>JBAMNC010001041.1:0-319799 GCA_037902135.1 Cetoscarus ocellatus
ACATTCACACACAAACTAAAAGAAGCCTCTAATACCTCATTTCTACTGTGTGAACTGGGTTATTTCAGTGCATTTTGGTGCGGATTTGGATCAGTAAACCCTGATCTTGTTTGCATCTCAACTGCCGGCTTCACCTTCATTTCAGGGCGAGGTTGTGAGCCAGGGTCATACCAGCTACTCAAATGCATGACGCCACAGCCGCACAACATGTGCAGTGAAAATGAGATACTATAAAAATATTGATTGATTGAATCTATATTCAGCAGAGACAAATGTGATGAGGACAGATTTATGATCTGGGCGTCCATGGGTTTGTCACTGTCACAAATTCTTATTTTTAGTATATATGCATATGTGTGTATCTTTACACATCTTTGGCTTCAGCCTGCTCTATTGTAAAGTATCTTGAGATAACACTTGTTATGAACTGGCACTAAACAAATAAAAATTGATTGATGGTTTGTTTGACCTGCAGTAGAGCACGATTGTAAACAAAGAGCAATGACTGTGGTCTTCAAGCACTCCTGTACGCGATGAAGCATTGTTTAGTGCAGACATTCTTTACAGCAACAGCTGTGAACAAACCTCTTTAAACCCACGGCTTATTTGAACATGGCAAGGTATGCGTTTTCGTTTTTGCTGCTGTCGCACCAGAATTGGTGATATTTAAGACCAGTTAACGGACTACAGCGCTTTTATAGGGCCCTATAAAATCTATGTTATTTTATTCCCATATTCCGTTTTCTTTTTTGGTTTTTTGTTTTTTTTGGGGGGGGGGGGGGGGGGGGTTAATGTTTTGAGAATTCAGTTTTTAGTATTTTATGCAAATTTAACCCCTAGACACAGTATAAAGTAATTAATTATAATCACTTATTCTTTAGGTGGTCCTCACGATTCTTTACGGGTCCAGTAAACAGTATGTTGACAAAGTTTGCAGAACATTTCATCACCTGACTCAAAATAATCATCGGGAAACAGCTCTGCCCTGTACTTTGGAGTTAGACAGGAGTTTTGTAGTTTCTTTGCTAACTTAGCCGGTGTCTCAGGCAACCACTTCGACATGTTTGCATCGTTAATGAGGGGAGGAGGAGGGGAAGTGTAGCATACATTGTCCCCAGCCTTAGTGACCCCCTTGGAGCATTTCCCTGAGAGATGCATTCCTTTTTATTGCGGTAAATAGCTTTTACGTAAAATGTCTCTCTTTTAATGAGCAACACTTAGAGAGAGCTTATGAAACAGTCCAAACACCACAATTATAGCCCCTCACAAATGGCTGCAGGCTGATGGATGTCAATTTCATGTTGTTCAGTGGAGACCTCCCCTCAGCTCTGCTCATAACGATTGTTTTTCCCACCTTGTAGATGGGGATGTCTCCCTCCAGGATGCCCCAGGCCCAGGGCATGATGGCCGGACACGGTGGCGCTAACATGGTCGGCCAGACAGCCAGCCAGGGGCAGTTCCTGGCTCAGACACAGTTCCCTCCAGGATCTGCTGCAGTCGCTGCGACGGGCACCATGAATGTCACAGTGGGGCCAGGAATGGGTCAGCCACAAGCTCAGGCTGCTGTCACCCAGGTGAGACACAGAGAGGTTGTAGAGATGCTGTAGTCAGGGCGGGATTTCTGGTTGGTTTGGCTGTTTTCTGTGGTGCTGTCCCTTTCAGAGATGCTGCAGAGTTGTCCTAATTCCAACTATCTGTTGGGGAACTAAACTCAGACTCCTGTCACCAATCATATGGCGCACTTGTTACTTTTGAATTGTTCTCATAGCGATCACACTGTGCTCTCTAAACCTCGAATTGTGTGTGGTGTTGTGTTTTCTGTTTGATCTTATATCTGTGTGTTTGTCTGCTTATTTTGTCTGTGTGTGTCTCTGCCTCCCTTGTGTGTGTGTGTTTGTTTGTTTGTGTGTGTGTCCCCTTCTCTCCAGCAGCAGCAGCCGAGCGCTAACCTCCCCATGAATGCACTTGGCCCCTCGCTGGGCCCTCAGCTAGCCTCCTCCCAAACCCCTTTGCACTCCACGCCTCCGCCTGCCGCCTCCTCCGCCTCCACAGCTGCGGGGGCCACTAACCTGCCGCACCCCCAGCCCTCCAGCCGCAGCTCCACCCCCCACCCTCCCCGGCCCTGCCCCAGCCCCGGGCGCCACCCCCTCCCCCGCCCCACCCAGCCCCAACCCCAGGCGGAGCTCCCCGCAGCAGCACAGACGCAGCCCCCGCCTCAGCCCCCTACCACACCGGTGAGACTGAGACCCTCCGCATGCCCTCCACTCTGACCTGTCCCCTTCCCCTGCAAGCTCCCATCCTCTGCCATGTTCCACTCGCCCCATTCACATCCACCTTTTCTGCCTGATAACTGCATCTCCACCAGCATCCATCACAGGGGAATGCTACATTCTTTCAACCTAAAGCAAAGAGATCACTACCACAGGTGTCCATCTGTGTCGTGGCTTCAGCCCTGCATGCAGAAAGATCACCGAAGCTGTTACAGGAGCTCATGTTTGTCTGCTCTCTCTCTCTTCTGTGTTTCAGCTGTCTCAACAAGGAGCCAATCTGGAGAACCGGGTGCCAACACCGGCCTCAGCCGCCAGTGCCGACCTGCCCGCCCAGGAGGTCAAAGCAGAGCCACACCAAGAGCAACAGGAGTTTGAGGCCGCTGGCGGCAAAACTGAGCCCAAGATGGAGGTGGGTTAAAGCTTCAAGCCACTTTTGGAAAACTTGTTTATGAATCAACTAGAGATGAAACGGTACGAAAATTTCATATCAAGGTTATTTTGGCCAATATTATCATGGTTATCATTAACAACGCCATATTGCTGCAATGTGCTCAAAACGTCCTCATACACATACTGAAATCATTTTAAAAAGTTTTATTGAGAAAATAATGTGAATTTAAGAACAGTGGGCAGAACCTGACCCTCTTCATCTCTCTGGTTCCTCACTGAGGTCTTTCTCAACAACCCAGCCAGGCCGCGCCCCTCTGATGCTGATGTGGGGGGGTTTGTGGCGGAGGTGCTGCTGCTGCTTTGTGGTTCTACCCTGTCTACCTTCTTGGAGACCTTTTTTCTCAAATTTCTGCAGACAGGGTGACCGTCTTCAGTTAGTTTCTCCTCGGCATCAAAAGTACGATCAAGCTTCAGACTTTGTCCATTTTGGGGGGGAAAAAATCCCTGGTATAGTGTCTGTGTGGCACCAACCGCCATACTTTCACTTTAAGAGGCCAAACATGCACGCCTGCATCTGCTGAGAAGCAGACACATAGTTTGGACTTTTCCGGGCAATGAGCAGCATCACCGTGAGTTATTGACAAAGTGAGGTAACCAAACACGGTTTTAACAGCATTTAACATAGGAAACAGAAATACTAACTGTCTGAAATTTTATCGTGGTTTATCATTTTATTGGTAACCGTTACATTCCTAGAATCAAGTAGGGATGCCCTGGACAAGCTTTTTTTACAGATACTGATCACCTGTTTGTAGGACCAGCCAAGACCGATCATGTTTTGTGTTTTGTTCTCATAACTGGTTGAGTGTTTGTTTAACAAAGCAGCACAGAAAGTTCTCAAGAAGCAATGCAATAAAGCAGGTTTGTCAAACTCAATCACAGAAGGGGGCAAAATTAAAAATATAGTCTAAGATTAGGGCCTGACTGTGTCAACATTAATTGAAAAGTCTAAAAATGACTGAAATATGAATTTTAGCTGCATATTTGTATTCAGGCAAGCTTAAGTCACCAGAAAAGCACTGACCAATGCATTCACTTGCTGACCACTGATCAGAGTGGTATCAGTGGGAGGAGGGGTTGGTGCACAGGTCCTGCATGGCAGCTGGTGCAGTGCATTGTGGGATTTGTAGCATGAGTACTTGGGGCGCCATTTAATGAATGGCACTTTGAAATTATCCCACAGGCCATGTTTAATTATTTCCCGGCCATAATTGGACCGTGGGCCTTGAGTTTGACATGTCTGCAATAAATGACATATTAAGGACATCTGAATTACACAATGAAATGATTTATTTATTGCTTGATTTTTATTTATGTGAATAAACAAAATTATTGACAAAAACTATTCATTTTATCCAACAGACAAAGTGCCAATGGTGCTAACTGACTAACAAATAAAAAGTTGCATGTTAAAAACTATTGATTCATGTGATTGATGTTATTTCATATTGCCAAGAAAGCAAATTACCATCATTTTTTTATTATTTATTCAAGGTTCTGGCAAAATCTAAATCTACAATTCTGTTCATTACATTTAAACACATCACGTTCTTACTTTTGTTCAATACTCATTCTACCGAGTCAACCTGAACACATTGTAATGTTACCAACTGGACCTTAAATGCATCACTAAACACGACATGCATCTGATGAGTAGCTTCAGTTTGGCTGATTAGCTTTTATCCTTTTGAATTAATGAAGAATTTCAGCACAGACTTCAACACTGGATTAATATTTTTAACTAAAAGGACTGAAAACAAGGTTAAGAGTTCCTATCACAGTTGAATCAAGAGGATAACAGAGCAGCGGAGGAGCTGATGGGTGAATAAGTGGGCATGACATCCCAAAGGTGAGCACAGTTACGCCACAGGTGATCAGGTTCAGGGACTACAGGCTTTAATATCCGTCAACTAATGATGTGTTTTTTATAAATATCAGCCACCATTAATCAGTGTTTGATCGATCTGGCACCATTAGGGACAAGATTGTTACCTGGTAGCAGGAATTAGAGGAAAGTAGGCAAGGAAATATTTATTTCAGTTAAATGTGCTGAGTTTTTAGTAGTTTTTTTTAAACATTCACTTTGGGGCAAGGAAATACAAGGTAGCTTATGATAAAATACAACATTGTGTGCCGTTATTTTGCTTAGAAACATTTCTATCAAGAGTTCAGACTGGCAAATAGTTGAAGAGTTTTTCCTGTATCATATTGGCCCTCGTTGACTAGTATGGTGTAGAGACCTGTGCAGATACTGGTGTCGAAAATTAAAAATGCATATTTGGCCAATCCCAGCATATGCTAGACCAGCCATCAATAAATTCCGTGTCTGAAAATGACTGTCATTTAAATAACACTCCTGAAATGCTCATGCTAAAAGCCCAGGATTTACAACATGGATGTGTTGTGGTAATAAGAGAGGGCGCTCCTCTGAGCTTAAGATGGAAACTGTCACAGAAAAAGAAGAAAAAAAGAGTAAACTGTTGTTGTTTGGACAATTTCACACCAAATGAGATAAGAGGGCATGTTTCCTTTTCTATTACAATCAAGTTAAACATACAAAGGCTTTTGTGCCATGTATCTTACTCTCAGATTTCCCAGTTTTAAACTGGAGTTAAAAACTGTCCATTTTTCTGTCTCCATAGACTGAGGAAGAATCATCCTCAACACTGGTGAAGAAGGAGGAGCCAGAGGAGAAACCAGAGCCGATGGAGGTGGAGGAGAAAAAGCCGGAAATGAAGACAGAACCCAAAGAAGAGGAAGAGGGCGGGGCCAACAGCACAACCTCCCCATCGCCCTCTCAGTCAAGGAGGAAAAGTGAGTTTGACGCTAAGGGGCCGTCCACATGGAGACGATTCAGGCGTATCCGCACAAGTTGTTTTATCCCGTAGGCAGATACAGTGTTGCGGGTGCCTGGAAAAAAACGTACATTTTTGAAAACAGTGGATAAATCTGAAAAGCCCTTCCTTGCGTTTTCATGTGTTTTCAGTAATAAGGATAGCTTTAGAAACAATGACATCATAGCCCCACTTTTCCCTTAAACGGCATGTGTGAAACCCTGACAACAGAAACAATTGTGGATTGCAGTGTCGCTTTCGTGCTGCAGGAGCTTCTGAGCTTGTTTTGGCTTTTACAGCAGAATCTTCAGCTCTTCTACGACCTCTATGAGTAACAACAGGACACGGAGAACAGCAGACCCCAGTGTTTACTCACATTACTTATGGGGTATGCTTATGCTCCATGTCTTCTTCAGCAGTTTCAGTGTTTTCATGTGGACAGACAGATTTACTGAAACGATGCCGTCTTTACAGAGAACGTTTTCAATGCAACAACGTTTTCATCTCCTTGTGGACAGGGCGTAAGGGATAAATAAAACCTGCGCCGAATCTGAAAAAAAAAGTTTCTTTCAGCAGCTGAGTGGATTTTCTTCTCTGCTGGAAGTTTTTATGCTCCCACTCAATTCCAACATTGAGATAGTCATGATTCATTTTGAGTTTCATTCAGACTCCCATCAATTTTAGTTTAACTGACTCACAACACTGTCCAGACTCTTGTCAGCTTTTTCTTTTGTCCTGGCAGCATTTCTCACATCTAATAAACATGCCCTTCAATTTCTCAGGCAATTCATTGTACCAACTTTTTGACCTCAACCAAATACTCGATTGAGGTCAAAAAGTATTTGCTGACAAAGACGTTACAGTCAAAAATATCAAGCTCAGACGGCTTTTCATTCCACCAGTTTCTTTCAGTATTTATGTTGGGAAATTTGAATAGCATTTTTCCATTTCTAATTTATTGAATATGCAAAATGCAGAATTATTAGCGTACATATGTTGTTGTGTACTACCATGTCATGTTATGTCCATTGTCCAAGAACAAGTGTTGATGGCAACACTCCTTGAACCCATTTACAGCCTGCATCAACCTCTGCAGGGTGATCAGATACCAAGTAGTAGTCCGTAATGTTTGGCGTGAACACAACTTCAGACTATACTCAGGATCAGGATCATAGCAAGCACCTGGCACAGCTTTTCATAACAAATCTCTTGCAGGGTTTCAAGTGAACTGTGTCTCATTGAAAGTGTGCCGTGGAGGCACTGCTGACCGCCGCATGGTCAGAGTAAGGGACAGGGATTGACAAGATGATACTGATACCAGTGCCATTGTTGATTCTTCTTTTTAATCTGATTCTTTAACAATTCCCTTATCGAATCCTGGCTGGATGAAAGTCAGCCTGTGTAGGTTCTCATTGGCAACAATGTCAAACACATGGCACTCCTTATGTTCAGTGTCCTGCTGCACAGGCTAATGCTAATACAAGTTGTTAGTTCATCCACTAAACGCTGCCAGTTAGCGTCTTTTGTTTAAAACATTTAGCCACAACTTCTGTCTGCCATCATTACATTTTTTTATTTTCTAATCATTTTCTGCTGACTGCTTCTGAGAGCGTGACATCCTTGATTTGTAAAGCATGCCAAGCAACGTGGAAAGAACTGGTAAAGTAATGATTAAGAAAAATATATCAATTCCTTGATTGAGTTGTTATCTATTCTTAACTGAAAATATTTTTTGATTCCCATACCTAGTTAGAGTATCACCACTCCAAGATAGGGTAGTCGACATGGTCGTGAAACACCTCCAGTTGTCAGCTATTTAATGCTGTATGGCTTCCCAGATTAATTTTATAAGTATGTTGTTTTAATGCTTGAAACTGTCACTGGAACAAAACCTGTTTTCTTACTGAGATTTAAGAAAACTTTCACCTCTGTCTTCAGTCATTGTTATGAAGATGTAGTTTTGTTTTTTATGGTAATTGAAAACAGAGGGCAGTACCCTTTCCATGAAGATTTGAGCTGAGTGGAGCAGACGACACAAATGGAGACGCACCGATAGGCAGCACATGTTTGTAATACGAGAGTGGGCGAACAATTTCAATCTGTGATCTACAATCAGCACAAGAAGGCTATAGATGTGCAAGAGATCTAGTGGGGCTCATTTTAGTGCAAATGTTTTATAGAAATTTGATGATGTGCAGTGGAAACATCACTTCCATGTCTAGACACACATTTGAGTTTGTGTTACTCTCCTTACAATCATGTAAACCTCTCTCACAACAGTGTTTGTTTTATTACATTCTGTCAAATCTCTCTTTTCCTGGTTCATGCTGGCTGCCGCCACCAGCCTATGCACACGCACAGCAGCGTTCAGACATGAGCTACTCAGACTAAAATACGAGAGGTCACTAGGAAATTATCTGGTTAAAGTCCAAGCAAAAAACTCGGCTGTTTGTGTTCACACATACGGCTCACTTGGGTAAATGTCTGGATAATTTCCAGGTTTTTTGCAAGTGTGAACAGGGTTCTGGAGGCTGACCGGCAGTGTAGAAGGGGGTAAACTTGCTTGTGTGCAGTATGAAACAGTCGAACCAGGTGTGAAAAAGCCAAAGCCACCTGTTCACCTTGTAACTAACTCATCTTATTTCAAGTGGCTTAATTGAGGTAGCATTGAGGGGTTTGAGAGCTAATAGGCAAGCGTGGAGTCTTCTCAGTGTTCTAACTTGTTTTTGCATCTATTTGAAATGGTGAAGTACTTTTCAGTAAACAAACCTTGTGTTAGCTGAAAGAGAGCTCAAATTGCAATAAGGCTGTTACAAATGCAAACATGGTCTCTGCTTGTGTCCCCCACTTTTGACACATGATAAGTCCATCTTTCTATCTTATAGTAATTCTCAATCACTTAAACATATAACACTTTTCTACTCCACCTTTGCAGTCTTCAAGCCTGAGGAGTTGCGCCAAGCTCTGATGCCGACTCTGGAGTCTTTGTACAGGCAGGACCCCGAGTCCCTGCCTTTCAGGCAGCCAGTGGACCCCATGCTCCTGGGCATCCCGGTAGGTTGCAGATGTTGGTTCAAAACTATCAAATTGCAGGATGGCTTTCCTGTGAGATTATTTCATTTTAAATTGTTGTGATAATCCAGAATATTCTCTGCTGTATTTTAGCTCTTTTGGTCTTCACCACTTTTTTATTCCTTAACTGTCCAGGACTACTTCGACATTGTAAAGAACCCAATAGACCTGTCCACAATAAAGCGTAAGCTGGACACGGGTCAGTACCAGGAGCCCTGGCAGTACGTTGATGATGTCTGGCTGATGTTCAACAACGCCTGGCTCTACAACCGCAAGACGTCCCGAGTTTATAAGTTTTGCTCCAAACTGGCTGAGGTGTTCGAGTCCGAGATCGACCCCGTCATGCAGGGCCTGGGATACTGCTGTGGGCGGAAGGTGAGATGAGAGGGCTGGACTGATGAAGTGAATAAAGTAGAAAATAATTAGAAGCATCGTTTGGGATAGGAATGGGAGTTATCCTTTTAAGCTGAAATGTCAAAACTTTTCATATATATATATTTTTTAACAAGGGCTCCTGCAGATCTTTAGTCTTAAATTTGACTTTGGAATTTAAGACCTTAGAGCGTCTTGCTTTGCCAGTCTGAGGTCTTTAATTTTAAATAGCTTGTTGACAAAGATGGTCACCATCAAATCTATTTTGAGTTTTTGTAAGAGCTGCTCTTAAAAACACTGAAAAATGTAAGTTGATGCTTGTACAGTAAGAGTAAGGGTGTTTTCAACCCATAAGCAAGCACAGGCTCATGTCTGCTTCTCTTTTTATAAAAATACCCTTAGATATCTAATTAGGATATAACACACCTTCCTGTTAAGCCTTAATAAAATGACAGTCCCACTATTGTAAATCAGCGTTTCAGTACACAGTAGAATTATAAATACCGTATTCTTATTAATTGCCATTTGTTATGCAGTGAAAAACAGGTAATTTTTTTGTTTGTCTTAAAAGGTTTAAAAATTCAAATATTGTATTTAAAACTGAGTTAGAGCCCTCGTATGATTTTCACAAGCATTTATAACATTATATCATGTTCATGTTAATACTTAACCATCTAGAATTGATTATTAGGATAATAACGTGCTAAATAAACCTAAAGAGCCCATATCATTCTTTTTCATGTCTTATATGAGAGAGAGCACTTCTACGCTCAAGTCAAAAGTCCACAGCTTCAGGACTTCTACTTCTCCCCCTGTTAACAGCGCCAGTAGCTGCCTGAAATGGCCCGTTCCCCCCCTACTGAATAGTCCTACCAGTTTGACGTCCTAACATTGTTCTGGCATCAGTTTAAGCCCATTGGCCCAGGCTTGCAAGCTCAGTGTAGAGCAGAGTTGTTGGAATGAATGCAGAGTTGTTGACAACATGGCAGTGCTGAACTGACCAATCCCCAGAGAAGCCAAGTTAAACAGTCAGAGCAGACTGGACCCACATGAAAAAGGGAACTTTAAAGGGGCAGGAGCTCTGAAAGAGAATCTTAGACAGACTTAGGGGTACTTGGTGTATGAAAACTAGAAGGTGTTTTGGTTTTTGGTCTATTTACTTTTATTATTTTCTTTCACAAGAATAGGATGTAAAAATAACAAAGCACAAGCAGGGAGTGAGGGGGAAGGAAAACTGAAATAGAAAGTCAAATTGTATATTAGAATAATTATACAGAAGGAAAGACAAAAATAATAAATAATATCAAATAATTTTATTAAGCCAGTTCGCGGATAAGCATACACAGCAAAATCAATTTCATATGTTGAGTTAGAGTCTTCACATAAGAAATAAAGTGCTTCCAAACTGCATCAACTTTCCAACTTTTCTGTTTTCAGAAAATGCATGACCTTAAAAAAATCAAGAGTGCACCAAGCTGCTTAGTGGAGCTTTTGTCAGAATAAGATCACCTGATAGTTCACAAAAAAGACCAATAAAAGGGCATGGTGCAATTGTTTCCCCAAAAATCTTGGAGGATGCAGAAAATATTGAAGACCGTGAAAGTGCTTTAAAGGGATATTTCAGTATTTTTTGAGTGAGGTTGTATAAATGCTCCTTTTTAATGTAAATACATTAGCCACAGTGATTTTGATCTGCTCCGCTCCTGTAAGGACAAATTAGGCACGTAAGCTTGGCTACGCACTGCTGCAGATGAGGTTAAAGCTCTACATGATTAACTTAGATTAAGGAGAGAATAAACTAAAACATAAAAGCTGCAAGCCCTTTGTTTTGGCACTTCTCAATACACTACATTAGCCTCTGTTTCCCTTCTCCCAGAGTGAGGGTAAAACCAAAACAAAGGTGCTTGCTTGCATAAAAGCAGAGCATTGTAATCGTACTCAGTTCAGTGATCAATGACTCACTTTTTTAAAATTTGTTCTCATCAAAAGCAGCAAATTGTGCGCTGCCCTTGACCCTGTTTGCAGCAATATATAGTCTAACTTCTGTCCCGCTCTGTCCTTACAGGGAAGCGGCATTACCCACAGTGATTTGTATAAATTACTCAGGGTATGATCTTCAGAGTCCCACTTTAAAATACTGAACTGTCCCTTTAAACATAAGTGAGTAGTCAAGTTTACATGGACATGAACCAGAAAACTCTGCACTCCTGTGGTTTCTTTCTCTCTTGTCTCTCTTTTCTACTCTACTGTTTAGAGCTGCTCAGTTGTGCACTGTTAGGCACGGCACTTCTCTTACTGTACCGGCACATGCTGCTGGTTGCTGCTCACCGTGTTTTTCACCACTTAATTTTGAATTGTTCTGAGAGAGCAGCAGAAATAAATGCTTATATTAATTAATATTGAATTGTAAAAGAGAAATCCAGAGTCTCCAACAGCGCCACTGGAGAGAGGAGGGGAATGAAACCTCTGTGATGAAGGACGGGTGACAGATCATGGCGTTAGTTTATAAGAGAAGAGTCTCGACTGTGATGTTCCCGTTAAAGGCTTAACTGATAAATTAACAGAGACTTGAGCACATGGTGGAACCTCATTCTTAATCTATTTTGATTTCACAACAGGGAAAAACTCGTCACGCTCATAAACAGAATCACGTACAGGTCTAATGACAATGAGTTCACATTGTTGGCTGCTGCTTCTGTACATTTCCATAACAAATTAAAACTGACCAAGCACTTCATTTTTACATGTTAGATTTCTTTTATCTTAACAGGAAAGAACATCTACCTCTTCTCCTGTCTCTGAGTTTAGACTGCAGGGATAGCTCTTTGCATGCCCAAATGCTGCTTTTAATTTGATTAAGTTTGATCCATCAACCTATGCGCAAATTACAGATTTCTCTTCAATCCAGATTGAAGAGAAATTCCTCAAGTACATATAGCTACTGTGAACAAACTCTGGTGTAAATTAATAAAAAAAATGAACATACGAGGCAAAATTTGAACTCTTATAAAATATTTCAGAGGGATATTGCTGCTGAACTGAATCATTGAACGCTTTATTTTGATATTTCTGACCGTATTTGTCATTGTTTTTGTCTCTGCAGTACGAGTTCTCCCCTCAAACCCTCTGTTGCTATGGCAAGCAGCTCTGCACCATCCCCACTGGAGGCACATACTACAGTTACCAAAACAGGTAATGGCATCTGGCATCTATCTTTGCACACAAGGGTTTGTATGAAATCATGTTGCAGGAGCTTCAGCGCTGATCTCACTGCATTCTCTCTCACACGTCACATTTGCATGCACAGTTGCTTTTTGATGGGTAGTAAAGCCACTGAATTACTGCAGGTTCTGATCTGTTGTTGTGCAGCTTTAGAGGGACCTCAGTGATTCAGACAGCCATGTCAGTCCAACGGCTTCAGACTGACATCCAGAAAGGATATGATAGGGAACAGAAATATCATCCATGGAATACTCCAGTGAACATCTTGATAATTTACTCTGAACAGAAACTGTGGACCCTTTAGACTTGATATAATTCAGGTACATTTTACTTAAAATGATACTTGTTTGATTCAATAGAAATTGAAAATACCAAAAACTTAAAAATTATATTCTCTCCATCATTAAGTAGTCAATGGCAACTAAAAATACAGAAATTAAAGTCATGTTTTCAACTGAACGAGACTGCACAGTGGAATTAGCAAAACAGAAAGTGAAACCTTTGCTCCTTTCACCCACAACTCCAAATGTTGCCAGTGTATTTGTGCAGTTCAGAGAATGGGACCGAGTTTGTCCAGATCAAGAAGTTACTCATTCTTTGTTATGTTCCCTCAAACCAGGGCTTTTGAAGGTACTAAATTCTTAAGTCAAAAATTTATGCGAGTACTTGTACTTATGCTGCAATCCATTTACATCAGAACTGGGAAGAGGGGGGTGGGAATGACATCATATCTGAGTTATCAGTGTTCCAGTTACAAAGTCGGAAAAAATACTTGCTGATCTGCCAGGCTATTGTTAGCCCTGTGTTGTAGTTCGCACACGCCACATGAAGTATGTAAAGAACACTATAGCAGCATTTCCAGATCTGTACATGGAACAGTACTTGGTATACGGCTGATTTATTGCGTTAGAAGTGCTAGTAAACAGAATATTAAAGGAGCTTAATAACTGTTTACACTGGGGGCAGCCATCTTCAATTGTCAACTCAGGGGTGGTGAGGATCCTCTGACTTCCCAGTAGGAAAGTTCGACCTCAGGTGGCGGTCCAGTTGAAATTTCCCACTCCGAACTCGGAAAGCCAGACTTCCTTGTACAACTGGAACGCAGCATAATATTCACAAGTAACGTTCTCAATGCACTAAATGGTAAACTAAGAATATTATTGATTGGCTTTTATCACACATTTTACTTTCCTCATGCAACGGCCTGCTGGATATTGATCACTGAGTATTTTGGTCTAAAAATATCATAAAACTACCATTTAACAATTTTACTGACAAAATTTGGGCATTTTTGGTACTTTTTTGTAGTGATGATTTAGCTGTGTGCGCTCTTTTGTGCTTCTAAATCAGTTTCAGCTTTTATCATTTAGACTTTCATGCAGTCTACTTTAAATACATTAATTTAAAAGCATGCAGTCTTAAGAATGTCTGACATTTCTGCCCTGAGTTAGCCCTATGGAATTTAGGCATCTTTCATTTTGTTCAGAAACGTCACAGTTTTTATGGGACATTGTGTGAAAATACAGGATTTTCTTTGTATGATGGATAATTGATAACAAATAAAGGTACAATTAGTTGTGTCCATAACAGGACATATGGTCAAAACAAAATAATACATATATACACAAAACAATTGCATCTGTCCCTCAAATGAATTGAACACATACATGTACATAAACATTCTGTAGACACAACAAACCAGTTTGACAAGAAACAGAATGATGCAGAAAGCTCGAGTTCTGCCCTTTCTTTACAAATTAGATCACAATACTGAAACAGAATTCACATTTTTTTTTACCAGCTTTCATAATTCATAGAAACAATACAAAATATATACATTAGTGGTATTCCCATTCATAGAAAAATAAGTCTCACACACTAATAATAATAAATAGATTAACACTTTAGAAAATAAAATTATAAATATATTCATCAAACAGAAAATGTAGAAAAATAATTCACAAAAACACATCTCACACAGCACCTGCTGTAAACGCATTATAAACATAGTAAACTCTTATTCTCAGTTCAGTGTACCTGATGTTATACAACTATATGTCATATTAAAGCTTTAAAGGAGGTCATATTTTGCATTCTTTGTTTTATATTCCACTTCTTAGCAATAGCAGTTTTATATTTTATTCAATTGCATGCAAATTTAATATGCTTTACATTAAGGATGAACCTAAAAACTCATAAATCAACATTAATTTATATATAAAGATACAAGCAGGTAATGAAGTAACATGATAAATAATGTTATACTTCTATGCACAAGACAACAGAGCAGTAAGCATTAGCCTGCCCTGTTTGTTGTCATATCAGTTTTTCTCATTGCAGTCACTCAGATCGAGTCGAAAGAGGTGCATGATTTTTATAAGTCAAATATAATCTACCTTATAGAAATGTCTGACTGTATATGTTGTTAAAAAGTATGACAATTCATTGTACAACCAAACATATTTCCCAGTCTTATGACCCCACAAAGTTAAAGTATTAGTTTACAGTCCAGTTCCACCAATGCACAAAATGACAAATCCTTCCAAATCCCAAAAGCAGAGAGTTTCAGACAGTAAGAGAAACACATCAGTATCTTCTGGAGAAATCTGGAGGATCAGTGCTGCTGCCCCGTCTCACGAACCACTGATTATAACACTTTGGTCGAGGCCACAAACGGCATCATCTCCTCATCCTCTCAGATGAAAACCATCAGTCCGCCGCCAACAGTGTTTCCTTGCACCTCCTGCTGTACAAACGCTGTAACTGCACCTCCTTTTTCTCTCCACTCTTTAACTGGGCAATTTGAGAGCGTAGCAGCAGCGCAGCAGCAGCAATGATACAGCCGAGCCTGACAGACAGCGTGAGGCTCCTGCAGCGCGGACCATTTACACTCTCAATGGGAGCTCAGGGAATCCCCGCTCCCCATTATAGAGCACAAAAGACAAGCACGACTCAGCCGCACAATGAAGTAGCCAAATACCTCATCACGGAGAACGGCTTATTTTTATACTTCAGTGACACAAAGAGCAGCTTAGCTTTTGTTCATCTGCATGTGGAGTGGTAAATGTGCTGATTGTTTAATGTTTGTGTCTGCAGGTATCATTTCTGCGAGAAGTGCTTCAATGAGATCCAGGGAGAGAGCGTGACGTTAGGGGACGATCCCGCACAGCCGCAGACGTAAGTTCACCCGAATAAACCCAAATGAAATCTCTCCAGCATAGAGGACAATGAAAACAAATATTTGAGCTTTTCTGAAGTTGTTTCTTTTCTTTTCTTAATCATAAAATTGTGTATTTTGATTCTTAATTTAGATTTAAGGCAGTGCAGGCATTAATACTCATTGATAATCTGTGGAAAATGAAGTCCTTGTTGATAACACTATTAATATTTTTATAGTGTTTTATGAAAAGGGGATACAAAAAGGTTTTGAAAAATTAGTTTTAACTAAGTTAAGCTTGTGTTAAGAACTTTGTTAGGTTTTAATGTGCTCTTTGTTTAACATATTTATTTCACTTTTATTTATATTTTATTATGGTGCAGTGATGAATCCTTACACAACAAAGTAAATTAGTGTCTCAGCACTTCTAGTCCTACATCTCAAAGTCGATGGGATTGTTTTTAGTTTTTGTTTAGAAGTGTAAAACATGATCTTTAATAAACACAGCATAGTACGTATGTTCATCAGAATCAGAAATACTTAATTAATCCCCAAGGGGAAATTTGGTTGTTTCAGTTGCTCTTCTACACAGTATAGCAGCAGAAATATCAAATAAAGAAATTAAAATAGATCAGAGCATAAAAAACAAGTAAAAAATTAAGTAAGCAGGTTGCAACATGCAGAACCTTCGAGCTATATCAACTTCCTTATGAAGTAAAAAAAAAAATTAAATAAGTAAAGTGAGACTATGAAGAATGCCAAGGAATTTACACTATTAGCAACAATATTTACAATATGACTATAATGTTGACAGCACTGTGTGACAGTAGAGCACAGTTTGACTGGATTGAACTGGATTATGTTTGTTTATCGAGTATCAGTGAGTCATCCTGAAATCTATTCATACCTGTGGAAATCTCAGTGATTCCCAGAAAAACAGTAAAATTTGACCCTGTAGAGGAGACCGTATATCAGCTTGCTATCTTCGCTGTCATACTGTTTAAAATATGGATACACAAAATTCTCAGCACAATGTATATTTTAGCATAGAGGAGCCTAAAAAGATGATTATTAATATCTGTAGGTGCAGACATTTCTGCAAATATTCACAGCTGAAATGTCAGACAGACTTATTGGTTATTTATATCCCATATGTGATACTGTCAGACTGTACAAATGTGCTTTACTGCCTCACCTTATTACTGAATATCTTATTAAAAAAGTATTACTAATGGTCAGATTAAATGTTCACTTGTTTCACATTTTTTACTAACACTTACAGACTAAAAATGTAAGAAACGAGTCAATTGTCGTCAAATAGAGACTTTGTGCTCTTGACAGATTAATTTATATTTGATTATATATAGGTATCAGGTTAATGTTTTTGGAAATAGTGAATATCATTTTCAGGTTGCTTTATTTGTACCCGTGGGTAAACTTGTGTTGCAGGCAGAGAGATAGACATCCATCACAACAGGAATAACAAAACAGATGTACCACAGAGCATCTTAACAGAGGAACATTTTAAGTATACTAACTCCATTTAAAAACCCATAAAATCAGATCAAAACAATAAAAGGATTTAAGGGCTTGTGGTTCCAAAAATCAGGGAAAAAGAGGAAGATAAATATGGACTCATAAAGAAAAATTAGGTTTACAGCTTAGTGAATAAAGTCTGGGTAAAAACAAATTAGTGGCAAAAATCAAATAACATACATCCTGAATCAAGTCAGTTCAAGTTGATGGTGATTGTGGAGTGAGTTTGCATGAAGAAGAAAAACGTTTAAACCATTGTACCACATTGTTGATTCGATTCTTATTGTTTTGCTAAGGCAATTAGAAAAACATCTTTATTGGCTAAAATAGTTATTTTAAACATCAGCATTGGCCATAATTTTTAGAATAATTGTATCACAAAATTTTTCATCAGTAAGAGATTTTAAATCAAGAGAGGACCATGAATGAGGAATTATGAAATCTTCTATGAAACTAACTTAGGGGCTGATCATGCAGAGACATTGCTAAAGATGCAGCTGCACCAAAAAACACCTTCAGCGGGAAAAACAGTGAGAGGGGCGGTCTGCGTCCACCCACATGCAGCCAAATTAGCAGAAAATAGGTACGAACAAATGTTTGCGCCTTGCTTTGCTTGCAGACACACACAGTACTTAAGAGGGATGTCACATAGCAGTTTGTGTAAAGGATTCTTTCCTGCCTCTACTCTCAGACAGAAAGCTTCATGATTTTCATTAATAAAACTACAGTTTGCTCACCAAGGGCTCGGACATTCAACCACACTTGTCTCCTTGCTTGTTCTTATTTTTATTTGTGTCTGCTTTTGCAAAAAAAGAAGCTTTAACTAGACTGAGTCAGAGTTTTGACCAAAAAGTTTTAAGTTTTTCAACTAAATATCACCTCTAATGTTTAATATTTGTAAATAAGCAAACGTCCAGTGCAAAACTCAGTCAGATGTGCTCTTCTGTCAACAGGGCTGTCAATGTCATATTCATGTTGTAAATATTGTTAATGTTAGTAGTGTAAATTCCTTGGCCTTTTTCATAGTCTCACTTTACTTATTTTATTTTGTTTATTTTTTCCTTCATAAGGAAGTTGATATAGCTTGAAGATTCTGCATATTACAACCTACTTTCTTCATACTTTACTGAATTTTTTATGCTCATATTTATTTTATTATCTTAATTTGATATTCCTGCTGCTGTTTTGTGTATAAGAGCAACTGAAACAACCAAATTTCCCCTTGGGGATAATAAAGTATTTTTGATTCTGATTTCTGAACTATAAAAATTCAGAAATGCTGGAAAACTTTGTCGCACAGCATCAGAAAATGCCTGCAGGTGTGCTGATCTTTGGAGAACAATGGTTTCACTGGCCATGGTTCTCTAGTGATGCATCTCTGTGTGAACGGCCTTCTAGTCGAGTTTGTTTTTTCGTTAGTTAGTTAGAGTGGATTTGATTAAGATGGCAATTTGTATAAAATGAAGGACAGACAGGCACCTCCAAAAAACTAAAACGGGTTCAAGACACAAAAAATCTGTAAAAACAAGAAGGTCTGCTCACCAGAAGCTGCTCCAGCGTCAATTAAATGAGGATTATCACCACAGATGTGACGTTTCTTCTCCTAACCCTTCATCAGACATGAGGCGGCAATTAATGTCATTTACCGCAGGTTTTACAGCGCTGGATAATGTCCATGTTTACAAACCATTTAGGAGACAGGAAATGCAAGTTTAACTAAATTTTGTTTTAACAAAAAACGCCCATGGAGTGGAGGGCGGGGAGTGAAACTGATCATACGTTGCTAAAATTTGATTTGAATAAATAATTTATTTACCCTTTTTGGTTTTTAAAGTCTTGCATTTGATGTTGGAAATTGTGCAGCTGCCATGGACTTTGGGGTTTTAATGACGAATGCTTTGATAAGGTTAAACTTAATGAAAAAACTTATTAAGAACCTTAGGAATAAATTAAGAGAATGTGTTTGCTGTTCTTCCTGTGCTAATTCTGCCTTTAATTTCTTTTCCCAAGGATGATTTCAAAAGAGCAGTTTGAGCGGAAGAAGAATGACGTGCTCGACCCTGAACCGTAAGTACTGACAAAATTTTCCCCCCCTTTCAGTGAGAAGGTCTAATTCAGACAGAGAAGTGTTCTGGTTTTAGATTTTTTTTTCCCTCATATGTGTTTGATCATCATTGGCTGCTTTTCCTGCGTACTTGTTCCTGATCTCGTCCTAAAAAGCTTTTTTCTGCCACCACATCTGGCTTTGTTTTTGCGCTCTTCTTGTGATCGTGCTCAGTGTTTCTTCTCCCCCCGCTGCTCTTGGATCAATCACTCCGCTCTCATTAAGGCCTTGAGGAAGCTCAGAGGCGCCACCTGCTGAGTGTGACTGCATCAGATCTGTGTGTCTGACAACAGTTCTCCATCGAAGATCAGAGTTTTTCATCTGCAGCGATTTACTTTCACATATCGATGTTGTGTGGACAGAACTCACAGACTTAATCAGTTGGCACTGGCTGGCCTGCGAGTGTGCAGTTTAAGACGGGGCAATTAATCAAGTCTTAATGACAGGTTATGGTTTTAGCTTCATGAAAACAAGATAAGATGGATCCCTGTGCAGCCGGGTTATCCCCTAAGTTTTGTCATGTGGCAAATGTTAGAGTTATATTATTGCCACAACACCACTACTGCAAACATAATGTCTATTTATTTTTTTAACTGTTTACCTATCACTAAATGATACTATTATTGATATAAAATCATATATAGATTGATTGTTTTGAATCCTCTATGTTCATTTAAGTCTGGTAAATGCAGATGTTTTAAATATCCTGAAATTCTTGAATGCTTGAAATTAAGTTTTCATATTTCTGGGATAGAAAGGTGCTCGGATTTAAGATAATATGCCAGAAAGTTCCTGAAACCCTAACCTTGTATTTTTTAAAATTTTACCACCTTTTTCAGACTAAACAACAACACAGTTTTGTTTTTTACAGCCTAATATTATCCAGTGTAATACAGCAAACAAGCAAAATCATCATGTTAAGTATGATTTTGTTTGATTATATTTTTGTAAAAGGAAACACAGTTTTTATGTCATGCCTCACAAGGTAAGAGATCATAAAACTGACATCAGGATATGTTTGTAAAATCATTAAACTTTATTACGGTTCATTGGTCATTCATTTCAGTCTCTGGTGACTGCACAACAGTCAGTTTGGACAGAATAGTAAAGCGCATCATTATTTCTGGATTAAAATGTCAAATTATAGTTATTTACTTCCACTCTTGAACAGAAAAAATAGTTTTAGTGGTTGAATGTTATGCTTGATTAATATCTGACTTCTCAGTGAAGCCCAGTGAGCGGCTAACATTTAGTAATAAAAGGTGAATACAGTTTAAAATTCCTCATCCCACATTCATTTTTGCTGAATAAAAAAAATTACATTTTTAAGTTTTAAGCAAGTTTTATGAAAGATTTCTAAAGATTTCTTGTTTTTTTATGACAGGTGGTCTACTAAAATTGTTAAACATTGTAATTGTCACAAATTATGAAACTGCTTTTAATGGTAACTGCTTAATTTAGATTCTAACTACATTACATGTTGTAAAAAATGTTAGGTCAGGTGTTTTTAAATGTATGGCTGAACAGAACATGGAGTTTCTGAGTTATGCCCATGAATTTACAATATAAGATTGTATTACTTATTTTGATAGGTTGTTGATTTGAAGATGCTTATTTATAACGAGATATTTAAAAATCCCTGGGCTAAATAGAGACTTACTGTTACAGTCTTTTTGTTTAAGGGGCATTTATATTCTGTCTTTATTTCATGAACAGGCCCTTATGGATTTTACCTAGCTGACTTTGTTTTTATATCATTTCTCTGTCTTTTTTTACAACCCTTTTTAAATGTTTAACTCGGGGACCAGGAACTTTAGCAGGATTGTTTATTTGTTTTAGGAAATGTTCTCACTATGAACTTTATTTCTTCAGGTTTGTTGAATGTAAAGATTGTGGCCGGAAGATGCACCAGATCTGCGTCTTACACTACGAGGTCATATGGCCATCTGGGTAGGTTCTCAGTCCCATTTTGTTTTTTCATTTGAAGTTGATTTGCTAAATTGCAATATTGCTTGTAAAAATCTTGATTCCCTTGATTTTTCTACATTACCATATGTTTTTTGAAAAGTCTATATTGTAGCTGTAAGAGCTCTTAATTCTTTTGGTAGCACGTTAAAACTGAGACCTGTCTGATCACTAAACCAAAAGTCTAGTTGGTGTTTATGTTTGTTTCATCACCATCTTGTTGAATTTGGACGTTAAAGTGAAAATTCAGACCAACAAAAAAAAAAAAAAAAACACACATGGAGTAAGGATTCAGTTCATTGGAGAAAAATATCCGTCCATCCATTTTCTTAACCCTTTTGGGGTTGTGGGGGGCTGGAGCATAAACCAGCTGACATTGGGAAAGAGGCAGTATACACCCTGAACCAGTCGTCAGCCAGTCGCAGGGCCACATAGAGATACAGACAACCAGTCACACTCACTCTCATACCTAAGGGACATTAAGAGTAACCAGCCAACCTAATGAGCATGGCTCGGAGACAACCCACGCTCGCACGGGGAGACCATGCAAACTCCACACAGAAAGGCCCTGACTGACACGGGGATCGAACCTGCTGCGCCACCGTGCAGCATGGAGACAAATATGATGAGGACAAATTTTGTCTGTCACCATCATAAATTCTTATTTTAGTCCCTTTGTCTCTGCCCACCCCCCGACCTCCGCCTGCTCACACCCCAAAACAAAACTTTGGTGTGAGACAAAATGAAGAGTGTGGCTTTGGCCTGCTCTGTTGTTCAGTGTCTTGAGATAACCTTTGTTATAATTTGCTGCTGTACAAATACAGATGGATTGATTGGTTTCAGCATTACAGCGCCGCTCACAGGCATATGTACTAAAGTGTGTGTAGTGTTTTCTTGTGGACTGACACATTTCTTAAAACATGTTGTGTTTATGGAAAACTTAAAAAAAAACTCTACGTGGACCTGAATCTCACTAACCTTCATGTCTTTCTCTTTTCAGATTCATCTGTGATAACTGTTTGAAGAAGAGCGCAAAAACACGGAAGGAGAACAAGTTCTCTGCAAAACGTCAGTTCACTGCTCTCTTCGATTCAGCTCACACCTCTTTGAGCCACATGTCTTAATCATGGTCTATACAGTCTTATAATGTCAACTGATAATTGCACTTCTGTTTTACAATCTCTAAAGGACAAAAATCCAAACCACATCCACCTGCACATGGGCTGCATGTGTTGCCCTGTCATTGGCTGTGCTGCAGAGGCAGACTTGTTATTTTTTATGTCGCCCTTGTGGTTTCACTGGTATTCTCCTTCAGCTTTTGTACCCTTTAAGTAAATGTGTCCTTCATGGCATCTAGTGCAAACAGATTTGAGCTCTCATGCTCTCACACGGATCAGTTGTCATGCCGTTCGTGTTTGCTGAAACCTCTTGCAGGTTTTTGAAGACTAAATGTGACCCATGCTTTTCCTATGTTCCTGTAATGTTGAAATCATATCCGTCCTGTTTAATGTCTCTGGTGTGTTTGTTTACCGCAGGCCTGCAGTCGACACGATTGGGAATGTACATAGAGGACCGTGTGAATAAATACTTGAAGAGACAGAACCACCCAGAGGCAGGAGAGGTGTTTGTGCGAGTGGTGGCGAGCTCCGACAAAACGGTAGAAGTCAAGCCAGGCATGAAAACCAGGTGAGAGCATCACAGACACACGGACTGGGGGATGATGTTATCAAGTCTCCCTGCTAGTTTGTGATGGATGCACTCATTCTCCTACACTCCTGTATAGGAAAGAGATGTGGAAAGTGTTTTTAATATTTGATTCAAAGATTATGATCAGTTGGGACAAGTACAGTTTGCTTTGGATGAACTTGTTCAGAGGTAGGTAATAGCGGTTATTAGCAAGCCCCTTTACAGACTAGGGTTCTGTACAAGGTCCACGGTTAAATACTGGTGTTTGATTTTAGTATTTTAAGTTTTGAGCACCAAAAGCTTGCATTCATTATAGCCTTTTCCTCTTTGTATTTTCTCTTTTGTGTCGGCGCCTATGAGCCAGGGCACAGGGATGAGGAAACTCCAGCTGCTAATGTCATTGCATTAAAGTTGGGCCAAATGTCACTTATTTTAGTTAAATTATGACTAATACACCTTAGAATGGAATAAAATCAAAAAGAAAAAAATGCACTTAAACAGCCAGGGTGGCAAATTCAGAACTGAGCCAACAACTGTGACCAAAAAACAGGTACACACCAAACCATGGACATGGTGTATTATAACATCCCAATCCCTGTCACAGACACAGCAACTGCTGCAACTCTGAGGGACACATTTCTGCAAAACACAAATAAAAATCACAAATGTTAGACTTCTGTTAGAAATTAGGAGGAAGCGTCAAAACAAGGGATGCCCCAGTCAGGCTTTTATTGACTGATACCAATCACGATCATGTTTCATGAACTTTTTGAAAAATCGGTCGAATGTTTGCTCAACGAAGCAAAACAAAAATATCTCAAGGAGCAAGCAACAAATATCCTGTAGGAAGGATGTCTGAATTACACAACATTTTACTTAATTATCACTTGTTTTCATCTTGTGAATAAACAAAATTATTGACAAACCTTTAAAATATTAACTCATTAATGTCATTTAACTGACACTATTGCTTATAATGCCAATAAATCAAATTTCACCCTCACACAAAATTATTTATTCAGTGTTCAGCAAAAATCAGAATCTCCAACTCTGTAAATTACATCTAAACACATTATGTTCCTAGCTTTGTCAAATACTCATTTCACCGAGCCAACTTGAACGTATCACAGTGTTTCAGACTGGACCTCGAATGCATCACTAAACGTGACCTGCATTTGTTTTTGTCGCTTGTTTAGCTTAGCTAATTATTTTTTATGCTGTTGGTCTCAGCGTAAATTTCAGTTCAGACTTGGACACTGAATTTATATTGTGGACTTAATGGACCGAAGGCAATATTTTGGAGACTATACTGCAGTTTAATTAAGAGGATGACAGATTATCAGGAGCAGCAGACGAGTAAATAGTCCACGCGTAGACATGAGCTTTATCCACAGGTGATCAGTGGAAGGTATCAGTGCTTACAGGCATTAATTCTGATCAACCGATCTCGTTTTTGTTTGACAAAAATCAGCCAATACTTATCAGTACCAGTACGTCGGGGCACCTGTGGTCATAATTTATTTCGGGATAATTTGACAGAAATATGACAGTACCATTGTATAATAGAAACACTATCTCACAGTTTAATACCAAGCTCACAGAGAAAAGAGAAACTACCTTAAGCAGGGCATGAAATTGACAATTTCAAGCCATCAGCTCAGTAGCTGTGAGGGAATGTCTGTTCACAACAGCCCAATTCATAGTGCCTTTATGCAAAAGTGCTGCAACAAGGCTCCATTATATTTATATCTAGAGACATAATAACTGAAAATCTTTGGTTAAGTAATGTGGATCCTGGAAAAACTGATCGAGTTTGATATTTGGGAAAAGTGACAGCCCTATTATAGAGTGATGTGAACTCTCCAGAATAAAAATAACCATCCCCTACTTCAGGCAGTTAATCACAAAAATAAAACTCAAAACTGCTTTTTAGTAGATAACCATTAAAAATCCACAGTAAACCTCTGAAAAGCCATCGTACCACACAGACCACATTCCTGTCTGCCTCTTTGATTTGTCGGTGCTCGGGCACAGTTCGTGTTTGTTCTGAGCTTGTTTTATTGTCCCTGCCATACCGAGCTAAATGCCCTCCATAAAGCTTTTATTCCTCTCTGAGTGATTGTGGAGCCTACATGTTTGACAAGATGGAGTGCACGCCTGCCCGGAGTACCCCTCATCCAAGGACCTGTTATCTCCAGGTTCACCAGTTTAGGGATGTTTATTTACTCAGGGTCACTCAGCTCAAATGATCCAGTTTTGCTTGTACATTGCTGAAGACAATCCAGACAAAGTGGGTAAAATAAAACTATAAACAGATTCTTCTCAAGGTCAAAAACATTAAACTAGTGACTGTTCAGACCCAAGGAGCAAGAATAAATTTAAAAAGGAAACATCATCCAGAGCAAGTCTGTATTTTCTGCTTTAAATCACCAGCATGTGATGTGAAACACATGTTACTGATTTGTATGGATAACCTATTGGCTGTAAATATTTTTAGAATTAAAACATCAGATTTGCAGACTGTGAAGCTCCCAGTAAAAGATTTATTAAGCAACAAGTGATTTATTTTACCAAATTATCCTCCACACGTTTTGAAATAGGGCTGGACCAATATGGGGCTCTCCACTGTGTTTTTTCAGCTCGACTTGTCTCGACTTTACTCTGTTGTTTTGGTTTTCCTTTTGGGATACTGCCTAGTACTTGGTACAGTTTTTTGTATCACCCCCAGTGGGCTCCAAACAACGCAAGTCCAGACTAAATGTGGCGTGTATATATCCCTAATTTGTCTCTACTTTCTACGTGACCAAATTTGGTCTGATTGGATTAAGTCTCTGTCAGACATTTTGATCTAGTTTTTAATTATTGATGAAAATGTCAGTTAATTTAGTTTTAGTTTTTGTCCATGTGCACTTGTTTTTGTTAGTTACTGTCTAGTTTTCGTCAGGGGAAAAAGTGTGTCGACGAAAATAATTAGTCAACAAAATTTACACTGCGCTGCTGACCTCTGAATGGTCAGGGTATTGCCACGAGTTGAAGAATTAGACACAGATATGAAACACCTCACCTTGTCGACACAAAGATGCGTCAGATTAAAGTGCTGTCTTTTTGTTTGCATCTATAAGTCTTTTTGTGATTGTAAATCTGCTGGCTGTGATACTTTCCTCAGACTTGTGCCCTCTGACACCAATCTGCACACTCAGAAGAAAAGCAAAACATTTCTGCAAAATCTTTATAAATAAACTTGTGGCTTGCCATTTTATAAGTTGTGGTCAATGTTTTGAGCCATTTTTAGACATGTTTGAAGTTATGTTTAGCCTTCATGACCAGCACTGTATTGTTAACCTCTAATCAAACATAAAGCTGAGAATCTGACACGCTGCTGTTATGGTGACGCACGAGACCGCGACAACTATGCCCGCCAATTAGTTGTCACTTTAAACAGTTTGTGAGGGCAGAAGGGTCAAGGTTAATTAAGAACAATAGTTGTACTGAGATCCAGCAAGGGACAACAAGATCAGATAGAGACACAATAAAATACATGCAGAAGATAGAAAAAAGAAATGTCTCAGAAAGATTTCATTAATAAATGAAAGAATTTGAAAAGGCTGCATGACTCCAAAACTTAACAACAATGGAAAAAAACACATGAATTAATTAAACCTTGGTGCCCAAATGAATGCCTGTTACTTTTTCTCTAAAGATCTACAGTCGTGCTCTCGCGGAATTTGTAAAATGTGACGAATGTAATGAAAGCATGAAAAATCAGGCAAAATGAATCATTAATCATTCAGTGAATGTGATCAAATCATTTAATAAAGCACAACAACAGAGAAAATACTGAGATGGTCGCTGTTCAAAGGAAGCACACCCTGAGTTCTTCGTACATGTTCACCCCCTAACATCAGTAACAGCTTTAAGTCTTCTGCGATAGTTGTGCTTGAGAAGGCCTTTTAGTTTCTCAGATGGTAAAGCCGCTCTTTTTCTTGTCAAAAAGCTTCCAGTTCCTGTAAATTCTTGGGCCGTCTTTCATGAACTGTGCGTTTGTGATCTGAGCAAAGAGACTCATAGACAAAGACAAAAGTTTTTTCATGATCAAACAGATTTTCTGAGAAAATGGATGGTTTCACAAATTTTGCCAGGGTATGTAAATATTTGAGCACAACTGTATCTCATGTTTATTTTTGACTTGATGATCACCAAAAACAGTCTTAGAGGAATTTGGCTGGTATATACCAAATAAGCATAACCATGCAGTGCAGCTGGATCCAACTGATTTATAGTCTGTAATCAGTATGATCCCTTTAGCCAAGCTCCAATCTACAACACGTATGCTCAGCCCAAAACAACACGGCCCAATCAGCATCCTTTAAAGCAGAAAGAGGTGGAGCTACGAGTGTGACAACAGCAGGAAGTGACTGCTCTACAGACATTAGCATAGATGCTAACAGCTTCAGTAGCAGTTTTATCAGATCTGGACCGCATTTCTTTATTAAATGAAAACAAACAACACTTGGAGCATTTCTCCTTTGAAAGAATATTTTTGCTCCACTTCTGTCACGTTTTGGTGAGTTTGTTCGATGAAGTTGCTCATGTTTAGTACTTAACGCCGCGGCAGTAGAGCCCGCCTACTACATTATCTAATTGGCCCATAATAAATGTGACTGACGGAACGATCGTCCAATCACCTGCTGGATATGCTTTATCAAGGTTCTGCCCATTCCCAAACACTTTTTATGGGCTGTGTCCTGATGAACTTGTGAAATCGATTCTGTATTAAGCAATCAGGTGTGTCAGGTACAATAAGCAGTCACATCTTGATCTGTTGCACGCGGTATAGAGCAGTGGTGTTGTCTGTGGCATTTATGTTTGTGTTTACATTCAGGGGAATCAGACTCCTCAGTTCTCCAACCACTGATGTTGATATCAGACAGACTTCCTTTGAAGACAGGAGTGAATTTGGTTTTCATCAAACTGTTCAAAAGTGGCCGTGTCATGCGCCTGAATTGCACATGTGATGATTGAGCATGCACACATTGCTATCATTTAAGTCTAATAAGATTAAAAAATACAAAGCCTCATCTTATAATGTTTTCAGTGAGCAAATGTTGCTCCCCATCTGCATTAAGTAAGAGAAACCAGTCAGTGCTTTGATACTGATAAAATCAAATTAAGTATTTTTCTGATTGAAAAAAGTCACGATGTAAATGATGTTGGCTCATCGAACAACTTATGTTGAGTGAACAACAAAACACAGGATCCAACTCTGTTTAGAAGTTTTATGTTTTCTTTCTTTGGATGATTTTTTTCTGTACAAACAATCAAAGAAAAAGAAACATGATGTATTAATGAACAGTTTAAATAGAATACTTGTAATGTTAAATGTATATTTAAATTAGTTTACTCAGCTTACATAATCAATGCGTCCACTTCAGGAGCCTTGATTTGTCAAAGAATTAGAGGTGAGTGGAGCGGTAATCTAATGAAATGGTATTAGACAATATGTCATATTATTAATACTAATTTGGGTAGCAAACAAAAGTAAATAAGAATCAAGTCCAGTATCTACTCACATTAAGGCTCCCTTTGTTCACTGGTGATCCGTGGTCTGGAGGAAATCGGAAGTGAAGGCTTGAGGGCGGGCTTTCATTATGTTGTGGGTGTGGCTTGGCCTTGAGTGACAGGGAAGTCAGGTATGATGGTGGTGAGGTGAGAACTTGGGATGTAACACTGATGTTTGTTTTTATGTTTTTTACTTCAGGTTTGTGGACACAGGTGAGATGCCCGAGACCTTCCCCTACAGAACCAAAGCACTTTTCGCCTTTGAGGAGATTGATGGCGTGGACGTGTGCTTCTTTGGAATGCACGTGCAGGAGTACGGCTCTGAGTGCCCTTTCCCTAACACTAGGTACATACATCTATACATATAAGGTGTCACGAGAATCAATTTTTTGGCACTTTGACCGTGCTTAACAACCACTGTTCCCTCTCTTTGCCCCTACAGACGGGTCTACATATCATACCTTGACAGTATTCACTTCTTCAGACCTCGGTGTCTACGTACAGCGGTGTACCACGAGATCCTCATCGGCTATCTGGAATATGTCAAGAAACTTGGGTATGTCTGGCTCTTCCTCTTCTTTAACTGCCTGTTTGGAAATGTCTGTAAGTCTGTGGGGGATTTTTCAGGTATTTAGTTAAACTGCCGCAGACGTCCTTACTTATTTAAAAACATTATCTTACAGGTATGCCCAAGGCCACATCTGGGCATGTCCACCCAGCGAAGGAGACGACTACATTTTCCACTGCCATCCTCCCGACCAGAAGATCCCCAAACCCAAGAGGCTGCAGGACTGGTACAAGAAGATGCTTGACAAGGCTTATGCCGAGAGGATCCTGCATGATTACAAGGTAACAGAGCCGGCCCTACCCAATATAGCGCCCTAGGTGAGGTTTTATATGGCGCCTCTCTCCATCAGAGATTAATATGTGCGTACAAAAGAAATCAAATGGCATTGTTTCTACCATTGTCATAAGATAACATGTCACTCAGTCTACGTGCGTAACAAATTACAAGTAAAAACAAAAACAAAAAATCTGAAATACAATGTAATTACCCTTACCACAAAATAAAAATCCTGTAAATAAGTGAATAAATAGTAATAATTCTAGTAATAAATTATGAATGCAACAATCAACATCAATAACAACTCTATACATGAGCTACATTTACACTATGCAAAAATTCAATACAAAAATTAAATAAAATAACTAAAAGACTTATTTGGTACTATCAATTGTAGTAATATTAAGTGGGTATTTGATTACATTTGAATCAAGTCAGATTTTCCATTTTTCAGAGTGAATAGTTTTTATTAACTAGTTTTAATATAAATATGTTGAAATCAATTTTTTTTCCCGAGTTTGGCGCCCCCTGGAGGCCACGGCGCCCTTAGCCTATACTGCCTAATGGGCCAGCCGGCTCGGCAGGGTAAAGATCTTTCTTTCAGTACTGACACAAGCCCAGATTTGTCCTCCTGGTCTTATAATAAAAAACGAGCTGTCCTTGATCTGTGTGAGGAACATGAAGTGGAACCTCTTGTCCTTTTGCTGGCTGAATGTAAAAAGCAGTAAATGCTCTGCGTGTTAAACTTGTGAAGGACAGAACATTTGAAAGTCTCGACTGACTCTCATCGTTTGTTCTGTTCAGGACATTTTTAAACAGGCGACAGAGGATCGTCTGACCAGCGCCAACGAGCTGCCGTACTTTGAAGGGGACTTCTGGCCGAACGTGCTGGAGGAGAGCATCAAGGAGCTGGAGCAGGAGGAAGAGGAGAGGAAGAAGGAGGAGAACACTGCAGCTGCTGAGACTCCCGAGGTAACAAAAAAAAGAAGTGTGTCACAACTTTTGACTAACATTTATGACTCGACTGCACCATCTTTTGTAACACCTCTCACAGCAGTTTAGCCGTTTAAAGCATCAATGAAGAAAGGTGTATTGTTCAGTTACTGAATGATTATTTTGTACTTTGAAATCTATTTTGAAGCTGCGATTTTATTATTATTTTTTTCATTCAGAAAGCTGATGACAGCTTGCGTACAGATTAAACCAATAAACTAGTTAACCTTGCAGTGCAGCGGGATCTGCCTGATTCAGTTTCTGTAATCAGTCAGATCCATCATGCAAATCTGCAAGCTGGAATAACTGAGGTCGGTCTGCAGAGGTACTGACAAATCAGCGTCCTTTGAGAAGAAAGAGGCTGGAGCTATTGGTGCGGTCCATTCACATCAGAACTGGGAAGAGGAGAGTGGGAATTACTTCACATCCCAGCCAGACAATTCCAGTTAGGAGCTGGTAAAGTTGGGCAAGCTGAAGATGTCCGACTTTGAAGGGATAAATTCTGACCAAAGGGGGCATTCCCAGTGACTAAATTTAATTTAATTTGCAACAAGGACTATCCCAGTTTCAAGATCAACTGGAACACACCATCGACTTCAGGGTGCGTTCCAGTTGAAATTTCCCACTCATAAATCCCGACTTCCCAGCACAAATGGAACGCACCATATGACTGCAAGCCTGTAAAGAATGGCTGCTCAAGAAGACAGTGGCATAAATGCTGCCTGCTGTAGCAGTGGTTTAATCAGAGCTTAACATTTCTGTAATACATGAAGAACAAAGAAAAACAGACATCTTCAGATGGAAAAGATACTGTTGCCACATTTGCCACCATTGTGACCAAAAATGCAGCCAGCACAATCACAAACTTCACTCAACGTGACGCTGTTACAAGTTATTTTTCCTTCTTTGTAGCTTATTGCAAGCAGCAGCACCACAGCCCAAAGCTTTCAGAGAAACACTGCAAGACAAAGTCAGTGGGCTTGGCATGACTTTCAAACATTTCTCCCTCATTGAGTCATAGTTCTGCATTTAAATAAATCACTGGCATGTTGTGAAATAAACAAATCTTGTGTGGCTCTGGTTTGTTTGAAGATGTGTCTGTAGAAACAACAGGCAGAAGTAGGCAGTGAGGCTCTCTGGCTGAGAGTCTGCTAACCTTAACTACGAAAGAAAAAATAGCACAAATCAAAATGGTTAAAATGGATGGTACAACAAGAGCGACACAGCTGCACATTAATACACAGTATAAACCATCACTCAGGAAGGCAGTTAAAACCTTACTTTCCCCACAGAGAGTCCTACGAACAGACTGTTGCTCACAAACCAGTGCACTTTTTATCACAGATAATAAGGCGTTTTTGTTGGGCAGAATTTGATTCATTTTTACAACCTATGACCAGATTTAAGACCAAAGAAAAAAGCCACAAATTAGGCTTTTTTCATCAGTGATAAACTTAGCTCAACTCAGCTCGACTCTACCCACATTAGGAACTGTTTTGTTTTTAAGGGATACGCCAACATTTCTTTTTTTTATGTCTTGCCTCACTCCAGAGTCCATGACAAGCAGATAGACACCTTTCTTTCGTCTGTGCGTGCAGTAACAAGAAAGAGATGGACAGAGCTCGCCCACCACTAATTAGCTTTGCTCAAACACTGGGAGTCATTGGGTTGTGTTAGCCTGCCTCTGCCTAAATTCATCAGATAAACTCTTCAGCAACTCTAAACGGCTTTGTGTGCTTGTTGTGACTTTTTTTATGTTACATTATCTTCTACAATCTTCGTATGATCTTCTTTATTCGTAAATTTGCAGGTAATTTGCATTTAAGAAACAAACGGCTCACTCACAACTGCATCGGTTCTCATTGTTAACTCAAAAGAGCTGTTCGAAAGACTGGACTCACTAATCATTGCAGTCCATATCATTATCTCAACACTGAACAGTATTACCAAAAATTGCATGTCTTCATCTTCAACTTTATTGTTCCTTCAGGGAAATTTGCTTTGCAGCCAGGTACAAAAGACATAAATACACAGTCACACCAAATCAGTCACAACAACAAAAACACTGGAGCACATTAACCAAGGAAAACCAGTAATAGAGCCGTCTCCAACGAAAATGGCCATTTTTACATTTAGCTCGTTTATGGCTTGGAAAATGAAAGAGTTTTTCATCCTATTTGCATCATGTTTGTCCTTGTCATGTCATGCAAGCCTAGAGCCAGGTACAATCTGCAACGGGGGTAAAGTACAGTCTAAATAAAATACGCTTAAAGTGCACTAAGAGAATAATGAAGTGTTACTTCAGAAATCAAAGTCCTCACTTGTATGAGATTTAACTTAAAAGTGAAATGATTTTTTTATTTCCCCCATCTGACAGGATACAATGGAAATGTTTTCTTTAATATCTGTCATTTTACATCGCTCACAGGGCACACCAGGTGACAGCAAAAATGCCAAGAAGAAGAACAACAAGAAGACCAACAAAAACAAGAGCAGTGTGAGCCGAGCCAATAAGAAGAAGCCTGGGATGCCGAATGTAGCCAATGATCTGTCCCAGAAACTCTATGCCACCATGGAGAAGCACAAAGAGGTCAGACCTGTTTTATGGCTGTTCAGTTTATAGTGTTAAGCTTCTTAAAGTTCAGAAGATATTCACTGAAAACTTACTGTGACTTTTAGTAAACAAATGACAAACGTTATGTTGAAATCAGCAGTTCCTTTCTTACCATTTGATTTAACATTCCTCTAATACTAAATACACTAAATAGCTAAATATCTTTTACAGTATTCCTTCCGCTTCTCCATGTCTCATTCCTGTTTTCTCTCTTTGCTGAAGGTGTTCTTTGTGATCCACCTCCACTCTGTCCCCATGTCCAACACTCTACCGCCCATCGTTGATCCTGACCCCTTGCTCTCTTGTGACCTGATGGACGGCCGTGACGCCTTCCTTACACTGGCCAGGGACAAGCACTGGGAGTTCAGCTCCCTCAGGAGGTGCAAATGGAGCACCATGTGCATGCTGGTCGAGCTGCACAACCAGGGACAGGACCGCTTCGTCTATACATGTAATGAGTGCAAGCATCATGTGGAGACCCGCTGGCACTGCACTGTGTGCGAGGTGAGTTACTGTTTATGGTGTCCACATATCACCTGTTTGTAATAATTCAGCCTCATCAGAACTGATAGGAGAACTGCTACGCCAGGGCAGGCGGATTTAATCTTGCCAACGACAATTAGCCAGTGCCAACCAACTGAACCACAGAAAAATGAGACTCTCCAAGTCTAACATACTTATTATACTAAGTTGGTAAATGAGCAGTGATTTTTAACAAACAAAAACCACTTTTGACTGTTTAACTCAAATACATTTCCAAGAAAAAACCTCAAACACAAAACACATCCACCCAGAGAAAGCACTCAGAGAGTGCAAACCTCCACCGAAGGTAACTCACATATTGCTGTTACATCCATGAACAATAGTTCCATGATAAAGTTACCGTCATAATATGATTCCTTGACCCTGAAAACCCACACCTAGCACTCAGAATCATGTTGATATCATTATTAGTTAGACAGTTATTGAGCAAAAACAATCGTTCGCTAATGGTGATCACTACCAAAATCCAATCATTCTTAAGTTGGGCCATTAACAACATCTCCTGAAAATTTTGCCAAAATCTATCAAGTGGTTTTTGCGTAATCTTGCAAAATAATAGACAAGCAAACAAACATACGCCAGCAAAAACGTAACTTCCTTGATGGAGGTCAAAAGAAAGTGTCCTTGGGCCCACGGTAATCCCCAGTGAGAGACGAGTCCTACCTCGGTTCCTTCGCGGTTCAAATTCAAACAAAAAACAACAGAAGGGAATAAAAATGGTGGACGAGTCCGCGGCAGGTCCCACTGCCCACTTACCAACTCCGTAAACCTCTTCAGGTGGCTCCCAATGAGAATTGGTTGCGCCTGGATCCCCCTGAACCGTCTTTGAAATGTTATTCTGTTCCTGGTTGGGGTATAATCCACCATGAGTCCTCGAACGCCACTCACCACGGTCCCATTCCCTTTACATTCCCTCCCCTCTCTATCTTTTCTGTAGGAGGGCTTGATCTCAAAAATAAATACACAGGGTGATGGTGCTAAAATAATAACACAACTGAAAAACTCTTTTGTCCCTCAGACTATCAGACTGAACAACTCCTCACTCAGGGGGAGGAGGAGTAACAGGAAGTAAGAGGACGGGAAGGAGCAGCGGCCTGTCGCCATATTTTTATTTTTATTTATATTTGTAAATTGTTTTTGACTTTTCTGACAGCTGTGTGCTTTCTTCCCCTGTGTGCTTGCTGCTGGATTTCTAATTTCCAGAGGGAGTCTTCCCAAGGGATTAATAAAGTTCTATGGAATCTAATCTAACAAAATCTTTACAAAAAAAATTAAATTTACAAAATGTCCATTTTCCCGTGCACCTTAGCTGACATAAATATCATTGCACTCAACATCCGACCCAGTCAGAAATATATACACACAAATAAAAATGCATTTAAATTCTGTAAGGGGCCTACAACAGTGATACTTGACTTTGTGGGCCTTACATGTTAAATGATGTGTTTGTGAATTCTGACATTGTTAATAAAATTTGAACTCCTTTTAATTCTTCTTCTCAATCGTTCCTTTCCTGCAGGACTTTGATCTGTGCATCAGTTGTTACAACACGAAGGGCCACGAGCACCAGATGGTGAAGTGGGGCCTCGGCCTGGACGACGACAACAACAGCCAGAGCGGAGAGGCCTCCAAGAGCCCACAAGAGAGCCGGCGCCTGAGCATCCAGCGCTGCATCCAGTCCCTGGTCCATGCTTGTCAGTGTCGCAACGCCAACTGCTCCCTGCCGTCCTGCCAGAAGATGAAGCGAGTGGTGCAGCACACCAAGAGCTGCAAGCGCAAAACCAATGGTGGCTGCCCCGTCTGCAAGCAGCTCATCGCTTTATGCTGTTACCACGCAAAGCACTGTCAGGAGAACAAGTGCCCCGTCCCGTTCTGCCTGAACATCAAGCACAAACTCCGCCAGCAGCAGCTCCAGCACCGCCTCCAGCAGGCTCAGCTCATGAGGAGGAGAATGGCCACCATGCAAGGCCGAACCATGCCGCTCCCCTCCCCGCCCGCCACAGCTGCGCCCAACACTCCCACATCCCACCCCCAGCCCAACACTCCCCAGACACCCCAGCAGCCCCTCTCCAATCAGCCACCGACTCCCAACTCAGCCGGCGTGATGTCTCCGTCGTTCCCCAACGCCCCTCGCAATGGCCAGCCTCAAGCCCCGGTGTCTCAGGGCAAACCTGGACCCCAGGCCTCCCCCCTGCACCAGCATCAGTCCCCGCTTCCCCAGCAGCCCCAGCCCCCTCAGCAGCTTCAGCAGCAGCCGCCCCCTGCAGCAGTGAAGATGGCCCGTCATATCGAGATGATGGCCCAGGCCCAGCAGAACCAGCAGAACTATCGGGTCAACATGAACGGCTTACCCATGAACCCCCAGCAACAGCAGCAGCGTATGACTGGACCCATGCAGCCGCCCATGCAGATGGTGCCAGGACCTCGGGGACCTCAGGTCATGCAGCCAGGTATGGGCCCAGGACAGTGGCCTGTGGCTGCAGGGCCCATGCAGGCAGCTCAGAACCAACAACCTGGCCTCGTCCCAGGACAAACCCCTCAACAGCCCATGACCATGCAGCGAGCGATGATGGCTCCCGGGCAGCAACCTCAAACTGGCCCAAGGATGATGATTCAACAGCAGCCTGGCGTTCGGCCTCAGACCCCCCAGAGACCTGGTGCTATTGCCCCAAATGCTCTGCAAGATCTGCTCCGCACCCTGAAGTCCCCCAGCTCGCCCCAGCAACAGCAGCAAGTCCTCAACATCCTCAAGTCCAACCCTCAGCTGATGGCTGCTTTCATCAAACAGCGAACAGCCAAGTACCACGCCAACCAGCCCCAGCAGCAGCAGCAGCAGCAGGCAGCGCAGCAGCAACAGCCCGGCATGCAGACGATGCAGGCCATGGCCATGCCAGGAGGGGCGGTGCAGAGGCCTGGGATGCCCCCTCAGCAGCCCCAGCCTCCCGCACAGGGCATGGCTGCCCTTGGGGCTCAAGGGCAGCTGATGAACCCAGCACACAACACCAACCCTCAGATCCAGGAGCTTTACCGCAGGCAGCTCCTCCGGCAGCAGCAGCAGCAGCAGCAGCAGCAGCAGGGGGGCGTGATGCCTCAGGGCCACCCGGGACAGTTCCCCGCTCCGGCGCAGGGCACAGCACCTACATACTCCCAGCTCCGCATGCAGCAGCAGCAGCAGCAGATCGCCATGCAGGCAGGCACAGGAGCAGCAGGGGGTCCCATGGGTCATCTGTCTCCCATGGCTCAGATGGCGCAGCCAGGGATGGGGATGGACTCCACCCAGAACTTATTGCATCAGCGGCTGCTCCAGCAGCAGCAGCAGCAGCAGCAGCAGCTCCAACCTCAGCAGCAGGCCGTCCTCAAGCAGCAGATGGGCTCTCCTGCTCAGCCCAGCCCCATGAGCCCCCAGACCCACCTGTTGGCCGGCCAGCCACAGGGTGGAGCCCACCTCCCAGGCCAGCCCACACTAGCCAACGCCCTCAACAACCAGGTCCGTTCCCCCGCCCCGGTCCAGTCCCCCTGTCCGCCCTCACAGCAGCAGCCCCAGCAGCAGCGGCCACATTCCAGCCCCTCGCCGCAGGTCCAGAACCAGCCGCAGCCCTCACCACAACACCCGCATCCGCCCCACTCAGCTTCCCCACATCCGGGACTTGGAGGCCCCCTGTCGGCCTCCATGGAGCAGGGACACTTGGCGACGTCAGAGCAGAGCGCCATGCTACCGCAGCTTAACACGCCCAACAGAGGGGGGCTGAACAGTGACTTGGGGATGGTGGGAGATGCTACAGGGGACACGTTGGAGAAGTTTGTGGAGGGGTTGTAGCATTTCTGCTGGGAACTGAGGAACAGTGCTGTTCCCAGGGACCCACTCCTCTTCGTCCTCCCTCAGACTCTTTTCCCCATCAGAGGGCTTTGTTTGTTCTTTCTAAGGTTGACAACGTTTTTTGTACTGACATGTAAAAAGTTTCAACTGTTGTAAAAAGAAAAAAGAAAATTTGGTTGCAGAAAAACAAAAAAAGACAACACTTTTAGGGAATGTAATTGTTTCCTAAACCCAGCCGATGGGTATTTTCTTCCTTAAGATGTTTGAGGGATTTGCAAGTTGCTTCTTAAATGAAATTTAAATCACAAAGAATATATTTTTTGTTTGAGACCAAATGCGTTCAAGTACTCAATTTATTTTCAGTTTGTTTTGGTATGGTTTCATGCCTTTTCTCATTTCTTTTCATCAATTTTTTTAAGAAAATGTACAATTGCATTATATTATTCATATCTTTTTATTTTGTACCTTTGGAAAAGAAACTTAAAGCATATTTGTGTTGAAACTGTAAAATAATTTGTCTGGGAATTGCGCCAGGTTTTGTTCTCTTCTCAAGCTGTCATTGCTGGCAATTGTAATCTAGTGTTGTACCATTACTCTAAGACGTTGCGTTCAGGGACAGTTCCCCTCCTCTTTGTGTATGAAGAGCACTCAGTTGTATTAAAATAGGAAACAGACTGCGGGCATGTTTGCAGACGCACATGAAGACACTGACACACACACACAGTCACTAAAGTAAACTACACTTAGACTGGTCTCACAAACACACACAACAAAGACTGCAGCTGCATCTCAGTGGCCTGGAATTAAAAAAAAAATAAAACTCTGTCTTGCTGGTGTAGAAAATTGTTGCTTTGACATTAAAAAAAGAATTTGTCATACTTTTTTTGTCATACAAATGTTGTAAAGTGTAAAGAGAGAGTGAGAAAGAGAGCAGCCCCCTAAGCTGAGGTGGAATGATTGCCGGTTGTTTGTAGGCCACATCTTGCTCGAGCCTCCATCCTCTAAATTTTACACCACACTGTGTGAGATATAGGGATGAAGGGCACGTTTGAGATTCACCCCAAGGAAAACGAAATGTTATCAACCCTCATTCCTCTCTCACAAAAACTTGAAGCGGGGGGATTTACTTTTTCTCCTATTGTAAATCAAGCTATTAAGCAAAGTACTATAAATATAAGGAAGAGAGAATGAATCACTGTATAAACTGGTAAAAGACTCATTTCTTACTTGTATACCATATTGTTAAATAAACTGTGTGCAACAGAAGAGCAGCACTCTGTTGTCTCAATCACGAGGCATCACTCCGCCTGTTTGTGTCTGTTTGAGTTCTGAAGGGTTGATTTAGCAGCAGTGGCATCCGGGGACTGAGCCCTTCATACACTCACTTTGTTGGGTTTATCTGTTCAACTGCTTATTAATATGAAGAGATAATTAGCCAATCATATGGTGACAACTTAAAGCATTTAGGCATGTAGACATGGTTAAGACAACCTCCTGAAGTCCAGACTGAGCATCAGAGGGCCAGAAAGGTGACTGAACAACAACCATCTCTAGAGTTCACAGAAAATGAATAGCAGCTCAGTTACGGCAGTGGCTTTTCCACAACCCCTGTAAAAGATACAGTCACCATGCGCTCCGATTGGTCGACCGAGTCTCCGCTCATGTCTCTCTGCATGTGGAGAGCTCCTCCGCCGGCATTGCAAGGGAAACTGGGAAATGGAGTCACAGACTTGAAAACATTGATGTCAGTTTGCAAATAAACTACAATTCCCACAAGCCAAGGAAACTTCAATGTTTTTTTGCGACGTCAATCTGGATCAGATCTGAATGTAATTTACCCTGATGATAGAGACATATTACATATATTATCCTGTAATTTTTGAAGCAAATCCATTTAGCAATTTCAGAGGTATGATTTTTTAAAATTTGGACTTATGTGTACTTACAGGATTTTTCAAAATTTGTGAAGTTTTTGCATCCAGACAAATATGCGGATCACCACCACAATGTAATAGCTTATTCCTTGGACCAAACCACACCTTTGGTTAAATTTTTCATGCAAATCCATCCTGTATGTTTTTGTAACTTGCTAACAGACAAACAAACATACAGGGCCAAAAACAAACCTCCTTGGCGGAGGTAAATATCCAGTGAGCGGCTGGACAAAAATGCCATGATGTCAGAGGAGAATGGCCAGAGAGATTCAAAATCAGGGCCCTTCACCTCACTCAATGCAGCCCCCCATTCGTTTAAAAAAATAACCCAAATTGGAAAAATAACAAGTACTTAATATAATTCACCATGAATAGCCAGTGCTACCTAATGCATAAATTACGATAGGTGCTGAAATATTTCTACAAACCTCAGATTGCTAGTACATGTTTTGTTTTTAACAAGTCATTAAAGAACTTACCTTGCCATGATTGTATCTCCAGATTTTTTTATGAGGCATTAAAATATACCATATAGTATTATTAAAAACTATATTTAGAAAAACTTTTAAAGGTCATAAACTGGCAAACATTCTTTTATTGCATTAAAAAGAAGCTTAAATTGGATTTAATTATGTGTCATGCTCTTTAAATTGTGAACTTTTAATTGTGCTTTAGGTATAACATATTAATATTGGTATAATTCTTTCTTGAAGCTTTACATTTGCTATTTTGTGTTTATTAACTATTTTTCCTCATTGTTCGTGTCCCACAATATGTAACAATGTGGCCCTCAGGCCCTGGAAAAACATTTATGTGGCCCTCTTGGTAATCAAAGTTGCCCACCCCCATTTAAGATGGTAGGAAGGCGACAACTACTTAAATAACCACTTGTTACAACTATAGCATGCAGAGTAGCAAAGAGGGTACAGCAGCAGAAGACCACACCAGGTCCCGCTCCTCGGTTAAGAGCGAAAGACTGAGGCTACATTTCACACAAGCTAACCAAAATTAGGCATCTGAAGATTTAAACGTGGTGCCTTGCCTTCGATCAACAGTTCAGGCTGCTGCTGGTGGTGTCCAATGGTGTGATGGATATTTTCTTGGTACACTTTAGGCCCCTAAGTACCAATTGGGCATTTTTCAATCCCCACATCCTACCTGAGTGTTGTTGCTGACCATGTCCATCCCCTTAAGACCACAGTGTGCCCAGCAGGATAGTACACCATGTCACAAAGCTCAAATCATCTCAAACTGGTTTCTTGAACATGATGAGTTCACTGTGCTCCAGTGGCCTCCACAGTCACCATATCTCAATCCATTAGAGCACCTCTGGGCTGTTATGGTATGGTAGACTGACTTTATGGATGAGCAGCCGACAAATCTGCAGGAACTGTGTGATGCTATCATGTCGACATGGACTAAAATAACTGATTCATGTCTCCAGCACCTTGTTGAGTCTGCCATGAAAAATTAAAACACTTCTGGTACTAGTATGGTGTACCTAATAAAGTGGCCAGTGAGTACAAGTCTTGAAAGTCCTTCTAAAACCATTTTTAACCATACTGAAGACACCCTAATTTTAGACTTTTCATTTCATGTGTTGTCATGTACAGTACACGGCGTGTGAGGCAAGGCTGAATGATTGATTGCTGTCTCAGTAGTCACAATAAAACCCTCTGCGTTTTTTCTTAAAGATCAAATATGTTCCAAAATAGGACTTTTATTAAAATGCTTTGCAGCAGAGGTGTTCTGTCCTGTGTTTGCTATAGGAATAGATAAAATAAAACAAATGACAATGCTCAATCATTTCATTAAAATAACAAGAAAACTGGATTGTCCATTGAAAACTCAACCATGCATTGGGGAAAGATGCAAACTCTACATAGAAAGGACCCTGTCTGAACAGGGCATTGAACCAGCAACCTTCCAGCTATAAGGCACCAGTATCATCTGCTGCATCACTATGCAGCCCCAAAATCTGACATGTTCTTAGAGTTCTAACTTCATTGTGAGATTCAAGTCAGAATTTGACTTATAACAGAATGCTGTCTTCAACGTGAGACTTTCAACTTCTCTTGATTTCTGATTTTTAGCCCCTTGTGTAGGATTAACAAGAAAAAAGAAAAAGAAGGAAACTAAAATAATTAAAAGATGATTGAATTAAGAGGGCAGCATGGTGGCACAGAAGGTCGTGCATGTGCCTCACAGCATGAAGGTTGCTGGTTTGATCCCTGCATCTGTCAGGGCCTTTCTGTGTAGAGTTTTCATGGACAAACTGTGAATTTGTGGGTTCTCTCTGGACACTCTGGCTTCCTCCTACAGACCAAAAACATGCTCATTAGGGAAACTGGTGACTCCAATTTGCCCTTAGGTGTAAGTGTGAGAGTGAATGGGTGTCTCTCGATGTTGCCCTGTGACTGGCTGGTGACAAACTTAGGGTGGACCTTACCTCTTGCCCAGTGTGAGCTGGGATAGACTCCAGCCCCTGCAAGCCGAAAGGGATAAGCAGTTTAGATAATGGATGGATAAATGAATTAATAAGAGAGGAAAATACACTGCCTGGCCAAAAAAAAAGTCGTCACCCGGATTTAACTAAGCAAATAGGTACGAGCCTCCTATTGGATAATTACTGCACATGTGATTATCTTTCAGCTGGCAACAACTTATTAAACCCCAGCTGATGCAATGAGTAGCTTCTCATTTCTTAAACAACCATGTCGAAAGACACATCCTGTGTTCATGGAAAAGATGTTAGTCTGTTTAAGAAGGGCCAAATCATTGGCATGCATCAAGAAGAGAAAATATCTAAGGAGATTGCAGAAACTACTAAAATTGGATTAAGAACTGTCCTGGAGGAAGGTCATGTGGTCTAATGAGTCCAGATTGACCCTGTTCCAGAGTGATGGGCACATCAGGGTAAGAAGAGAGGCAGGTGAAGTTATGCACCCATCATGCCTTGTGCCTACTGTACAAGCCTGTGGGGGCAGTGCTATGATCTGGGGTTGCTGCAGTTGGTCAGGTCTAGGTTCAGCAACATTATGGCCCAAAGAAGGAGGTCAGCTGACTACGTGAATGTACTGAATGACCAGGTTATTCCATTAATGGATTTTTCTTTCCTAATGACCCAGGCATATTCCAAGATGACAATGCCAGGATTCATCAGGCTCAAATTGTAAATGAGTGGTTCAGGGAGCATGAGACATTTTCACACATGGATTGGCCACCACAAAGTCCAGACCTTAACCTCAGAGAATCTTTGGGATGTGCTGGAGAAGGCTCTGCGCAGTGGTCAGACTCTCCCATCATCAATACAAGCTCTTGATGAAAAAGTTAATGCAACACTGGATGGAAATAAATCTTGTGGCATTGCAGAAGCTTACTGAAACAATGCCACAACGAATGCGTGCTGTAATCAAAGCTAAAGGCGGTCCAACAAAATATCAGTGTGTGACCTTTTTTTGTGGTGGCGACTTTTTTTTTGGCCAGGCAGTGTAATAAAGAAGTAGGAAGAAGAAAAACACACTAAGCGGTATGGCTGTGTACATGTGCTCTTGGTAGAAAAAAAATCATAATTCTAACTTAAATCTTAAAAGTGTGAAGTTGAATGTCAAAACTTTGTTTTATGTTTCAGAATTAAAAAAGAAGTTCGATATCAAGTCTCCTTTTTTCACTGGTGTTCATCCTATTTGGTAATTAAGTAACATGTAGATACATTAATTCCAAACAAAAACTGAATGATTTCTTTTAAATATGCTGGCATTTTTGCACATAGATACTTTTCTTGCTAATTCTTAGCAATTATTGGATTTTTTCATCAAAATAAAATTTTCCCATAATCATTATTTGCAATTTTTATTCCCATGTTTAATATTTGACAGCATTAGTTATTTATTTGACATTTATAATGGTATGTATTCATTAAAAAAAAAACTATGAACCATTAATAATTAATGGACAAGTTTAACTGTTGAATCTCTTTTGGTCGATGCAGCGTTTGCGGCGCCAAAATGACGCACTTCCGCTCATGTTTCGTCACGTGACCGGAAGCTCAGCTCTCAGCGGTTTGATGAAAGCTATTTTAAAATGAAAACAAATCCCTTGGGGGGCTTCTTTCCCTCGTATTGCCTTTTACAGTCGTCCCATTAAGCTGTTAGAACAGCCCCCTGCACTTGAGGCAGGGCATGACGGAACTAAACTGGAATTAAAAGGATGAAGCGGAAAAATGAAGAGAAAGTTTATTAAACCTGGTGAGGAAAGTGTTAGCATATCAGGCTAACTGTGGCTAACTGCTTCCTTTTCTTAACCTCTTATTATTTAAAAATACTTTGCATATTAATCACGAAGCTGGTCCCAGAGAGAGACCATAGCCTTTACAGCACGTTGGTTTTAGTGTTGATTTGTAAATGTTTGAGTTGTACGTACATGAGCTTCGTGAATAAACTGTCTCTCTGTCACAGGGCTGAAACATCGTCTGCTAAAACACTTCCTGCTCTGGACAGGCTGCACTGAGCTGTGAGCATGCTGACACAGCCTCATAAAGGGTGACATAGTCCTCAAACATGGATGACTCGGACCAGGACTTCACAGACCTCTGCTCAAAGCTGCTAAAACGAGTCCGGAAGAAACCAAGTGAGTCCAGACAACCCAGAAGAGCAGAGCAGCAGTCCTCCAGTCAGGTGGTCAGTGGAGACAGGAGCAGGAAGAACAACAAGAGGACTGAACCCACTGGACTGAAATGTGCATGGAGCCAGCCTGTGTCAGCTGCTGCAGAGACTGATGAAGCTGTCGCCAGAGGAGGACCTGGATCAGGAGATAGTGGAGGGTCAGATGTGTCTGAAGCTGCATCAGCAGGTCAGCCGGAGGGGCCAGGTATGAGGGCTAAAGACAAAGTCCTGCTCAGGATGCAACAGTTCAAGAGAGCCAGTCCTCAGAGGATGGCCTATACCAGCCCAACATCGACTCATGAGAGAAGAGGTGAACCTCCTGCAATTTCAGTGCTAAGACAAGGTGAGATGAGGAGATGCTCCTGAAGTTTCTAGTTTAAGTTAGAGATGTACAATGTTGGATTTTTTGCTGATATCCAATATTTCCAAACTCATTATCACTGAAACCAGTCTTTCTTTGTGAAGAGCACAAAGACTCAACAAAATGGACCTGTTCCTCTCATAGTGACTGTCTGTTTGTGTTAGAAACAGATGTGAAGCAAGAAAAACAACATTTAATTCTTCACGAATTATACTCTTGATTAATAAAAGTGGACATTGGATGATGAGGTAAACAATTCTAAAACATTAGTACATTCTGCCAATATTATAGCCACTGTATGGAAAACATAAGGCCAGTATAATATATTAATAATATTAAAATATAATATTTAAAAATAATAATACTTACAATATGTGAATATTGTTAATGTTAATAGTGTAAAGTCTTTGGCTTTGTTCATAGTCTCACTTTACTTATTCCATTTATTTTCCTTCATAAGGAAATTGATATGGCTTAAAGATTCTAATTTTATGCTCGTTTATGTTTTAAGTAGAAATGACTTAAAACCCTAAATAAAACTAAAATCACTAAATACACTGAGAGTGATAAGGTTAGTGATGTTTCTGTCTTGAACACCCAATACTGGGCCTTTTTTTGTTTGTTAATCTCTATTCATCAAAATCACTGTTGAACTCCTGGGCAAGATCTAAATTGCACAAATAATTAAGCAGCATCTGTGCAGAGATGGTAACTCTTGAGAGAAACTACTCATCAGTGCCTTATGCTGCCAACATATTTGTTTCCTCAATCATTCTTATATAGAAAAGCATATTCAGACTGCCCAAGAGCACAAATAGGGCTATTATGTGGTCATCATGTTTATCATATCATGAAATTAAACTTAAAATGCTATTTTTAGATTTTTAACAAACAATAAAAACAGTTTTAATAAATATCCTGCACAACATACATAACCATGGCCACAGATGAGCAATCAGTACTGTGAGCAATAGTGCAATATTCATATCATGTAGTTCATATTTATTATTTTAAACAGTCGGTTTCTTTCATTTGTTCTGCACTGATGGTGGACTGCTCTAACAAATTTTGTTGTATTTACGGCATGCAATAACAATAAAGGCTATTCTATTCTTCTGTTTTATTCTGCACAACAGAATCCCTCAGTGCAAGCCCCTCGTCTGAGCCCCAGGACAGTGACGAGGCTCTGGCTCTGCGCCTGCAGCAGGAGCTGGACAGAGAGGCGGCAGAATCTCAGATTGTGGACCTGGAGGAAGGAGGACTCTTCTTCTGTCAGATCTGCAACAAAGACCTGTCACACATGAGTCCAGAGGGGCGCACGCAGCACCTCAACAGGTCGGGCTGTTTTTTTTTTTTGTTGTTGTTTTTAATAATATATCTAAAGCAGTTTTCACTGGATTACCCCTCTTCTCTCAGAGTAGTTGTAGAATTAGTTTGAGACAAGAGTCATTCATCTAAACAAATTTAGCTCTATACAGTATTGAAAATTCTTCCAGAAAATGTTCAGAACATTATTATGTTGAGCTTTTGATCTAATTTAATCTGGTCTATAACGAACATAGAATAACATCAATACTTATCATGAAGTGGACAATACTGGGATGGAAATAACTTTAATGAATCAACAGCCTATGGATGAACGGCATGCATGAGTTTAACGTCAGTATCAGCCCTCTTCACAAATATCCGCCATCAACAAATGAGTTTTGGCTCAAGCGGAGTTAACAGCTAATTTAGAGAAAAAGTTTCCAACTCTCCCGAAAGGGGAAAGAGAAAGAGCTGCATGTGGTCATCTACAGAGAATAAATGTTTTATTTTTTATTTATCTTTTTTATATACTTTATGTTTTTGTTTTTTAACAAACACAAGGAACAATAAACAGACAAGGTCATCACATAACAGACAGAATGTTTTGTCAGGACATAATATTGAGTTTAAACTACATATAAAATAAAATAAAATAAGATAAATTGTAAATAAAAAAATTCAGATAAGGTATGCAAGTCAGTATTTCCTTAGTCTCCTTTTACAAGTCAAAATTCTCCTGTTATTCCAGAACAAATTTCACAAAGGACAAGGACATCACTTCAGGTTACATTATAATTTCCAGCTTTTCCATTATTTTTCCCCTTTTTTGGTAAAACACCGCAGAAAGCGTGTCATTCTATAAATGTCCTGAATTATTTTCTTCCATTCAGTGATGGTTGGAGGTTCCTTATTTAACCATTTCCTGGTAATTGCATTTCTACTACCAGTTATTAGTATTTGTAATAAATACCTGTCACATTTCATTAGTACAGTTGCCACATTTTCCAAATATACTACACTCAAAGAAAAACTAAGCTCTGGACTGATTATAGACCTGATTGCAGTCATAATATCTGCCCAGGAAGAAGAAATAACATGACAATCCCAAAATATATGAAAAAGACTTGTTACCACACATTCCCCAACATTGACCAAACTCTGGATTGTTTTTTGTATTTGTTTGATTTTAGGAGTGATAAAAAAAAATACCTTAAAAGTTTTTTTCGAGGTTTATTCTCTCCACAAGAGGGTGCTTGACGTGGTCGACGATGTTAAACCGTTCCTCTTCAGTCAATTTTATATTAGCATCTGTCTCCCATCTAGCTTTGACATATAGTGTGGAGAGACCCTTAACCACCTGTTAAAAAGAGTAGATTCTGGGGATCTTTTTTTTTTTTAGACCTACCGTTAATTATGTCAACAAAAATCTTCATCAGACACAGCTCCTCTTCCTCAGTATGTTTGAAGTGTTTTTCAAAGTAAGTTCTTGATTGTAGATACCTGCAGAAATCCTGCCTCTCTAAATTATAGGTTCTTATCAGTTGTTGAAAGGACTTCAAATTTTTTATTTGATATAGAACAATATTATTTTTGTTTAACTTTAATCAAATCCTTCTTTAATTGACACACAAGACATGATGTATATGGTCAAACAAACCAGGACATGGGCCTTCACAGTGGTAGCAACGATAATGACATCACTTTATTGTCATTATACTGGTGTGTAAAGACAACAGTACAACAAAATTACAGTGGTACTCCCTGAGTTTAAGAATGTATAACAACAGATTTTAAAATTACCAAGATCACAAGACTGTAAACTTAACAGACAATACTTAGAACATGAGGAAAAGAAAGAGTCAAAGACAGCAGTGGTGCCTGGAGCAGGTACATTGGAGGAAAGTGTGTGTGTGGGTGGATCAGGCCATATTTAATTGTTTTACAGCTTCTAGAAATAAGCTGTTTTTCCTTCTTGAGTTTCGTGAAAGAATTGTCTTGTATCACCTGCCAGAGGGGGAGGAGTTTAAAGAGCTGGTAGCCGGGATGGCTGCGGTCACGGATAACGTTTAAGGCTCTGCTGCAGCAACAGACTTGATATATGTCCTGAATGGTGGGCAGCTGGGTCCCTGGGATGCTCTGGTCTGCCCTGGTGGTCCTTGGAAATGCCCTCTGGTCCTTTTTGGTACAGTTGTGAAACCAGGCTGTGATGCAGTCTGTGGGGATGCTCTCCACAGTGGACTTGGAAAAGTTTCGAACAATCAATCAGTCAGTCTTTATTTGAATAGCACCAGTTCATAACAAGTGTTATCTCGAGGCACTTTACAATAGAGCAGGCTGAAGACAAACTCTTCATTTGGTAGATAGACATACATGCATATTAGGATTAGGATTCAAATTTATTGTCATTACACATGCACAAGTACACAGTAACAAAAAGATGTTTGGCATCCAATCCAGAAGTGCAATGTAATAGACTGTTATATACAGAAAGTGCATGATCAAAATCTACATGTATTTACAGAAAGAAAAAAAAAGGAATTATAGCTATGTTATTTAACAGCCTGAAGTCAGTGGTTCGAAATATACTGTCAAACAGATTTACTAGGCATTTTGAATAGATATGGACTTCTATTAATCACTGTACAGATCATATATGTACCAATATATATAATAAATATATTTGTATATACACATACATACATCCAGAGATGTATCCATCCAGGCAGAGACAAAGGGACTAAATTTACATTTATCTCTACTGAATATAGACTTAATCAATCAATCTTTCTTTGTATAGCACCATATTTGTTGAATATACATTTATTCAAGGTTTTCCCCTTGAGATGTGGTATCTCATTTTCAAGAGGAACCTCAAGTCTATATGGCTCATCATCTATTATTAAAATAGATAAAATGAATATAATCTGGAGAGGAATGATGTTGATTAATAAAACAGTATCTGGCTGAACTGCCATTAAAATAGGTTTAACTGGTCTAAAGGTACGAATTGATATCAAATTATGTCATTACTGTTGAAAACTTAACAAGGAATCTAAGTCACTGTGCTAACAAAAAGACCTCCAAAGTAATATTCCTTTGTATCTAAACTATCATATATCAACATAAATCATATCAAAAAGAACTTTTTCATGAATTACTCATTCAGTGAAATTACAAAATAAAGATTAACTTTCAAATGTACAGACCGTGCTTATCTATTTACTGAGCAAATATATAATCTAAACTTGGCTCCCACATCCAGACGATGAATTTGATTTGTGAGAATGATTTTTTTATTGCAGGTGTTTAGATGAAAGTGAACAGAGTACCCAACCACTCCCACCTCCTCCTCCTCCTCCTCCACCCGGTGTTCCTGACTGTCCCATCTGTGGCAAGAAATTCAAGTCCCAGAAAAGTCGCTCAGCCCACCTGAAGCGCTGCTCCACAGACCTGGGAGTCTCCCCTGCTGAGCTGCTGCAGGCGGTGCAGAGACAAGCCGAGGAGAGCCAGAACATCCCATCGGCGAGCACGAGGTGAGTCAGCTTCAGTCTAGACACAGTCCAGTACCAAAGTAAGCTTCTGTGGCTGAGCAGCAGTACACATTTTATATTTCAGTGTGTTAGTCTGTCAACAAAAACAAATATTTGTCTCAATGCCAGTCATGCATGAGTCCGAACAGGACTTCTCTTTTCTTCTGGTATTTAGGTTATCAGTTTCATCAAGGCCTAAGTAATAACATCAGTCTTACACGTACGTCCCTGTAGATGTCAAGTTCTCCATCAAATTTGTTTCTCATTGTTGATCATTTTGATTTAGAAGGTGGGATAACAAGGAGCAGTGTGATTTGCCAGCTGATTAATGTCAGCTTTGTCTTCTTTGTTTTTCACTTCAGCGCTCAGACCGGAGGCACCAAAAGAAAAGGCGCACCCAAGCCCACTCTCCCTGCAAATAAAAAGCCCAGGAAGAAAACTGAACCCCTGGACGAGGACACCATGGTGGCCTTGGCCCTGTCGTCCTCCCTGCTGGAACAGGAGAAGGAGCAGAACAGAGAGAGAGACGCAGAGATAGAGATCCGAACGGCCTCCCACTCGTCTATGACCTCAGGGTTAAAGTGGAGGCCAGACGCAGGTAAAGTAACATCATATCGCCTCATTGTTTCTATTTGTTTGTCTGTTTTTGATGTGAATTTTACCAGGATATGTTTAAGCTCACAGCATGTAAATTCAGCCACCAGAGGGCTTTCAATCAAAACAATAGAAAAAATGAGGTTAGCTTGGCCAGAGGTGTACCCAAACATGCTTATACATGAACAACATTGAACTGAATGGTTTTACTCTCAACACACAACTAGAAAAGCACTCAGAGAGCGCAGACCTCCGCCAAGCAGCTCATTTCCAGCAGTGGCTTTTCCACAACCACTGTCAAAGATACAATAGTGCCAGGATCCGGGCCAAACTCAGCACATATATGGAGGTTGTTTTCTTGTATGAGCACAAGTTTTGGGAACATCACTTAATATTTTGATTTCATATGAATTATTGGATGTCATCAATAGTATTTCCCATTATAAATTTCAATGTTTTTTTGTGACGTCAATCTGGATCAGATCCAGATAAAATTTACCTTGACGATAGAGACGTGGACCCCGTATATTCTGTAAAATTGGAAGCAAATCTGTAAAAAAATGGCAGAGATATGATTTTTTAAAAACCCGCCCAATGTTGACTTATGGAATTTTTTGAAATTTTGGGAATATTTTGCATCCAGACAGATATCTGTATCACCACCAAAATTTAATCATTTCTTAGGTGGGCTATTACCAACATCTCCTGAAAATTTAAGCAAAATCCATCCTGTAGTTTTTGTGTAATCTTGCTAACAAACAGACAAACAAACAAATGCCGGCAAAAACACAACCTCCTGGGCAGAGGTAATAAGTCACTCAAAATCTTTGACAGGAAACATTTCCATTTTCATTATTGCAGCGTCATTAGTAAGTATATAATCCTTGATTCTGACAGTTACCAAACATTTATTAATGTGTGCCTTATTTTTAGAGTGTTAAATGGGTTTGCCGCCCACCATTACATTTCATTTTTCTTCTTAATTTTTATTTCATTTATTAATTCATTCATTTTTTTAACACTTTATTTATATAAAATTTGGTTTGACAACATTACAACACAAACCAATATAAGCAGACATCAAAGTAAATAAATAAAACGAAATAATAATGATAAAGGAAAAAAAGTGAGAAGTATTTACTTATAAACATAAACACACATAAACGTATGCATGTTCATATATAAACAAACACATATCTAGTAATTTAAATGAAAAATTTGAAAACAAAAAAAAGTGCATTCTGATTTACAACGATTAGAGGAAAGACCTCTTGAAGATTGTTAATTCAAAGCTCCTGACCGGTTAAACTTTTCACATATTGCATAAGTGACTCCCAGGTTTTATAAACGTTCTTACAGGAGCCGTTCAGGGTACAGCTTATCTTTTCCAGCTTAAGGTTGTACATCACATCTCTCAGCCATTGGTTGTGATGGAGGTGTCACATCTTTCCATTTAAACAAAATTGCCCATCTGGCTAATAAAGAGGAAAAGGCAGTAACTTTTTTTTTTTATGTGAGTGGGCATATTTGAATGAGCTGGAACTAGAAATTAACCAAAAATTCCAGCCATGGGAGAGGGCATAACAATACAGCCATGAGACTGAGAAAGCATATCAAAGAAGGATCAAGTTTGAACAGGACCACATCATATGATAAATAGTTGCAGGGGCTTGTTTACACCTGTCACACTCAGGGTAATTCATTATTTAAGCTCAATACAAAAAAAGCAAAAACATAAAATATTATATTGTATATATATATTATATATTATAATTGAGATGCTCTGACTCAGCCATCTAGCCATCACACTTCATCCCTTGTTGAACTCACTTAAATCCTTACTCTTGTCCATTTTTCCTGCTTCTAACATCAACTTTGAGGACAAAATGTCCACTTGCTGCCTGAAATATCCCACCCACTAACAGCTGCCATGATAAAGAGATGATCAATGTTCCTCACTTCACCTGTCAAAGGTCATAATGTCATGCCTGATCAGTGTAAATGTTTAAGATATTAACCTGTAAATGCTGCACTAAATGATCACTCCTCTCTTATCACTCCGTCCAGGTGCAGGTAAGGGGCGTGGGAAGAAGAAAAAAGCCAACGTTCCTCGTCCTCCTCAGCTCCTCCTCATTCAGGATGCAAGCACAGCTCTGACCAGGCTGCAGGACCGAGTCTCTGCTCTCCTGCTGCGCAGCCGTCCCCCTTCTCCACCCACGCCGACCCGCTGCCCCAGCACTGTGCCTGGCCTGGTTGGTGCTGCCCCCCTCTGGCAGAAGAGCAGGCTGCTGGATGAAGGCTCCTCCTGTCTGACAGATTTCTACACCGCGGAGCTCAGAGAGTTCATCACACCCTGGGAATCAAGAGCGGTGAGAGAGAATAGAGCAGGGATGTGCAGATATGGTTACCAAAAGGGCCATGTTAAAATTATCAGAGTGTGGAATTGGTGCAATTTGATAGTCAGAATGATCCACAATGAAATAAAAGGGCCAACATGTGTAACTCTCATAAGAAGCTACTGATCAGCATTACGTAAATGTGTATTAAAACTCAAATGTGAGGAGCAAAATCTAATCTCATGAGCTATAAACTGAAATCAGGCCAGTTTAATCCACTTTTTGATGGACGTAAAAAAAACCCATTTGCTGGTTTTTACCCTGTGAAAGAGGTAAGGTCTCTGCAGGTGTTTGTCCGCAAGATAACTGGAAAAGTTATGGATAGATTTTGTTGAAATTTTCAGGAGAATGTTCGTCATGGCACAAGGGAGAAGAGATTAGATTTTAGTGATGATCTGAATCTGATCTGAATGTGGATTCAGAAGTCTTTCACAGATTTGTTAACATCCTGAGATAGGGCCCATTTTGAAAACAAATTGCCCGACAGTGTTGGATGTACACCCTGAGCCAGTCTCCAGCCAATCACAGGGCCACATAGAGAGACATGCAACCATTCACGCCCACACTCATGCCTAAGGGCAATTTAGAGTCACCAGTCAACCTTATAAACATGTTTTTGGTCTATGGGAGGAAGTCTGAGTGTCAGGAGGGAACCCAGGCATGCACGGGGGGAACATGCAGACTCCACACATAGAGGCCCTGACCGTGCTAACCTGTGAGGCACGCGCACTACCTGCTGCACCGCTGTGCCACCCCCTGAAAATCTAGCTCTTTTTAATGTTTTAAGGGCAGATTTTGTTTGGATTTCTTTATGTGAATACATTTTTTCAGTATTTTGAGCTGACAAGTAGGCCACATTGAGGGAGTAGGAGGGCCACATGTGGCCCCCGGGCCTCCAGTTGCTGACTCATGGAACAGAGACATGTTTACATACTTTGTGTTGTTTCTGTTTGTCAGATCTGGACATAAGGGTAAAGCTGTTAAACTTGTTTGTCATATTTACCCTGATACTTTCTGACCTTCATCAGTCAGAGGAGCCCAGGATCTCCTCTTGTTGTCCTTAAGGTCAGAGCTGAGCATGAAAAAGGCGATTAAATTCAAGGCTCCCTTTGCTCAGAATGAGCTGCAGAAAGAGCTGAAGCTCAGTGAGCTGGTTTCACTGGACACTTTGAAGAGGATGTCAATGGATTTGGAGACTCTTCCAATCTTATTATATATTTTTTATTTTATTCCCACAGTAGTGGGAGCAATTTGAGGTTAAGTGTCTTTCCCTAGCCCTGCATTGCAGTTGGATCCACCTGATTCGATGTCAGTAATCAGACAGATCCATCTTGCCAAGCTCCAATCTACGACAACTGTGAGCAGGAAGAGGTGGGAGTTACGAGCGAGACAACAGCAGGAAGTGACTGCTTGTACAGAGATTAGCATAGATGCTCACAGCTTCAGTAGCAGTTTTAGCAGATGTAGACCATTGAATAAAAAACAAATAACAACACTGAAAGCATTTCGTGATTTCTTGAAAGGACATTTGCTGTACTTCTGAAATAACAGAACAATCGTCCAATCACCTGCTGGATATGCTTTTTAAAGGTTCTGCCCATTCTCAGACACTTTCTATGGGCTGTTGCCCAGATGGACTAGTGAATATATTGAATGGTCCATCTGGTGTGTTAGGTTAGTTTCGCCCCCACAGATACCCCGAAATGTGCCAGGCTCAAACCCTCCAACCTTCAAATTGATGGTCTCCAGACTGAGTCATCAGTGCCCTGAGCCACAAGTGCACAGCACCTGGTATCCAAACTGGTCCCCTGGCCAAGATGGATCTGGACCAGCCCTGCTTAGCTTCCAAGATGGGACGAGATGGGCTTTAAGCCATACTCCTCTGGTCTTGAATAATATTTTGAAAACTTTGTCTGTAAATTGACGGTGATTAAATTCCATGTTGGAGATACAAGGTCATGGACCAAGGTCACTTTGTCTAGCATTCAGCTCTTGCTTGTAGGATTTCTACAATTCACACTTCTGCAAAAACAACCCTAACCCTTCTTGACCCACCACTGTACTTTCTCTGCCTGGCACTCGTAAAACTTCCTGCCAGCATAAAGCCAGCAGCTGGTAGATCTAGTTGCAGGTGCAGAGGAAGCAAATTAGTAAAATTAAGTAAAATATGGTAAATTATTGGAGTCTGTTTTTGACGTTGAACAGATGTGGTCACTAACATCTCCTCCATTTGAACAATGAAAACATGAATTTCTGTTACACTTTAGAAAAGGAAACTCTGGGTTGCTGGTCTGGCGGAGTAGTAAGCAACCAGGCATGACCCACATACATGCTTCTGCCGGAGAGGGGTTCAAATCCAGCCTGTTGCCAGCTTGCAGAGGGTCCTCCTTTACTCTCTCTCATCCCCTTTCACAAGCCTATCCACTGTCCCTCTCTCTCCAGAAAAAAGGGAACTCTATATTTTATGAAAAATTTTTACGTTTAATTTCTAGATTTGTGCGTTATCTTTTTTCAGTTTGTCATAATCAGTGACGGAATTTGATATTTTCTGGTTCTCGATGGAGTAACTTGATTTCTAATGTGGTAAAATCGTGTTCTGTTGTCCTCTTGCAGACCGATGCCGTCTCGTCCAGCACCCTGAGGCCTGAGTCTTCAGTTAAAAATGCGTCCGAGGGAACTCCTCTATCAAAAACCAGAGCCTCCATCCTGTTCTCCTCCTCTCAGGCGGCCTCCTCCTCCTCCTCCCCTGCTCCCCCCACCCCGGGGACAGGGCAGCTCCCGGTGGGCAGCCAGGCGCTGCGAGACCTGATGGAGCTGGCTGAAGACGGCATGACCCTCACCCAGTGCGGTTACACAGCTTCAGGCTCTAACGGTCAGACACACACCCACACTGAGTACACAGACTTTCTGTTTAAGTGTTTGTTTATCCGTGGAGTCACACACAGAAAGTACAAATATGTCATGTTGGAAATAAACATTTGAATAGTTTGTGGTACTGAAAAAAAACAGTCAGGCAGAAAAGTATTTCAGCCTGCCAAAACTCAAATAAAAACGAGTGTATTTTCCTAATTTCTTGAAAATTATCTATATTATGAGCCAGATTTACATAACAATTTCAGATAAACATTAATTCAAAACAAAAAAGTCTGTTTATTGCTTGTATAAAGAAAGATATTTGCCATTTAGGGTGGCTGCTTATACTATACAAAAATATCTGTATATAAATTAAAACACATTATTTTAAGGAACCCAAGAAGCTTTGCCAATTTATAGATAAATTTAGTAAGTATGAACAATGCAGACACTGTTTATTGTGTTTTAAATTAAAAATAAGATATCAGGGCTCATTGGTAGAATATGGCTTAAAATAAGTGGAGTGGCTCATTTTTTACGAGAAGAGTGAGGGATACGTGATATTGGATTATTGCTGATATTCTACACCTTAATCGATACAAAGAGCTCAAAGAGCCTGTACTTAAAAAAATGTATTGGAGTCCATTTGTGTTAGAAACAGTTGTGAAGCAAGAAAAACACTTTTATTCTGAAATTATAATTTAGATTTATTAAAGCGGGAAATTCAGTGAAGATGAGGTAAACCATTATGGCACATTTGTAGATTCTGCCAAAATCACAGACAATAGCAGGATATTTATGGACAATTTATACATCCAAAATATGTGCTGTGAATATCAGCAACATTTTTCATCTCTGCTTATTCTGATCATCAACTCATCATTCAGTTTTTCTGTAGATTATTAGTTTTGATAATATTGTGCATCCCTGACCAGCGTCCGTGCAAAGCAGTCTTAGCAACATGTGTGTATTTTTTCTAAGTAATAATTAAAAGATTATTTAAATAGAGAGTCAGCTAAAGTCTCCATTTCACATGATCACTTTTTGAACTGGAACACTGCTGTATTTGTGACAAGCCTGGTGGTGAAGTTAGTGCCCTCTGTGGATGATCAGAAGGTTCGAGCCCAGCTCAGTCTGTCACATGGCGATGTGTCCTTGGGCATCCCAAGTTGCACCCACTGCTGCGTGAGTGGCGTGTAAATGGGTTTGAAAGAGTTAGTGATATTGATGGATAACAAACATAGAAACTCCAATCATCGGTGAGCAAATGGTTGTGAATGATGTGACCTGCCGTGTGAAGCTACTTTGAGTCATCAAAGAGACGAGAAAAGCACTTTGTAAGCTCAAGTCAAGGGTTGGGCTATTTGGACCAAACTCTATATCTCAATTTTTTAGATATAGAGTTTGGTCCGGGGTAGGTAAGATAAAGTAGGAATTAGTAACAACATGGTGGGTCGCTGAGACTTGGCACGGAGGGTTCTGGGACACAGGAGTTCACCGACCAGCCTGTTAGAGGTGTTGTGGGGATAATTGGAGGAAACACCTGAGATGGGAGGTCACCTGATGACCCCAGTGATGTTCTGGCTCTTGCTGCTCATCAGTCTATGCAGTGGAGCTGGAGGGCCGGTGAGAGGCTGTGAGGTAGAGTAGATCGTGTCAGCATTGCCACTACCTGGAGCTTGCATGTACGGAGCCTGGGTCAGTTGAAGGTGCTGATGTTGATGAGGCCCTGCAGCTGATTAGGTAACTCCTCAGAGATGTATGTAGATGCCAACAGGGTTAGGGGTCTCTTCACTGAGAGTTTATCCTTTCATTAGGGCACAAGTGCCTTGAGTTTCTTTCAAGTGTGCACCATCAAGCATCACTTCAGTATCAGCCAAGGATGAATTCAAAAGTAAATCCACAAATTCATCATCCATTTATTATTTTTCCTTCATCAATACTTGAAAATAAATTATTGGAGAATCTTGTGTGAATGCTGGAAGATCCAAAAACCCCCAGCCTGTGCTGTATGTCACATGTAAGACCAAACAAATGTCATATTTTAACAGGTAGGGCAGTTGGTAAGATCTCAAACCTTCGTCTGAGCGGCTTCGTCCTGGAGGAGTCAGAGGAGCAGGCTGAACTGTGCGTGAGCGGCTTCTTACCAGACACCACGCACACACGCTCAGAGGACAAACAAAACCAGCGGAGGAGGACGACTGATCAGTCAGGAACAGAGACAAAGCAATCTGTAAGAAAACTCATAATCACACTTATTTATGAACCCTTTCTTCTTAGATTCTTATAGTTTGTGAGGTTAAATCAGTCTAAATCCTGTCAGTTTCAATTATGCAAAGGTACCGAACACTGTACCAAGGAGTCGTGCCTTCATTTAATCTTACAGCATGCTGACTCTGGTGTTTCCTCTGTAGGTTTCTCTGTCCAGACTGTCATCAGACCTGAGCAGTATGGTGAACAACCCTCAGCTCAGTGATGTGCAGCTACAGGTGGACAGTGGGGACATCTTCTTCGCTCATTCCTTCATGCTGTATGCTCGCTGCCCTCTGCTGGCAGAAATGGTATTACATTCATCACTCTGTCTTTCAAACCTCAACATTTTAGTATATATATAAAGCATCTGTCATAATTTAAACAAGCAAAAATGCAGTCTACAAACTTTAATTTTCTTTACCAAAGCATTTATCAACAGAGGCCGTCACACAGATAACTCACCGTGAGCACAAAAACAAACTCGACTCCACTCAGAATTATCCCCACACACAAACAATATTAAATACTTTGTTTATACTGTGTTTGCAACTTCTAATGCAAAGACAATATAGATTAAATAGGACAAATTATATGTTTTAATAGACCATGTGAAGGAGGCCCTACACAATATTATAATGTTTATGTCTCAGTAAATGCTTTAAAAAAAATCAGTTTTTATAGCAATTCACTGCAAAAACTCAGATCTAGGCAAGGGTGTTTGTCTATTTTCAAGTCAGAAATATTGAAAGATAAATATGTTACTTTAATGAAAAAAATTACAAAAAGAAGGCATTGTATGGCTCGTTATGATGAGAAAATATCTACCAATGAAACAATTAAGTTTGACTCAGTGAGGGTCTTGAATCAAGGTTTAACATCTGCCCTAAAAAAAACAAACATTTTAGGACACCCTTTAAGTTAAATTTGTCTCACATCATTGGCAGATTATTTGACTTATTACAAGCAGCTACGGCCTTATTTTTAGTTTTTATTTCTTCAAATAAGATCTTAATCCAGACATATCATTAAATTGTGGCTTAAAATAAGTATAGGGAGGCATTTTTTACTTGAAATTGGGTAAATACTCTCACTTAAATCAGAATTATTTGCTGTGTACAAGCCCTAAAAATTACCACTAAGCTCGATCAGAACCTGAAGGAGCTTCTCCGTTGGTCAAGGTAGGTTGAAATTAAAAAATGGCAACTTCTTCACTAATTTACAGAAAGTGTAAGGATGACAGTTTTGGAGCAGCCTTCTCTATATACTCACTCATTAATCTAAAATGATTCTGCTTTATCCCTTTTTGTTGCGAGGCTGCAATTGGGCAAGAGGCGGGTTACATCCAGGATGTTTTCATCATTAGCAATATATTTTTAGCTGGCTATCGTCTCCTTTTGTCATGGGATTTTTTGACATCTTTTAAATCACATCTTAAAACTCTCTTTTGTAGACTTGCTTTTACATGATGTTTTTTTGCTGCTTACATACTTGATTATCAACCTTGTTAGTTATTTATTTTATTCTTTTTTGTCTACATACTTATTTTACACTTACTTATTAAACTATTTTTAATCTCTGCTGTTCGTACTCCCCTCGCTGGTTTCTAATTGTTTTAGTCCTGTTTTTAACATCCTCGCAGGTTTTAATATAGTCCCTTTTTTTATCCTCTATCTACCCTCTTCTTTCCATCTTCCTGATGTGATGTTGTCAACTACCAACTATCATCTATTTATCCATGCATCTATTCATCTATCATTCATTTATTGTCTCCTTTTCATTCTATATAAAACAGAATACCTTCTTTTCTTATGTTATTCATATGAGCATGTTGACATTTTAACCTGTTCTAATGTAGTACACTGCCTAGCCAAAAAAAAGGTCACACACTGTAATATTTTGTTGGACCGCCTTAAGCTTTGATTACAGCACGCATTTGCGGTGGCATTGTTTTTTGATAAGCTTCTGCAATGTCACAAGATTTATTTCCATCCAGTGTTGCATACATTTTTCACTAAGATCTTGTATTGATGATGGGAGAGTCTGACCACTGCACAAAGCCTTCTCCAGCACATCCAAAGATTCTCTATGAGGTTAAGGTCTGGACTCTGTGGTGGCCAATCCATGTGTGAAAATGTCTCATGCTCCCTGAACCACTCTTTCATAATTTGAGCCCCATGAATCCTGGCATTGTCATCTTGGAATATGTCCGTGCCATTAGGGAAGAAAAATCCATTGATGGAATAACCTGGTCATTCAGTATGTTCAGGTAGTCAGCTGACCTCATTCTTTGGGCCATAATGTTGCTGAACCTCAACCTGACCAACTGCAGCAACCCCAGATCATAGCACTGCCCCCACAGGCTTGTACAGTAGGCACTAGGCATGATGGGTGCATCACTTCACCTGCCTCTCTTCTCTTCTCTGCACCCATCACTCTGGAACAGGGTAAATCTGGACTCATTAGACCACATGACCTTCTTCCAGTCCTCCAGAGTCCAATCTTATGCTCCCTAGCAAACTGAAGCCTTTTTTTCTGGTTAGCCTTACTGATTAGTGGTTTTCTTAAGGCTGCCCAGCTGCTCAGTCCCAATCCCTTGAATTCTCTTCACATTGTGTGTGTGGAAATACTCTTACTTTCACTATTAAACATACCCCTGAGTTCTGCTGTTGTTTTTCTTTGATTTGACTTGGCCAAACGTTTAAGTGATTGTCGATCATGGTCATTCAGGATTTTTTTCCTACCACATTTCTTCCTTGAAGACTATGGTTTGCCACTATCCTTCCTATTTTTAATAATGCGTTGGACAGTTCTTAACCCAATTTTAGTAGTTCCTGCAATCTCCTTAGATGTTTTCTCTTCTTGATGCATGCAAATGATTTGACCCTTTTTGAACAGACAAACATCTTTTCCACGACCACAGGATGTGCCTCTCCATATGGTTGTTGAAGAAATGAGAAGCTACTCATGTCATCAGCTGGGGTTTAATAACTTGTTGCCATCTGAAAGATAATCGCCCATGCAGTAATTATCCAATAGGAGGCTCGTACCTATTTGCTTAGTTAAATCCAGGTGGTGATTTTTTTTGGGCCAGGCAGTGTATATTCCTATAGTACTTCAATCGTCTGCAGTTTTACATTTTCTCTCCTTTTGTTGTTTTATTTTACATGAACCTCTGTATCTTTTTGTTTAACTCTTTTGGTCTCTGTTTGATCTGATTGTTGATTTATTGTCTCCAGAGTTCTGCCTTTTTCTGCCTTTGTTTTGTCTGATAAGCACTTTGTAAACATCTGTTTTTAAAGGTGCTATATAAATAAAGTTATTATTATTTTCACTGAAATCTTTCTATGTTTATTGATCTACAGGTAAACATATTATTACCATTCTCCTCTTCCTCTGCTTGTCTGACAGATTCATGAAAGCGGTTTTGGCGTTCAAGAGGAGGATCTGCCTGCAGCACAGAGGGTGCTGATCAACGATGTCCCGGCAGAGGCGGTGCTTGCTTTGCTGCGCTACCTCTACACAGCTCAGTGCTCCATCTCAGCACCCCTGAGGCCTCATGTGCTGGAGTTGGCATCCAGGTTGGTACTCAGCTTGTGCACAAGTCCGATTTAAATCAACAGTGTGTCAGTTAAAGATGCTGCTGTGAGATCTAAAAGCGTGTGTCAACACCGGGAGGGGCTAAGTTGGCTTTTGATTTATGTCTCAATAATGATAAAAGCGAGAGGTTTGAGGGACAATGCCACAACTTTATTTATCTATGTATTTAAACTTTATTTAACCAGGAAAAGCTCTTTGAGATTATGAATCTGATTTGGAAGAGTGTCCTGGCCAAGGCAGGCAGCAGCACATTTATCAATTGAAAGACGTGGAACAGCAACAAACACAAATCAACACATGTAAGCCGATCAGTTCAAATTCACAGACAGGAAAATCATCAGTCAAAGTGTCTACAACCTGAAGAATCTTCCTCTAATGCCTTCAGTTTATTTCCAAAAAGATTTAAGGAGAGCAGCACCCCAAGGCCCAATTTCCCTACAAACTTCTTTTGCCCATTTCAGGATGAACTTTGGGGCCAGACAGCAGTTCTGAGACTCAGTCACTGAATAAAGGCTGTAGCCTCCAGAGCTTTCACATGATTACAGTTACTCAAGTATGAAGGAGGTTGGCCAAGCATAGCCTTATAAATCAGGAGGGTGAGGGGTGCTGGTTTGGCAGAGAGGTAAGCAGCCAGACATCGGACACGACCCATATACAAGCTTTTGCCTGTACGGATTCAATTTCAGCTTGAGGCCAGTTTGCAGAGTGTCTTCCCCTACTCTCTCTCACCCCCTGTCACAAGCCCATCCACTGTCACTCTCCCTCCTATCAGTAAAGGCACAAAATGCCCCCCAAAAAATCTTTAAAAAATTAATTAATCTGGAGGAGCCAGTGATACAGAATACAGGGATGCATCAGTGCCATGTGATTTGTGGTAGGCCTCAGTGCTCTGTTGAACAGTATCCAAAGATTGAAGGTATTAAGAGGATGCATGCATATCAAACTTCACCATAATTAAGCAAAGGCAACAAAAAACAAGCAGCAACAAGATTTGTTTTGAATGAAAAGCCTAGCCAGCTTTAACTTCTTTACAGGTTCCTCAGTATGAAACTTAAAAGATTTTAAATCATCGATCAGTTATCTAATCTATTTAGAAGAAGAGACAATTCCTTGGCCTTATTTATAGTCTCACCTCTACTTACCATTTTTTTCCTTCATAAGGAAGTTGATATTGCTTTAAGAATCTGCATGTTGCAACCTGCCTACTGAACTTTAATTTCATTTTATTTTATTTAGATTGTATGCTTTTATCTATTTTTTAATGTCTATATTTGATATTTCCTACTGCTATACTGTGTATAAGAGCAACTGAAATGACTGAATTTCCCCTTGAGGATTAATCAAATATTTCTGATTCTGATTCTGACTATCACATCACTCTGAGATGTGATGATAGAGGGCAGGATCTGTGACTTTTTCTTTTGGCTAGTTTTGTCAGGATTTAGACACACTTCCTGTCCAGTATTAAAGGGTGACTGTAAAAGACAGAGAGCCTGATTCTGTGTGGGTGCAGAGAAATAAATGACAGTGTCATCTGCATAAAGATGAAAAATAACATTAGAAACATCATGACCAATACTGTGAAGAAATGACATAATTTGACACAAATTCATATTTTCAGACCAGTTAAACCATTTTAGTGGTAGGTCATCTAGATGCTGCTTTATTATTTGTCAACATCAGTCCTCAATAGTTTATGTTCATTTATAGATATTAATTTTAATGTTAGATTGTTCTCTCTGTCCATGGTTGTATTGATTATACATCCATAGTAACTGTCTTTACAACGAAGTAGACATGATGTCCTTCCTGAAAATGAGATGCCACATCTCAAGGGGCTTATCTTTAATACATTTATATTCAACACTTATAGTGCTATACAGATACAGATTGGTTGATTGAATCTATATTCAGCAGAGACAAATGTGATGAGGACAGATTTATGATCTGGGCGTCCATGGGTTTGTCGCTGTCATAAATTCTTAGTTTTCGTCCCTTTGTCTCTGCCTGGATGGAAACATCTCTGGATGTGTGGATGTTTAAATATATTATATGTATTTGTATATGTGTGTTTCTTTAAAATGAAGAGTATGGCTTCCTCTGTTGAAAAGTGCCTTGAGATAACACTTGTTATGAACTGGCACTATACAAATGATGATTGATTGATTGATCTGTTTGATTGTGACATCTTAACATTGTCCTCAAACTTAACAAATGTCTACTTTGACTCAAGAATAATGTTGAATGAACTTTGAAGAAACTCACCTCTCTTGTCTTCTTGTGTTCGTTTAGGTTCGACTTGCAGCAGCTGCAGCAGATATGCGTCCTCCACAGAGAAGATATGGCAACTGAAGGAGAAGAAGAAGATTATCTGGAGGAAAACATCAACAACCAGACAGACCAGGCACTGGTGGAGCTGCTCCGCTCCATGTGGAACGATGAGGATGTAGAAGAAGAGGAAGAGGAGGGTGCAGAAAGAGAGGGAAATAAAGAGGAGGGGTTGGAAGAAGATGGTGGTCAGGCTGATGACTTAATAGCAGCAGACGTAGAAATCCAAGAAGATAAAGTGAATGAGGAAGAGCTGGAGGAGATCTATGAGTTTGCAGCCACGCAGAGGAAGAGAGAAGATGATAGAGAGAGCGAGGAGGAGGAGGAAGTGTTCACAAAACTCACAGAGCCAAAGAGGAGCTTCACAGACCTGAAATCTCAATCCAAGCCGGATCTTAGTTTGGATCGCAGCTACAACCGGCTCTTCTCAGACTCCTGGGGCGTCTACAAGGAAGGAGATCCCTCTTCTTCCCAACAACATGGATCCCCTCTTAAACCTTCATCCAGACTTTCTGGAAGAACTTTGCTTCAGCTTTCTGGGAGTGAAGCTGAAGAAAAGTCCCCAAGCCGTCCATCTATCTCCTCAAACCTGCCTGTCCTGGATCAGTCTCCGGATTTAGCTGCTTTAAAGCGAGAAAGCCAAGGTCCTCAAAGTATCTGCATCCCTGATTCTCCTAAATCGTGTAAGGAAATGAAGGAACCTGAGCTCATAGTTTTGTCTGACTCAAGCGAGGAGCTGGAGGATGTTGTATGTCCCTGTAGTCCAACGCCAGGCTCACACACTCAGATCAAACCTCAGCCCATCCAAACAGATAAAGATTCGTCCCAGGAGCCCAAAATATCAAGTAGTCTACAGCAAAGTCCTGAGATTTTACCACCAGCGCAGCTTCAGAGTCCCTCAGCCGAGTGTTCTCCTGAAGTCTCTTGGCTCATCCCGTCCACGCCGCTCCAGCACATACGAAGCATGTCGAGCAGCTCCACTCAGACGAGGAGCAGCATGTGCAGGACGCGGCTCTTCCCGAAACGAGATGCTTCTTCATCTAATGTTTTCTCATCTCCAGCTTTACCCTCAAAAAACAGCCTCGCTGACAGCATCTCCTGGATAAAACAAGAAGAGAATGAGCCCTTTAACTCTGAGTTAGATCTTAAAATTAGCTCAAAACAAGCCAGTAGATGTGATGTGAGTCAAGATCAAGATGTTTGCACTGTCCCCAGCAGCCAAACTAAAGCCCCAAGCTCTTTAGTTTCAGCTTCATCAAAGCAGGACATCCTTCAGCCACACAGCAGCACCCCTCTGCACACAGACCTCCACCTGCCACAGGTGTATCCTGCAGCATCGCCACTCATTAACAGCATCAGCAAGAAGGCATGCACAAGTAAAGACATGGAGCTGTTAGGAAGTCCAGAGAAGATGGAGCTGGAAAGCTTTCATCTGTCTCCTCTATCAGATCCTTCCTCTTCCCATAGGGGTCTTCAAGACTTACAGAAACACAGCAGTGAGTCGTCACGCCAAAGTCAAAGCTCTGGTGGGTCAAACATGAACAAGAACACAGACTCTGAGCTGAGAGGGGAGGACAAAGAAGGAGACATCAATGGTGCAGAGGCAGGAGAAGCAGTAGTTGAAACTAACGAGGCAGACTTTAGCTTCCAGCAGAGCTTCATGGACATGGATGAGCCCCCCATAGCCTTTAATGACTCATGGGGTCTTGACGCCTGCGTGGAGAACCCGGGACGCTTCAGTCTGAGACTGGAGGACAGCAGAGGGTCCAGCCAGAAAGACCGAAGTCAAGAGGGAAGAGAAACAGCAAGGTCATCCTCGTCCTCAGACTTTCAGCCTCCACCAGCTGCTCTCAGTCTTCAGTCACCAAAGAGTCACAGCAGGGTGGGGGACCGTTCTCCATCCAAACCAGCAGCACCTTCAACACCAGAGACAAACAGCCTCCTGGACTCCAAGATATGGGACAGCTGGAGGGAGGAAGAAGATGAGGAGGCTCTTCCTCTGTCTCAGAGGCTGAATCCCTCTGCTCAGCTCAGAACTCCAGGTATGTAATCTGTGAAGGTTCTCAGTCATCCAGGTCACAGTTATCCAGTGCTGATCCCAGTGGCAGCTGGACCGTATCAGAGAAAGAACCCGAACCAGTCCAGCTGCCACTAGAACCAGCATCAGTGAACCAGGTAAATAATCTGACCCTTACTGTAATAAAACAATGATTTGTGTCAAATGCTTAAAGGGATAGGCCAACATTTTTGTTTTCATGTTTTGCCTCACTCCTGAGTCCATGACAAGCTGATAGACTCCATTCTTTCAATTGAGGTGCAGTAACAAGGAAGAGACTGGCAGAGCTCACCCACTGCTAATTAGCTTAGCTGGGTAGCACCGTCACCAGTCTTGGTGTAAAACTCGACAGTGAATTTAATTCACATCAGCTGTTAAACTCTGTTGTTAGGTCCAAATTTTTTCACTTGAGGTTTTTATCCAATGTTCCATCCATTTTATCTTTTAATGACTGCAAGCAAGAGATTCACGCTTTTATTTCTACTCATTTAGACTTAATGTCAGGTCTCCGTAGCCCTCAGAGTTTGTCCAAAATGCTGCCGTTTGTCTTTTAATAGGTTTTAACATTTAACATTTTTATTTCTAAAGGTTTTTGATTTTTTTGTCAACATCTTTCTTTGCATCATTAAATGTCAAACTTAAAAACAAAAGTAAAATACACCCTCAGAAATGAACATTATAAGTTTTTTTTTAATAAACTAGTTATCAATATATCCATTTTATCATGGGACTGTGACTGTGGTCATGGGTATTTTCAAGACCAATTTACAAAAAACAAACTTTAAACAGCAGTGGTTATAAACCTACGTTTTCTTTTCTCTGTTTATTCCAGAAATGGTCACCTAATTTTTATTTTATTTATTCACAAAGCAGTTATTTAATGTGCTGTCATGCACATTAAATAACTGCCACTTCACACTTTAAAAACTACCTCAGGTTGCTTGTATAAAACTTTTGAGCTAAAATTCTATTTAAAAAAAATCTGATTTTTTAACAAATTTACTTTATTACAACTAAGTTCCTATAGGGGGCAGTATGAGTTAATCAATTCTGGAAGAGCGATCACACGCAAGGCTCCATGAAGTCTGTCAGTGTATTATTTCAGATTATTGAATAAGAATGGTACACATAATGTAAATAATTATGCCCGATAATAATCACAAGAATTGAAATTTGGCTCAGAAGTAGATATCGGAGAAGATGCAGATGGATGCAATCCCAACAAAAGCATTCATTCATGGACTTACTGTTGCAGCTCTGATTATAAAACCCTCTAATCAGAGACACAATGTGCTGGTTTAGGAGGCTGTAAACGAGGGTAAATATTCTGTTTGGTTAAGTTTGTTTATGTGAAGACCCGCTGATATTTTAAAGTGCTAAAAACTGATTAGTATTTATTTTTGACAACTTCTTTTTGTCTGTGTCTCAGCTGTTTCAAAACTCAGTAAAAGTCGTCGCACTTTGGTTCCCATCACCCCCATGCCGCACTACTCAGACATGGACACACCGGAGCTCAAGACTAAACTGAACAGGTGAGCTGGCTCTCCCTCACACCACCCTGAGCAGGCCCACCCACGGGTCTGCTGGGCCTCCTCACCTCAGATGCCATTTAATCAATCAATCAATCAAACTTTATTTATATAGAACTTTTCATACAAGAAAATGTAGCACAAAGGTCTTTACAAACAGACAGATAAATTAAAAGAAGATAACAGGAAGTATGACCCAAACCAGCTCCGCCCAACCCCCGAACCCACCCACCCCGCAATCCATACACAGTATCAGCAAAATCATAATCATAAATAAAAGACTGTAGCAGAACATTTAACACACTGAGGAAACGCCATGTTAAAGGTTTAAAATGAGCAAACACTGGAGGTTAGGTTAAAGTGTAAAATTAAAAATATCATCAAATAGAAAAAAAAAAAAAATTGAAATGAAGTAAAATAAAAAATAAACAAACATTAAAAGGGTGCTGTGATGAGAATAAAAACACTAAAAGGTAACGGCAATATGTTCAAACGGGAATAAAACATTAAGAATAACTTGGGAGGAAATGATAAAACAAAAGGATAAACTAATCAAAGATAATTCTGAAGTTAAAACAGAATAAGACAAAACCTAACTTACTAAAACAGATTAAGATGAGTACATTAAATCCGGATAAAAGCCAGACTAAAGAGGTAGGTATTGAGTTTGCCTTTAAATACTATAGTATATATAATATACTATATTAATATAGTACAGCTCAGTGGTTCATTTGCACACCCCATTTATAAGCTGTAGTTTTTGGAGTTGGAGTGGCTCCTTTACTTCAATTCACTCCACACTCCAATAGTCCTGTCAGTCAAAAAAAAAAGGCATAAAAAAATCCCAAAATAAAGTAAATGCGTAGAAAAGATAATAATAAAATTCACGTACTGGTTGGTAAAGAAGGATTTGTGCTGGGAACATTCACAATTTGGTGGATTGTGAAGAGGGTCGAAGGTCACCAATTCGATCCCCCGGTTGGTCAGGGTCTGTCTGTGTGGAGTTTTCATGCTCCTCCTGTGTATGTGTGGGTTCTCTCCTAGCATCCCAGCTTCCTCCCACAGACCAAAAACATGCTTAAAATTGCCCTCAAGTAGGAACGTGAGCATGAGTGATTGTCTGTCTCTCTATGTGGCCCTGTGATTGGCTGTGGACCGGTTCAAGGTGTACCCTGCCTATTGCCTCATGTCAGCTGGGATATGCTCTAGCCCCCACGACCCCTAAGGGGATAATTGGTATTGATAATATTATTCATAGCCCTGCCCTGAGGTGAAAGAGCAGACGATGAAGGGCTGGTGTCTTGTTTCCCCCTGAAGCTTTTATCAGAGGAGGATGTCCAATTATCTCTCAGATTTTACAGCCGAATCAGTCCGACAGATCCGCTCTATCTCTGCTTGTTCTTCTCTCTGTCTCGTCTTTCTGTCTTTTCTCCCTCCCCTCACTAATGACTCTCTTCCCCCTCGATGCAGGTTTGGTGTTCGACCTTTACCGAAGCGTCAGATGATCCTCAAACTGAAAGAGATCCACCAGTACACCCACCAGCTGGTCAGCTCCGACTCGGACGGGGACTCCCCCTCTGTGGGCCGGGCAGCTCCAGCGAAGCCCCCCGCCGCCGGCAGCAGACCACCCTCCTGCGCCCAGACAGTGAGGTTTAAAGAGCCCCGAGCGCCCGCTGTCACCTCCCCTCTGAAACACGTGAGAGAGGAGGAGGGGGAGCCGCTGTCAGCTTCACAGGGCTCCAACACATCGTCGACTGCCGAGTCAGAGAGGTACGGAGTGTGTTCATCACGGACGTCCCGTTAAAAACACAGATCTACAGAAGGGTGGATTACCGAGAGGGCCACAGAAAGTCTTTTTTACCACCTGTCAGATATAATCAAACACTCTCACTGAGGGAGATCAGTCAGCAGATATGAAGAGTAACTGTAAAAGACATGATTTAATGAGCACGAGAAAGAATAAATGTCAATTTCAGCCTCTTTTTAAATGAGTGTTTTATACTACCTTTACAGTTTTCCCAAATATGGTATTTATGGTACTTATTTTATGCTTTTATGCTTCACAGAAATACTTAGAGGCACATTTATAGCAAATTATGTTTTGTGAGGACTTGCAAAAAACGCACACCAGCAATCTAAGGTTAGCAGAAACATTTCTATTACATATTCTAATATGTACAAACCCTAGTATCCAGTGATTTAAGGCTTTTGCTTTACAGGGTAGAGTTTTAACTTGTACTTGTAGATGTAGCAACAACTGTGTAAACTGATAACACTATTCAAGTGTTTCTGAGCCCACGTGGTAATATCCTTTACAGAATGATATCTGTTTTTAATGCAGTGCCGTTTGAGGGATCAAAAGTCACGGGCATTCAATGCTGGTTTTGGCCTTGCTGCTTACATGCAGAGATTTCTCTGGATTCTCTTGGTCTGCAGGTTTAATGTGGATGATGAAGCGACATTGAGAAATGTTCTTAAACTGTTGGACTACTCGCTCACACGGTTGTTCACAAAGTGGTGAACCTCGCCACAGTCTTGCTTGTGAGCGACAGCCTTTCAGGGATGCTCCTTTTATACCCAATCATGACGCTCACCTGTTGCCAATTAACCTGTTCACCTGTGGGATGATCCAAACAGGTGTTTTTCAGCATTCCTCAAATTTCCCAGTCTTTTGTCGCCCCTGTCCCGGTCCCAGCTTTCTTGGAACGTGTTGCAGGGATCAAATTCAAAATGAGTGAATATTTGCAAAGGAAAACTTAAGTTATTCAGTTTGAACATTAGATATCTTGTATTATAGTGTATTCAGTTGAATATAAGTTGAAACGGATCAGGAAATCATTAAACTCTATTTTTATTTACCGTTTACACAATGTCCCAACTTCATTGGAATCAGAGTTTGTATATGGAGCTGTATCGGTGCCTCAGGCTGAATTACATTTAGCAGTTTTTGTCATGTTTTCTTTATGTTTACAGTGGAGGTGAAATGTCACAGGACTAAATATTTAGGCTTATACCACTTTGCGGAAGGGGGCTGGAGCCTATCCCAGAATTCAGTGGGTGACAGCAGCACTGCGAGTGTGTGTCTCTGCCTTTGAGTGTATGTGGGGGCTTGTGCTGTGTCACAATATGGTCTATAGACAATAGATGGATGGATGGATGAATGGTAATTAGGGATGCATTTGACCAGCATTAATGTCTTCAGCAATCTAAGAGAAAGAAAACATAATTAATGAGGTGTGCTTAAGTTTGAAACAAGAAAAGTTAGAATAAATATTAAATACAGATGTGTTTCAGTTTTGGGTATAACATTTTGGAGTGAGCTCAGTGATGAATTGAAATTATGTAAAACTCTCTTATAGTTCAGAAAAACCTTAAAGCATAAATTAATTAATGTTTATAAGGTATAATGATCATACAGTGTGATTTATAGAAGGATGTCTTATACATTTTCTTCCTTACGTGTCAGTTTATCTTGGAGTGTTCAGGAGAGGCAAAAATAAGCCACAGTTATAAATAAGTTTGTGTTAAATGATTGTATTCTGTGTTTGTTTTTAACAGTTATGTAACCAAAATAAAAATATCCATTCATTTGTTAATTCATTCAATCTGAGCAACTAAGGTCAGATCACACGGGCAGCCTTTGTTTCACACGTGCATCAATGAGCCTTTGCCGCCCATGACCCCGTCACTGGTTCACCTCTGCAGACCAGGAACACCCACAGGAGCTGCAGTTTTAGAGCTGCTCTGGTCCAGTCCAGTCATTATGCTGTCACACTTTGGCCCTTGTCAAACTCACTCAAATCCTTATGTTTGCCCATTTTTCCTGCTTCTAACATCAACTTTAAGGACCAAATATTTACTGCCTAAAATATCCCACCCACCAGCAGGAGCCATGAAGAGCTGATCAGTTTTTCACTTCACCTGTTAATGGCCGTAATGATATGCCTGACTGATGTACTTTAGGTTGTGCTTAAAAATAATATACTAAACAGTATAATCTCATATGTTTCACCTTCTCAGGTCAAACCCGGAGCTTTGCGCCTCCTCAGATGGTGACTCAGACAGCGATGGCGGCATCTCAGCGTCCCAGACAGCATCCCGCCTTCAGGATCGCCTGCAGGCGGTGCGCTCCTTCATCCTGTCAGACTCCTCTCTGTACACTCAGATCCTACAGTACCAGCCTCTGGTCCTGTCCCAGCTCCAGCAGAGACTCAAAGCGGCCGGGATCAGACTGGGAGCTGCCAAACTGGTCGACTATTTAGACTCTCAGTGCATCACCTTCACCACCGCCAAGCCCGGGCAGCCAGCGCCGAGCCGCAGGCGGGGCAAGAAGACGAAGGCGGCGGGAGAGGGCAGGAAGAAAGTGGTCTCAGCCATGCTTTAAAACAAGAACACTTCAGATTGAAATTTTGAGAGGTCATTTTAATTCAGAACTTTTGTCTGAAAAAATCAGGCAGAAGAAATTAAAAAATGAAATAATGTCTTTTAAAACTCTCTTGTTGCAGCTCCGTTAAAAACAGTTTAAAACAATTTCAGCACATTTCTGTAAGGGCACATTTTGTATTTTAAGTTATTTCCTTTCAGATGTTACTTTTTAATGAACAGCTACTGTGAAAATAAAAAAATATTGTTTACAAACATGTAGAAACAATGTGGTTATTAAAGATCAAACACTTACTGGACACTTCATTTGGTACAGCTTGCTAACACCTGTTTGAACCCCTTTTCCCTTCAAAACTGCCTCAACTCTTTGTAGCTAAGATTCAACAAGGTGCCAGTCCTACTGATGCTCTGATTGATTGTGAGCTTGCATTGATTTGCTGCTATGTGATTGGCGGGTTGAGCATTTGAACTGATGTGCCTAACAAAAGTGGCCTGTGAATGTATACACACTAACTTTACTGAACCTAATCACAGCCACATATCATCCTCTTCTGACAGGAAGTCCACTCACAGCAATACTGGGGCCCCAGAAAGACCCAGAAACAGGTTTAGAAAGGTGAGTGTGTGGCTTTGGGATCTTCATTCATCTGTAAAAAGCATTTGACACCAATGATTTTGAAATTCTCTCCATCATTGAGTCAGTGGTACAGCATCTGGCTGGTTCAGAAATTATCCTCCACACTTGGGATAAGGGACTTTAAAATCCACTGAAACCAAACAAGACTTGAACCCTGGCCCATCAGACTCTCAGTCCTTTCTTTATCCCATTGAGCTATCTATCTTGCAGGCCAAGTCTCTGTACATGTCTGTCCATGTGCCGAGCATAGACATGTACAGAAAGGCTAGATGGCTCACGCATGCTGTTGGCCAATGGTGACCGACATCGTCACATGGCGGCCATGTTGGTACAGGGCGCTCGCTCACTTATAACATTGACGTCTGTCGAGCATGTACTGACAAATAAGCATCGCTTGCTCGATTGTCAACCTATTTTCAAACAGTTGACTTTGTCAGAAATGTCAGAGATGTAGTTTTAATACTGCATAATCAAGATTACATAATTTTATATGAAAATAACAAAAGTAGATATGTAATGCAATAGCTACACACGCACTATCTAGATTTCGATATTGTCCTGTGTATATATTTTCACAGATATACACACACCTCAATTTTATTACTTTTTTATTATTTTATTAGAAATGAATAGGAGTTTCCATTATAAACTTCAGTGTTTTTTTGTGATATTAATCTAGATCAGATCTGCATGAAATTTATCTTTATGATAGAGACATACATATTTTCCTGTAAATTTTGGAGCAAATTCGTTAAGTGCTGGCAGAGATATGATTTTTTAAAGTACGGCCCAATATTAATTTATGGGATTTTTTTGCATACAGACAAATATGCAGATCACCACCAAAATTTTATGGCTTCTTCCTTGGACCAAACCACACCTCTGGTAAAAAAATTAAATGTAAATCCATCCAGCAGTTTTGCGTAATCTTACTAACAGACAAATATACGCCAGGGAAAACCTAACCTCCTTGGCGAATATAATTATCAAAAGATGAATGGAAAGAGCATAAAATACACACAAAGGTCCCAGAAACTGATCTTTTTTTTTGATTCCAGTACAGTGTGGCATGGGGATGATTTATTTTTGTAAGGTTAGTATTACACTGGAACCCTTTACATGAACATGCTTTCTGAGTGTGGCCTGATCAAGTTAGTGCTCATGGCTCAGTCAATTCAGAACCCCACTGTAGAAAGCCATTTGGGCATAAAATAGATATATCAACCATAGTTCGGCCCTACTAGTACTCAATTTTGGAGTACAGTACAGTATTGAAATACTACTAGTCTACTAGTAGTACGAGTAGACCAAAACCTGCACACCTGTTGACCAAAATTGAGTACATGTATTTCAAATTTGAGTACTAGCAGAGCTGAACTATGGTTGCTATCATCAATATCAATTTTATGCTCAAACAGCTTTCCAAACCCCACAGACTTATAGACGAGTGAACAGTTAGTTAAAGCTAAAATGCAAACTCACGTCCATGTTTAAGGACTCATAAATGGAGTGAACTCAATCAAAGAAAAGAAAAGTCACCACATTTTTGAAAAACATTTTACTCTTTGCTCTTCAACAGATTTCTATTAAAAGATCAGCTCTGATGTACATTCAGCTGCAGCACGCTCAGAAAGGAGGCAGGTTCTTTAACAAGAAAAATCTCACAGCTTCGATCTGATTCATCGTTCTCGCAGAGAGGCGGGCCCATCAGCACACTCTCAGTTCACAGTCACGTAGCTGTCGGCACACCGGAGGGCAGTTTAGTGTTCACCCAGCGGCACAAAGCACAAAATTACACACAGGCCTTTGTTCCACAGATCCCGAAGACCGCTCGCCTCCTCTCCGCACTCGTGATGCCTTCACTGACAGAGCATCGACGCAGTGCTTCCTGTCCCCACGGGGCTGAAAGCCTCACAGTCATGACAGGTTGGCAATGTTGGCGAGGAAGCGCTGGGCCCACCACTCCTCCAGGTCGATGGGCACAAAATCTGCACGGAGACAGAATTAAAGTACAATCTGTCATGATCCATGTTCAATGGAAATACCAAAATAAAACATTTTAAAAAGGATAAGTCAACATTTTTTTGTTTTTGTGTCTTGCCTCACTCCTGAGTCCATGACAAGCAGATAGACACCAGTCTTCTGACTGTGCGTGCAGTAACAAGGAAGAGAGCTCGCCCACCGCTAGTTAGCTTAGCTCAAACACAAGAGTCAATGGGAAGTGTTAGCCTGCCTCTGCCTACAATCATCAGATAAACTCTCCAGCAACTCAAAACGTTCCTGTGTGGTTGTTGTGAGAATTGTTGTTTTTTTTTACCACGTTATGTTACGTTATCTATTTTTAGACTAAGATTAGCAATTTATGCAATTTTCAAAGAAATGCGTACAAACTAAACCACAGGGTGCATGAGCAAACCACCGCGGACGTGTTTTGTTTTGTTGACCTACTGACAAGCACATCTGCGGTGATTTGTGCCCTATGGTTTGGTTTTGTGTGTATTTCTTTAAATACATTACATAAAGTGCTAATTTTAGTCTAAAAATGGATAACATAACATAACGTGGTAAAAACATTAGTCAAAACAAGCACACAGGCTGAAGAGTTTATCTGACGACTGTAGGCAGAGGCAGGCTAACACTTCCCATTGACTCTTGTGTTTGAGCTAAGCTTATTAGCAGTCGGTGAACCCTGCCCGTCTCTTCCTTGTTACTGCACCACAGATGAAAGAATGGTGTCTATCTGCTTGTCATGGACTCAGGAGTGAGGCAAGACATGAAAAGAAAAAATGTTGGTGTATCCCTTTAACAACAAGTGAAATATTTTTGAAAAAGTGAAACAAAATATTAACTACTTGTAATATAAGTAATGTAGTTATTTCCTCTAAGGAATAGAGTGCTACAGCAACAACATAGTTGTGGTAACAAGTAGTTGTTTAAGTTCCTTTTGACTTCCTATGACCTTGAACCATCAGGCCATTCTCCTCTGACCTCTAGCATCTAAAAGGCATTTTTGGACCGACACTCACTGGATATTTTCTCTTTTTTAGACTATGCTTTGATGTTTTTTTAGATTAGCAGATTCTAAACGGCCGTTTACATGACAAGGAAAACAGCAGAAAATGGAGATTTTTCGTTGCGTTTGCACTTTCCATTTACATGAGAACGGTGCCCGGAGTGCCTGAATCTGCAAACTTTTGAAACCAGGGTCCAGAGTGAAAAGTTTGAAAAGGTTTTTGTCTCTGTCAAAACAGGAATCAGCATTGTCAGGGAAAACAAAGACGCGCAGCGCATGCACAGGACTCTTTCAGGTAAAGGTTGCGTGCACCTTGGAACAACAACAACAACAACAACAACAACAACAGCTACTGAGCAACATGTGTGCTGCTAACTGTGCTCTGTTTGTTATCGCTCCTCCAACAAAATGTGGATTTGCTGCGTCAATACTCCGACCCGTGGGGACGCATTTGTTATAAGGACTGAGTCCATGGAGAATATAACTGAAAAGTTTGTCTTCACTGGAATGTGTTAGTGCGCAGAGGCGTGTTGTAACACTGCTGTTTCACTACAAACTTGCATCGCCAACTACTGGCCTGGCACGTATGCTACCGCGCTTTCAGTCATTCTGGTGGATCAGTGTGAATGAGCATCGTTTTCACACCCTCTCTGTGTGAACGCAGAGCGCTTTTGAAAACACAAAAGGAAAAACCTTTACATTTCTGGTGACAACGTCATCGTGTTGGGCCCTCGTCAGTCTAGCCTGTCCAATGCCTGGTTTGCGCTTTAGTAGTTTGTCTCGACAGTTTCTACATTCCTGTCATGTGATTGGCTGATCAGCTATTTGCACTGACCAGTAGCTGAATGGGTGTCCAGAGGAAACTGTCCGCTGAGTGCATATTGTTTAAATAAATAAAGCCTCTCAGCTCTTGATATAGATCCTTTCCCACTCCTCTTTTCTTCCTGATTAAATGACCTAGACGAAGCAGACAGGTGGGTTTGTGAGCGACAGGTCACGACTCGCCACAGTGACCAGTCAGGGCTGGTTTATCTGGAGCAGCCGGGTTTTTATAGATCACACAAGAGTTAAAAATTAAAGCAAACTATTACGACAGCTGCTCTCTGGCTGCAAAAAAAGTATGAGCCCATCAGGAGCAGATTCTCAAAGCGAGCAGCCACTCAGCTCCTGTGTTACTGAAGCAAAGAGGAATAATAAAGAAACACAGCACAATAAGGGGCTCAAAGTCCAGCCTGAAACAATCCACAATGAGCTTTATCTGCTCTGAGGCAATAAAACTACGAGGAGAGAGATTAGATTAATGAGGATTGGTGTACTATGTTTGAATTGTTCAAGCTTTTTATGAATGGACACAAAAGCCAAATGCTCAGGCTGGGAGAGTAAAGTGGCTGCAACAAGATTTTCTGTTGATGAAGAAACTAGTAAATCACTAAAGAGTTTTAAAACATTTCTGTAAACTTAATGGTCATTGGACTTGAGCTGAGCGGGTTTTAGAACCAGACCTTCAAAGCACTGAATCCATTAAGAAACTAGAGATGCAGGATATAGGATTTTCTCTGATATCAGACATGCTGATATTTCCAAACTTACTGTCCCCAGAACAGATATTACCACTGTTATCACTCATTAAGAGCACAAATCCTCCACTTTATGGAAAGCCAATTGAGCATAAAATTGATATTGGTGATATCAACTGTGGTTCAGCTCTACTAGTACTCAAATCTGGAGTACATGTACTCAATTTTGGTCTACTACTGCACGCGTAGACTTTAGTACTGAAGCAAGAAGAGTCAGTAGTAGTACTAGTGAAGCAAAAAGTGTTGCTAGTACTACTAGTAGATCCAAAAATGTCCACTCGTACTACTAGTAGACTGTTTTGGGCCTACTAGCACTACTAGTAGACTCGAAAATGTTCACTAGTACTAGAAAATAAGCCATATATGCTAATAAGGGGGCGGGGAATAGCAAATTCAGGCTTCCCATTGGCTATAAAGCACATTACAACCAATCAGGGTGCTGGATTTGGTTACAATACCTCTTACTTCAGTTGCATAAGGGCAACTAGAACTACTAGTGAATCCTTTGGCTTTACTAGAACTTGTAGTAGTTACTAGTACTACTCGTAAACAAAAATTTTGTTTTACTAGTAGAAGTTTTTGGTGCACTAGTGCGTGAGTAGACCGTACTAGTTAAACAAAATCACTTACTAGTAGACAATTCTGTTACTAGTAGTACTAGTAAAGCTTTGAGCTTTTGCTTGTAACAATTTCTTAGACTACTAGTACTACTAGTAACACAAACTTGTCTACTTGTAAATGATTTTGCATTACTAGCAAGAACTGCATTTCCCTTATATTTGCTGTAACATCAGCAGAGTGTATGAATGTACTCGAGATGCAAACATTCACTTAGTCCATGATTTGGTACATGCCTTTTTTTTTTTTTTTGTCAGTTTTCATTTTAGTTTGGTTTTGACAGCCTTGGCCATTGGTGCACTTTTTCCAAAAATTCTGTTTCATTCTGAGAAGTTTAAGGTGAACTTTTTGAAAACAAAAAGGCCTTATTGGGGAGAAAATGCTACTTTTCTTATTAAAACCAGTTTAATTTTTTTTTAGCAAATCTGTTTATTTAAAATGATGCTGCTTCCTGTTTCACCTTTGTTTCTACCTCAAAAAAAATCTATTGTGGTGTAATGGACAGAACAATTTTAGTCTAGAGTAGTCTTCACCAGAAATTTTGGTATCTACAAAAAGAGCTGAAAATATCAGCATATATTCAGTATCTTGCATCACTCGTTTCTATCCATTGCCATATTAGTAAAATGTCATACCAAGTTTTAACAGCACAAAATATTAAGGAAAATAAATGATAAAATATGAATTTTTGATTAAGTATTGATTTGATTGTCATTATTTTAGATTTTGCACAGTATTTTGAACAAAACTTTATTTATTTATTGTAAAGAGGACTGGTTTTTGAGTCATATTTCATTGTCAATCATTTTTCTATCAGGCTAAATCAACAAAGTTTCAATTTCCCAAAATGAAAACTAACCTTAATTAAAAAAAAACAAGACTAGATCAAGTCACTATTAAACTGAAATTAAACCCCCATAGTCTTAAAGAAATAAGAATAAACACTGATGAAAAAACACATTTTTTTAACCCTACTGGGTACTTACTCTTCATCACAGTACTGGGAGTCTTCTCAGAGTACTGAACGGGCCCCTTGCTTTCAGTGGACCCCAGGCTGTCCCCGTCCCCCAGCTTCTGCTCCACCTCCTGCCACGCTGTAACGACACAAACACACAACGTGATGAGTTCAACTAAATGCAAACTATGTCAACGGGGATTAATTTTCATCTTATTTTAACAACACACCAGTTTTTTAATTTAGTGTTCCTGATACTGATGCTGCACCCACGACTGGGGCTGAAATGAGTCTTAATTGTTGCTGCCGTTTTATCTTCTGAGAAAATTCCACCTTAAAATGTCTAGGGCTGTTGCTTTTGTCTCTTTTTAAAGGTTGTTTTTGGGTCAGCACCAGTTCTCAGGAAGCTGTTCTTAATTTGAGCTCTCTATTACTTTCTAAGATAACCTGACATACCAGATGGACTGTTTCACACATCCTTGGGAAACATTTCAAGTCTGTCTGGTCAACATTCCTTAGAAAATGACCAGGATGGGCAGATTTTCGGAAGTGGTGGTGAAGGTGATTTGGCAAATGTTTTATCGGTCGCATTCAACATGGGCTAATCAGCACAACAAACCTGCACTTATATCCATTCCTCTTTGGCCTTAAAAAGGACACCGACAAGGCGGGTCATTTTCTGACTGGGAATAATCGCTTCTGTCTGAAGCTTTGTCTAATGACAGACATGTTGTCTGCAAATCCAGCAGCTTTTCAGAGGGGTTGAACAATATTTTAAGATTTTAACAGACACTGATACATTTCCAAAGAAGACACAGGCTATGATAATATTGCTTGTCACAACAGGTCACTGCTGATTAAAAAAAAATGGCTGGCCTAATAAACTGTATTCAATTTTCAATAGGCGGCAGAAATACAGAATAAAATAGGCGGTAAAAAAACAGAATAAGTAAAAAAAAAACAAAGAATAAGGAAAATATTGACAGCATTAACCTAAAAATAGAATCTCAATAAAAAATAACTATAACATTTACAGCACTTACATAAACTAAGACTAGCAGAATCTAAGTAAAAAAAAATAAAACAATGATATTTACAGCATTAACCTAAAACAAAACTAAGTGAAATAATGACACTATTTACAACACTGTCTACATAGATGCAGAACTATTTGATTCTGATATCAGTTCATTTTATTTAACATCATTTCATGTTAATTTTGGACATGCCTCTTTTTGTTCAAATCAAAATAAAAGCTGAGAAATAGTTTTTTTTCCACAATGATGCCTCTTGTACATCGTCTTATTATCTTTTTGGAGAAGCCTGTGTCATTTCCAGTCAAAAAAAAAAAAAAAACTTGCTGGTTGAACTAAAGTAACTTTAAGTCAAAATTTGCCAGGGAAATGAATAATTTCAGGCTTAACTATAAGAGTTGTAACTATTCCAATACTTTACTATTTAATTTGATTTTGAGGGTCACTATTCAATTCAAAATCAATGTTTTCAATATATAAACCCATTCACAATTTGCAACAAATTCCCTATTTGTTTTTGTAATGTATTTTTATCAGGATCAGCTCCTGTCTGCAGTGCACTAGGAGTCTTGACAATATGATGATTAAAAAGCAGAATAAAATGTGTTTCAGATAAACAGCTCCTGTATTATTGATGTTTGTATCAGCCAGTTACAATATACAGATACTTGCGGACAACCTAAAGCATATATTTATGGTGAAACTGAAAAAAAAAATTAATATGAAAGTTAGAAAGATGCAGCTGAACAGCACATCTCTTGCTCAGTGTGCACAGGGAAAGAAGAGAGAAGCTGTTCAGAGCTGCGATGAGAATGATCTTTACACGACAGGAAGTCTGTTTGAAAGAAGGTCTTTAAAAATCAATTCATAGGCATTTGTGATCCCTAAAAGACACATAAATCAAGTCTTTCTCAGATTAAAAGAAGGCAACAGCATATTTTACATTTTACTTGCAGGAGAAACAAACTCTGCATCCACTGTGCTCAGTTCACAGTATGTTCACTAATGTTTATACCAGGCAGACTTTTAACAAAGGAAAAGAGAAAACTGACAGCTTTTGTATCAATTAAACACAAACACCAGCATGATGTGCTTTGAGTCAGTTATCTAACAATACATGTCCCACATTATGATGCCAAAACCCTGACTTCCACCACAGATAAGGAGAAAGAGGGTCCCTCATATGTAGGGATGGGAATTGATACCAATGCCCTTATCTCTAATGCTTCGTGATGCAGTTCTTTAATGATTCCCTTAAGCCTGGCTCACACTACAGGATTCTCGGCCCGATTTAACCCAGATTCAGCCCTCCCGACAATCGGGGAAGAAATCTGGTCGGGGACCAAAATCAGCCCCGACGTTCGACCAAGATTATCTTCTAGTGTGAGCGGGTGACAGATCAATCTTAAGCCCCACGATCGTCTCACAGACTCGTCGGAGCTGCCCCGATAATTTTCAAACATGTTTGATATTTATCTGGATGATTACACAACTCGTATTCGCTGAGGATGACAGTAGCCAATCAGAGAGAGCCACCTATGATGACTGGAAATGACCGCCAGACAGGAGTTATCAGAGGCAAGAATGGCGAGCACAAAGAGCGTACAGGTGAGATGGACAGCGGAGATGGAGGACAGTCTTGTCGACCTGTGGCAAGACCACGAATGTTTGTACAACGTTTCATGCAGAGATTATCACAACCGATGTGAAAAGGACAAGCGTTGGAGAGAAATTGCATCCGCATTAAATATTCCAGGTGAGATAATAATGTGGCAGAGTGCCACAGGTAATCACCCCAGCGCTGAAATCCAGGACAACAGCTCTCGCTCTCATGTGATACTGCTTGTATACATCAGTTATACAAGCGCATTTTACAAGTTAAAAGTAATAAGCGAGAAGGAATAATGATTTGTTTGTTTAACTGCCGCACTAGTCTCCATATTTTGTCTCAACGTGATCCTACGTCATCTCCTTGGTGAGATGACGTAGGATCACGTTGAGCGTCTCTCTGGTCCGATAATCTTGATGAAATCCTGTAGTGTGCGCTGGTCATGATTTTCAAATCTTGTAGTGTGTGTGTGCTTAAGATTTAAGAGAAGATAATCTGTCAAGATTCTCTTTATGTGTGTGATACAACCCGATTTCAGAGTCTTATAAGATTTTTAAAATCTTGTAGTGTGAGCCAGGCTTTAATCAATTCCTGTGGATTTTTTGGGCAGGTAAAAGTCAGCTTACACTGGTTTTCAGTGACAACAATGTCAAACACATGCCACTCCAGATATTTGAATTTGTTCTGCATTAACAAATGTTTGTTGCTAGTATTTCTACCCACCAAACATGCAGTAAGAATCTTTTTGTCTAAAATTAGGCCACAGTTTTGATCACTGCTGCCCCCTGGCTGCCTTGGTCATGCCTTTGCTATCTCATATGCTGACTGGCTCTAATAAGTGTGACATCCTTGATTTGCTTGGCATGCAAATTTAAGTGGGAGGAACTGACGAGGAAATTGATAAGCAAAAAGACTAATGATATTGATTCTTTAAAAGAGTTACTGATTCTCAACTGGGATTAGTTTTTGATTCTGATGTCTACTCGTATTCTGTGGGTGCATAATCCTGACTTTGCTCCCAAATCAGTACAGGGTTTCTTGCTGAACTTTCACCCTTTCGCAGGAGTTTCTGGCCCCTCTGTGCTGACTCGCAGGCACAAACACACCCAAACAAATAAAGAGAGAAAAAGGCGACAATGAAATCTGTTTGTGCTGAAAAATAAGAATACTGCAACTCACACATGGATATTGAAATGTGGTATTTGTGACATATAGTTCAATATTTTATGAAGAACTGTCAAACATTAGATGTTATATACAAAACAAGTACTTTATTTTTATATTTTTTAAGATCGTATTCCCATTTGGCATGTAGCCCATGTGAATTCAACTTAAATAAACATCAAAATACTGAGAAATTTATCATGTATTGCAAATGTCTTTAAAAATATTAAGATACACATTTTAGTCCATAAAATGTACCCGGCAGCTTAAAAGAGAGGGCCGGTCTGGTCTGAGGGGTGTGTTTGTTTTATCTGCTGTGGGTGAAAGTGTTCCAGCTTCACTCACTGATAAGCCTCAAGGCTTCAGCTCAACTGCAGCACACTTTCAGCCAAACGCTGTTTACTTTCAGCCTAATGGACTTCAAACGTCCACAGACAGTTAAGTCTCTTTCTGAGGCTTAAATGTCTTATTTTAATGATTTTCAAACATCAGAAAGTTTAACTTTTTAAATAAAGTCAATGAAAAATTAAATTTTCCATGACATGCAGTATTTCTGCAAGTGCACCTGTAGACACAGATGTTCATGGTGGTCAGATAGATAGATAGATAGATAGATAGATAGATGATAGATAGGTGAAATCTTTTGTTTTAAACATGTTTAGCTACGTTTAGCTATGTTCAGATGCCGAATAAGAAAAATACAAGAACTACCACCAGCTGATGTATAAAACTGTTGGACAGCGAAAGTGCTGAGGTGGGTCAAGGAGGAGGGCTGGGGTGATTTTATGACAAAGAAATCTGAGGACATTTTACAAGCATGGAACAGACATGGGTCCAGTGTTTCCCTCACAAAGGGGCATGTAAACCCCTCTAAAACGGTTTTCTTTAGTAACAAGAAGAAAAACTAACTTCAGAATTTTAAAAAAAAGTTTTAATTAAGTTAATGTGTATACAGTCCTCTGCACACAAGGTGTACTGCAAAAACTCAAATCTAAGGAGTTCATTCATCCAATTTCAATTCTAAAAATCTCACAAGACTTATTGTAAGCCAAAATTGCCTGACATGCTCAGCTACACATCTTATTTCAGTATTTAAAAACAGAAAATAAACCCTGGATTGCTTGTAATGAGTTAAAATATCTGTCAATGTAGCAAGACAAATTTAACTTGTACGATGTCTTGGAAGTAAGATGTTCTATCTTAAGTAGTATCTATACCTGATTTTCAGACCATCAAGAAGTAAAATTGTGCTTGTTTCATTGGCAGATATTTTCTGATAATTTTAAGTTATTCAGTGCTTATTTTTGTTTTTATTCCCTGTAATAAGATCTGGACTTGTCAAATGAATATAAACGTTTAGTAAGTATTGTGGATATTTTTGACTTGAAAACAGACAAACTTGCAAAGATCTGAGTTTTTGCAGTCCATGAATTCTTTATTGCTGCAAATGTCTATTTTCAAAGAAGCTTCTTATGTCTCTGTTTGATTATTTTTCCTCGGCTGTTCACTGCTGATGTTAAACTCCAGGGTTTTGTTTGAGATTCACCTCAACGACACACAGCCTTCATAGTTGCTGTTACCTGCTGTAATTACTAGGGCTGGGAGATATACTGAGTTTCTGAAAAATATTGATGTATTTTAAAACAAGATGTACATTCAGGCAGCTTCTGTATACTGTAGGCTTTCATTAATTTTGTTCAGTCATAACTACAGCTAACCTTGCGCAGCAGCCATCTTGCCAAACTCTAATCTACAATGACTGCGAGCGGCCCAAAGCCGAACGGCCCCATCAGAGTCCTTCTGAGCAGGACGAGGTGGGAGCTACGAGTGAGACGACAGCAGGAAGTGACAGAGATTAGCATATATGCTAACAGCTTCAGCAGCAGTTTTATCAGATCTGGACCACATTTCTTTATTAAATGACAAAAAACATCAACACTACAATCTTCACTATAGTAAGGATATTTTTGCTCCACTTGCGATGTGTTTTGATGAGTTTGTTTCATGAGGTGGCTCAGGTTCTGCAGTGAAGTAGTGCCCGCCTACTATATTAGTCTGTGATGAATGTAACTGATGGAACAATTGTCCAATCACCTGCCAGGTTTGCTTCTGACAGGTCATCCCATCATACCCTGACAGACTGTCTGAGGTTTTCCTTGCTCTGGACATCCAGAGAACAGTGAAGCTGTTTGACGCCACTTCATGTTTGCAGAAGTTCACCTCAGAGTGGCCTTGATTGGCTGCTGTCCAAGAGCAACACAGATTGGATAATATGTGCAAATTCAGCTCGGCGAGTCACTCATTTCTACAAGTACATGAAGTATTAGCCAGCACCAAGGCATGCTGGGTAAACCTCAAGACGATTTGTGTTTGAAAGGTCAGACTTTTTAATGATTGTTGGATTTGTTGGCCAAGAAGAGACTCTCAGGTCTCCTTTAGTCTTATTTAGAGTAGACCACTGTGTGTACTTACATTACTGTGAGTTTAGAGAGGCTCACTGTGTATTTCTGAGGAATTTGAAAATCACTACTTCCACTGTAATCCGAGTAATCTCTGTGGGAAGTAATGCAATAAGCTATTATTCAAACAGCATCTAAATATTGAGACAGTAAGAAAAGAAAGAAAAGAAAAAGAAAGAAAAGAAAGAAAAAATCTACTTTGATGCTGAATTCAAGTTGAACATCACAACACGTTCAGCTAAAACACTGCTTCAAAACTGCATGCTACAGACAAAGTGTCATTATATCCTGAATTCTGTGTTTGTAGAAGAACGAAGCATGACCACCAAACAGCCAATATTTCATGTTATGTTAGACTCAACCAATTTAACTTTCTTCCTTTCCGTTTTCTGGTTGGTTTTTTCAACAATCATAATCCATTAAATGTTTCTAATTAAATGGAAGGACACTGTCCCCCATCATATGGTCAGTGGATACGGGAGGTAATGTGTCTTGTTCATGTAGAAAAAACTGGATATATAATCAGAGGATGTACCAGAAAATTCCACACCACTTGGCAGTTGTTTACATGTTTTGTCAAAAATATGACACCTGGAAATCTAAACATATAATGTGCACTTGTATATGTGTCTCAGCATGTATATTTGTATGCAAGTATTTTTATTATTATTATTTTCATTTATTCATCTGTTATTTTTACTATTAATTTATCATCCATATTTCCTTCCTTTTTCTCCCCTTCATTATTATTATTATTATTATTTCAGTTTAATTCTCTGGCTGTCAGTGTAGAACTAGGGAGTTATTGTAATTGTTTTTATGTGTTAAAAAAAATTAAAAAAGGTCTTGTTCAAAAGCAGATGTATCTGATTAATTCTGAATCTTAAAGAAAACATGAACAAGGTCGCCCACTTGAAATGCTAACTTGATTTCCATTTCTTATTTTTAACAGCATAAATAAACTGTAGCGCAGCTAATGGCCAGCACCACTAAACTGTTGCACCTCTTAATGGACTGAAAAAATCTTGAGACGGATTTCAGATTTTTATGAAGTTCACAGGGGCAGCACGGTGGTGCATCAGGTAGTGCACGTGCCTCACAGCAAAGAAGGTTGCTGGTTCGATCCCCAGTTCAGTCGGGGTCTTCCTGTGAGAAGTTTATGCGTGGGTTATCTCTGGGCACTCAGACCAAAAACATGCTCTTAAGGTCGATTGGAGACTCCAAATTACCCTTAGGCATGAGTGTGAGGTGGTATGAAATATAAAATACTCTCAACTGGTGTTTAATCAAAATGTACAAATCTGATGTGATAACCTTGGAAAGAAGAAGAGGAGTGAAATATTCAGCTATATAATAAAATAATAAAGTTATTTTTACTTTAACTTAACCAGATTCATAGAGTGAAACATGTACTTTTACATGAGCAAAGTTTAATAAAAAATAACTGCTCTTATGTTTTTGTTCTCCTTTCACTCTTGGTTGATAAACATCTCTCTGGGGTGTCAGTCTGCTGTTGAATAATTTTATTTCTAACTTAAATTTAACTTTATGAGTTAACGTGTGGCTCAGGTTTTGAACAAAACATGTTTACTTTTACTCTGCTGTCCTTTTAGAAATTCAGTTGTATTTAAGAGTGGAGAGAAACAAGTCAGTAAGTAACTGATGATTATTGATGATTAGCTAACAAGACGTGAGAGTGAAATAATGTTTGTGTTGTGATAAAGTCTTGAGGCTACCGTTAGGTTTGTTTATGTTTTCTACAAAGGAGCGAGTTAAAGCATCCTGACTGGAAACATCACAAACTGGTATGGGACGAGCACGTCTCCAGAGGATACTGGAGGACAGCACCCACCCCAGCCACAGCCTGTTCACCCTGCTGCCATCAGGCAGAAGATACAGAAGTATCCGCTGTACCACCAGACTGCAGAGCAGCTTCTTCACTCAGGCTGTGAGATTGTTTAATGAACCATCTGCACTCCTCCATGTTTAACAATTCTGTTCTTATTTTTTCTGCAGTCAGTTGACCAGTCAGGATGGTAAATGGTAAATGGACTTGAGCTTATGTTGCATTTTTCTAGTTTTTTGACAACTCAAAGCAGCTTTACACCGCAGGTCACATCTACCCATTCACACTTATTCACTCTCACAGTCACTCTCTGATGGTTGGAGTTTCTTTGTCAGTTGTGCATCAGTATCAACTAACACTTTCACGCCCTTTCATACCCATTTACACGCCACTGATGCAACAGTAGGAGCAACTTGGGGTTAAGTGTGTTGCCCAAGGACACATCGCCATGTGACAGCCAGAGCTGGACTCAAATCTGCAACCTTGAGGGAGTTGTTAATGATCCCCATCACTACCATGATGCCTCACCTTCAAACACGAATCTGACATTCTCCTCGTGCGCGGGTGTGAAGCCCTCGGCCGGGCTGACGGGCTTCTGTGTGGCGGCGGTGTGGTAGCGCTTCCCATTCAGGCGGTTGAAGACGATCTTTGGCGGCGGAGAGCTGCAGGGATCAGACAGGGTTAATAGAGAGAGTCGGCTCAGGGGAGAGAGAGACAGACTGCATCACAACAAAGCGAGTAAATCTCTGAGTGATGGGTTAAAAACAGCTGAGACCTGAATCCTTCATGATCGATAAAGAAGCACATGGGGTGACTTTGTTGGTTTAGTTTTATTTGAAAACATAGGACTAGAAATGGTTCTCAGTTCCCTTTTCTCCACGAAAATAGAGAAGATAACTTGCAAAAATGTAATATTTGAGAGGAAAAACTCAGAAGAAATGTGTGTTTACTATTCTTTAACTAGACAAGAAAAGACTAAATTGTGTTTGCTGCAGACATTCGAAATCCAAGATATTCCGTTTTTCTGAGAAGAAATACAAATAAACATAATTAATGTGACAAGTTTTTTAAAAAGCTGTCTCGCCTTTCAACCAAATAATGTAAAGTATTGATAGTGTAATTAAATAAGTCTTCTCATAAAGAGCATCACATTAAGTTTTGATACTAATAAAAACTAACCTGAATAAAAATAACTTCTTGTACAAGTCCTTTATTTCAGGCATATCAGCATCCAAGTACTGATAGTCAAATTTATTATCAAAAGTTATCACATTTTAGTCATTTCTTCTATCCAGATTTTATACATAAAGGTACTTTAACTTGCCAATTTAAAAAAAAAGGTATTACACTCATGCCAATAAACAAAAATATGTTTGGTTTTGTCGAAAAAATATCGACCAAAATGTCATTATTTTAGTGGATACACATGTCCACATTGTGACAAAAAATAATTCCTGTTTTTGCCTTAAGAGGAAAAGATTAAATAAATAGATAGCTGCAAAAATAACAGTGATTTATACTTTCAGCCTAAAGTTGCATTTTTTGCCATTTTAAATCAGCTGCTGAGGTAAAAAATAAATAAATAAATTGATTCTCACAGCAAACTGAGTAAAATAAAATAAATTGATTTGTGTCTACTTCAGGTTTCCATACGTCTCAATCTCTGATTCATTTTGACTTTTTTTTCCCAGGCACATATTTCACCCACTGAAAACAACCCAGTGACCCTCTTCTGGGTCCCAACCCACCAGGTAAAAACCTCTCCTTTAGGGTTTCATTTGTTTTTGACTTTCCTTCAAACCTTTAGAGGCTGAAACTTCACACTGCAGAGAAAACTGAGAAGAGTTTCAGAACATGTAAATAACTACTCTGAGCTGTTAAACTGTTTCAGTTTAAGCTCGAGAGAGGAAACAAATTCAACTGTTAGCATGTTAAATGTTTGTGTTTCTGAGCAGGTGAAGGGCAGGTGTGGTTAGAGGTCACAAACTGGCTTAACTGAGCACTAACAGAAAATACCTGCACCATTTTAAGACGGGAGTGATTTAAGACGAGTTTTAACGAAGCTGAGGCCCCAAAAAGTCGACTTTACTCATAAAGTGACACTTTCAGAGGTACATGCCTCCAGGGTGCTCATATTTGACTGAAGTCAACAAAATATTTTTGTTCTAAATCTTCAGCAATTATTTGAAAAACAAACAAGCAAAAAAATATCTTCCTTAAAAAGAGAAAGAAAGGAGAAAGTAGGTCAGTAGATCACATCCAGGCCCATGAGGCTTTTAACTGGGAAAAGGGGGCTGACAAGAAAACGTTTATAAAGATAATAAATGTTTTCTTGCTTATACAGGATTTAACCTTTCAGTTTTTGAAGGCCACGGTAAAAGATAAAAATCATAATATTGAGTTTAAAGAAATCAACATTACTTTTCCTCGTAAAACAAAAATTTTATCTAGAAAGAAACATTTTAATATATAAAATTTTTGAAACACAAAGACATCATTATAAGATAAAAAGCAGAACATCTGTGAGAAAGCAACAACTACAGGAAAAAATATTATATTTATTATTAAGATTTTAAAAATATATATATTTTTATTAGATTTAAAAAGATCATATTCCTAAGATAAAAGTCAAACAAGACAAATCTTAAATTTTTAAAATTTGAAATTTCAAAAATCACGTCATCAAAATCAATGTAATGACACAACAAGGTGAGATTTTCAGACAAAAATCCATAACCTCAGATAAATACAAAAAGCTATAAATATGAATTGAAAGTCAAAGTTAAGAGTTGTATTTTAAGACAAGAAGTCACTGACATAAGAAAAACAATAATGGTCCATCTCGTGAGACAGGATTATCCTTGTGAATATTCACAAATAAATAAAAAGCATGTGAACAACACACCAAACAACAAAAAAATGAGATTAAAAAGACATCAATATGACTCAAAAATTTGAATAATATGACGAAAGTATTAATTATCATAATTGTTGGTGGGATAAACTGTAAATGACATAATAAACCACAATGTGATTAAGTGCCATAAGTGTGAAATTTAAATAGTAAATGAAAAATTGCAAATCCAAGCTAGAAAGTACAAATTCTGGGATATGAAATTGTTTTCCTTATAGTCTTGCACTGAGGTCTTTGGTCCCTATAGAAAATCGTACTGACATCAATATGTTTAAATAATTAATGAATAAATACCTATCATGTGAAATTATTAAAGTATTTCACAAATTAAAGCATGACACGTGCATGAATTTAATGCTTTTGCAATGAAAACGTACTCAACATGATTTATTTTCTTGCATAATACTAACTTATACATAATTTATGTCACATTTCACGCTTATTGATGTTATTGTAAAAAAAAAAAAAAAAAAAAAAAAAGAAACGACACGTGGGTTTATATTCTTATTGTCCAGCGAATTAAGTGTTTAAGCAGGACTCTGAACTCTTGTAAGCAGCCCTTATTCACATTTTTAGGACTTCAGCAGCCCTAGAGTCTGACCTGAAACTAGAAAAACACTTTTTAGTCTGTTGGCTGTTACAAGGTCACCATGGACGCTGCTGCACAGAAAGTTGTGTCCGATAATGGAAACACCAACGTCACACCGATGTTATATGATCTTTCTCACCGCGCACGTGCGGAGTATTTTGGGCCCACGATACCCCAAACAGTGAACTTCAACTATTTTACAGTAAATGAAGCAAAAACTTACTTTGAAGAGAGCCAAGACGTCGGCTTAAGCTTCAAGTCGCTGAATTTGCTCTCGATTTGCTGCGTGGGACCTTTAAGACAAAAATCTGGGTTAAATAGTTTCCGTTGACAGACTCGGACCTCCAATGCTCTGCGTGCAAACACTGCGCTCGTGCACAAATACAAACGTCCCTTATCAATGAGAAACAATCGATGTGATGTTATGTTGCATCATGCTTTAGATAACACTTTCACCAACCTGTCCTCCGTTGTGTAACAAGTTTGCTGGGACCTCTGGTGATTGTGTACATCATGTGAGCAGCAGACTCTCAAGGATCGACCTGCTGTCTGTTTTGGCCAAAGATCCGTCAATCTGTGGGACACCGAGCTGTGGGACACGGCTGTCAGCTCTGCAGCCTCCACTCCTGACGCAGCCACGCTGGGAAAACTAAATTAAGGCAGCGTCGCGCTTCCTCTGCCCGGGGCCAGGTGCTCCAGAGTCGGCCTGAAGCCTGAGGAAGAGTCGCTGCTGACTTCTCTCCGGGGGCTTATTAAACGTGTCCTGCGGCTCCTCCCGACCGAACCAGCAGGTGTTCCGCTCTCATTAACCCACGGCCGCTGCTCCTGAGAGAGGTTGCGTGTAGGTCATCCAAGGAGAAAGCGGCTCCGCATGCCGGGAACCAGTCCGTCAGAGAGGGGGGCAGTGTGGCAGCTGACGCCCGGGGTAGTGACACTCCGGCCGGACACTGTGTCCTCTGAGCCCCGCTGATGCTCCGGTACCGACCGTGACTCCTTCACTCTGTGACAGAAAACAAGGACACTGTTCACTTTGATGAACGAAGAGAGCTACAATGCTGGGAACATGTCAAGGTACACAGAATGGGGAGGAGGACTTCCGGGAAGGATTTTCAGAATAAAACACGCTGGCAGGAACATTGTGCAGGGGTGCCCAAGCTACGGCCCAGGGGCCAACTGCAGGCCTCGGTATGTTTTGTAGTGGCCCTTGGCTAATTACAACAATAATTTGCAATGCGACCAATTTCAGTTTATGTAAGTAAACTTTACTACCAATAGGTTGACATCAAGAGACACCATGAATGAAGGAAACAAAATTCTCATTCATCCAGTCTGAGCATATCCACAAAGGTTTTTGGTCCGGGCATTTCGTCCACATGGATTTGGCTTTTTGGGAGCCTGAAAATGCTAATTGAATTGAACGTGTCCCAGACTAAGCAAATCTCAAACACCACCCTTGCATTTATGAGGGTAGCCTGCAACAAAACGCACATTTTCAGAAAAGATGATCTCATAGCCCCACCTCTCCCTTAAACCACATGTGCTAATCATGACATTGATAGTAATGACAGGGTACAGTGTCACATTCATGCTGCAGAAGCTACTGAGCCTGTTGTGACTTTAACAGTATAATCTTCTACCTCTATACTACCAACGTAAGGAACAAGAGGACATGAAAACATGAGATGCCAGGGTTTGTGAACATCCTACATGACATGCTCCATGTCCTTTATAGTTCTATAGTACCTAAAAATTTGCTTTTCACTCTTTCCAATTAAGCTAAAAAAAGAGTGAAAAGTAGCTTCCTTTGTAAAGATTATGACAAAGAACAGAACATGTAACTTTTATTATTTTTTAATTTGTTGTTTTCTACAGACCTTATTATCAGCAATGATGCAAAACAGTGAAAACTCCCATGAACTTTTAGTTCAACAAACAAGTGTAAATTACATATTTATTCTCATTGTTTAAATTGATTGAACACAATTAAATTGCAGTTCAACTGAAGGCTGCTGTTTTAATCAACATCAGTCCTCTTCACTTCATAATCATTCAATCATCTCAAGGACCTTACCTTGAATAAATTTAAATTCAAGAGAAGACATTTATGATGAGGACAGATTTATGGTCTGGGCGTCCACTGACTTTTCACTATTGTGCATTCTACTTTTAGTCCCTTTGTCTCCGCCCACCTCTTGACCTTCATCCACTCACACCACCAACAGTGCTTTAGTGGATGGTTGTTCAACATGAGTCTGGATCTGCTCAAGATTTCCACCTGCTAAACAAAACTTTCTTTCTTTCTGCTGTAACTGTTGTAGATTGTGGCTCAGTGATGTGGTCATGGTGGATTTATATTGGGTTTGGAAGTATGCATGTACTGTATATGTATTTATGTATACATCTATTTTATTTGTATATATTAAGAAAATGAATATGGCTTCATCCCGCTATGGAACTACACACATAAATAGAATAAATAAATGAGGTGTGTGTTGTAACAATATCTATACTTTCTCAGTCTTTTTTTAATAATGGGTTGATTCAGTAAAGACAGCTCCTCTGTTATTATCAAAATTTTTGGACTTTTATTTTGAAATGGTAGCCTCTCGAACTTCCGCCCGTGTTGTTTGTGTTTACCTGTGGTCGGTGTGCTTAACCGAGCAGGGCAACCCCCCTCCGTGACGTCACAGCACGCCCCTCAGACAGGACTGGGAGGAGGAGCGCGAGCGCTTGATCACCTTTCACCTATTAAAGCTCGCGCGCAGACAGATAAAGGTGTTTACATTAACAAAAGAGTGAAGACAGACCCTGTGTGTTTCTGCTCTGAAGGTTGCTTTTTCTCTTTCGTTTTATTAAAGTTGGAGACGTCCAGAATTTTACTGTCCAGCAAACATGGAGGACGACATCTTGGTCTTTAACCTGCAGAGTTTTCTGAACGTCAGTTATTTTCTTTGGAGGCCTCTGTCGTTGCATTAGGGCTCGACAACTGGACCGAAAATTAAAGCTCTACTTTGTATTATTATTATTATTATTATTTTATTCATTTATTTCTAGCTAAATGGCAATACACACTTTAATATTATTATTTTTTTCATAGAGACATTAAAATGGTTGCCACAGTCTCAGAATTAGAGGCAGTGATAGTAAATAAATGACAACGTGAGAAACAAAATAGAAGTTCTGTTCATGGGGAACATGTTGCTTCTCGCCATACTAAATGCAGCTGAACAGACAGTTTTAAAAATCTAAAAAAAACTGTATAAATGAAAATGGGGGAAAAAATCAATCAAAAACTCAAAAACTATTTAAAGGAATCTACAATCCGCTGTGCTAAGGTTAAATGAATTAAAACATTTTGATGTAATATTTCTTTAAAGATCTATAATGGCTGTTTTTTTTCTTAACAAACAAGTAGACATGAATTACTGTTTTAATTAAGGTCTATGATGAGGCATCTCATATAATATACTGAGAAAACAAAAATTAAAGTTATACTAACCATTTTATTGCATTAAAAAGTACCATAAATTAGCATTAATTTGATATTTAGTTTTTCAGATCTTGCTTTACTTTTGCTTTTGAGCTTGAAATATGAATGTTTGTTCATACATTTTGCTGATATAATTTTTTTTATTGATTAAATTACAGATATTTGTTACTGTCTTATTGAGAATATTCTTCAGTGTGTTACAATGTATTATTAATATGTTGTGGGCCTCATTATCAGAGTTGCCCTTCCCCTCCCTATCATTGGACAAACACTGACAATAATTTACATATTGTGCAGTGATCAATGCTTTTTTTTTTCGTTACTAAAACTGAAATTTTAAAACTTCCATTATTTTAATGACTTGTGGCACAGAAAGCATAATGCTTTTTTTATCCGAGAGAGAGAGCAAGTTTCTTGCATGTATATGATGATAAAGATGATTTGATGAAAAGCACAGATTCCTTGCTAATTTCACCCACTTTTCCGAATGTTGCTTATTTAAGCAGTTTAGACAGTGTGCAGGAGTTGCATTTTTTACACATTAAAAGCAATAAATCACCCAGTATTTGGGTTTCAGGGCTTCTATTTTTGATGCTTTGGTATCAAACAGTTATCAATATAATTTGATTTTTGCAAATCAAATAATGCTCTTAGGTGACATGTAAAGTTCAAAATTTCAGTTTGTTCACAGTAAAGTTTTCAAATCACAATATTGATAAAACTACAGTTAACACAGCTCACAGGTCTAATCCCAAATACATCCATATTGTTAAAAAAATGCATAGATACGTTTTATTATTTGAGAGCGGCCCTAATTCTGTCATACCTGGCAATTTAAAATTAATTGATTATATCTTTATAAATGATACTGTCTCACCCTTCATCTCCTTTAAAAACATATCAATCTACTTTACGGCCCGGCCCTCTTTTGTGGTCATTAAAGGTATCACAGGGTCCTTGCAGGTAACCAGTGTGAAGGTTAAAATCACCTGACTGTCTGAGCTCAGTAAACTAACAGCAGGTGTTCGGTGACCGAGGATCAGCCGGGACAAGGAGCAGATCAGACAGACTTAACCAGAGTGATATCCAACACTGCACCTCCTGCCAGCCCACACTCAGCTGCACTATCTGGGTCAATCAGCTGGGAGCCACAGAGGCTAAGCAGTGACAGTAAACAGCACACGGGCTTCAGCGTAAACAGCAGATGGACGCTTCCTGTCCTGACACAAACTTTGATTTATGAAGGCGCCACACTTTCCCTTCACCTCTCCTTAAGATGGGCAGAGCAGTGCGGACTGATGTTTAAAGGGATACGCCAACTTTTTTTGTTTTTGTGTCTTGCCTCACTCCCAACCCCATGACAAGCACATAGACACCATTCTTTTGACTGTACCTGCAGTAACAAGAAAGAGACGGGCAGAGCTCGCCCATCGCGAATTAGCTTAGCTTAAACACTGGAAGTCAATGGGTAGTGTTAGCCTGCCTCTGCCTACAGTCATCAGATAAATTCTTCAGCAACTCTAAATGGTCCTGCGTGCTTGTTGTGACTCTTTTTTTTAATGTTACATCATGTTATCTATTTTTATACTAAGATTAGCACTTTATGTAATTTTCAAAAGAAATATTACAAAACTAAACTGCAGACGTGCTTGTCAGTAGGTCAACAAAGCAAAGCAACAGGGTCACAAGGGGAATGAAGGCTGTGGGTCCCATCCAGCAGACAAGCTAGTGTTGTTCAAACTTTGTTTTCCAATAAAAAAAAACAACACAAATAATCCGTCAAATCATCATTTTTTATTTCTTAAACTTTTTAAGACTTTCAGTTTGCATTATTTAAACAATTTCACCGATAAAATTAGCAAAGCACCAGTGTTGTTGTTTGAAAACTTCACACAGATCAAGTGAAAATGCAGAAAAGGTTTAAATTGATGTTTAACACCCACTGAACAACATCACCGGAGCTCTGTACTTTCTGCATATCTTCATTATGCTGAAACTTCACGGGGGCCAACACACTTTTAAAATCAAATTCAAACCTTTCTAAGGCCATTTTCAGACCAGTTTTGCCCTGAAGATTAAATGGCAATTAACACAAGAGTGAGGACTTCAGGACTGTTTGTTACAGTGCATTACAGCAGTGATTCCCAAACTAAGGGCCTGGGTCCATCGGTCGGCCTCAAGAAGTTATTAACAATAAAAAAATATAAGCATAAGTGAAAGCACATTTTAAATGATCACTGAATGCTGAATTCCTCTTTTAAAGTTAATTATTTATCATTTATATTGTCTGATAAACAAAACGTTTGTGTTTGGCACTATTTTATGCTGCAGTAACTGGCGATGTGTTCCTCCGCCTGTGCACATTGATTCTATTAATTTGGAAGACACAACAGCAGAGGAGACTAATACTGAACCAAATATGAGGGATTTAGACTCAAGTGACTATGACGTTCCTCTTGCTGTAAATGCATGGGGCTACCTTTATTAATGGGAGCAGAAGAAGAAATTATTCAGAACAAGACTCAGCCAAAAAGAGAGAGGACAAAGTTCAGCAGAATCAATGAGCACAGGCAGAAGAACATTGCTCTATCGTTATATAATGCCAAACACAGAGACTTTCTGGAGGACAAATAATGTTTTAACATAAAATTCACACAATTAAGCAAAATATCTGAACCTGCCAACAGCAGTGTACCTTAATGGGAGTCTGAGCTCGTCCTCCTTAAAGGTGTAGCACTGCTTGGAGTCTTTCAGCCATTCCACTATCAAGTACCTCATGCAACCCAACTTCAGAAAAACTGAACTATCCCTTTAAGCTGAAAAAATGAGGACTTGTCAAGGATCTCCAGGATCTCTTTCCCCTTAATGTTGACTTCAGTCCATTCAGACCCTCCAGTTCAAAGGGGCCACACAGGAACTTTCACACTTCACCCTGTAGAGACATCAGGAGTGTTAGGAGCTACACCAGAGCTCTTCCTGCTGTCACACATCCACAGTGAGGATAGTGCAGTGTTTCACACTCTTTCCTGTATGTGAGGTCTCTCTGCTGTCCTGTCTGTTTGAAGTCAGTGTTTAAAGACTGTCATGTTCTCTACTTTGATTTCTTACTTCAGTGTCACTGCTCATCCATTTTCCTCTGCACTGTCCTGATGTTTCTCCACTTTAAAGTACTGCTATTGAGCTGCTGCATCATACAGCACTCCAAAGATACTGACCTTACCATATTTCGGATGAGACTTGTTGTTACAGTTGACAGAATGACCGAGTTAAATGGTGACCTTTAGCTACCTGTGCATGTGTTGCCATTACCAAAATAGATGTTGAAACCACAAGAGTGCTAACAATATTTTTCTTTCATGACTTTATCTGCACTTGCTCATCAGATATGTCCCTGATTGAAATAAATGAAGAAACATCTGGAAACAAAACCAGTCAACATGGTCACCAAATAAACAGCAACACCAGTCAGACATTAGGTCGGTGGAATAATTTCAAAAGGAATGGAGACCTTGCATGTCACAGGGATGGTATTGACATTATTTAACTTCATATATATGCATTTTCTTGTGAACAAAGATGTTATTAAATCTTGATGTATGCCGAAAAACCTGTGTTTTGAAGAAGAGGAAGAAAACTTTAGATTTCGAAATACATCTAATGTGAGGACGAGTCCTGATATGGAGTCATTGTTGTCCGTTCAACAGAAACAATGAGGTCCAGGAGGCAATAATAATGAACTAACTGATGATTTTACGGTTAGGATGCATATTTTCATTGTGTGAAATCAAATCAGTGACAATAACTCAGGAAGTTATCTAACATCAGCACTTTTTTTCCATCTACACTCACAGGCCACTTTATTTGGTACATCTGTAATTAATGGCAGAATCAAATGATGTTTGTCTTGTTTTAATGTTCTTTTCTATTATAAACAAAAAACATAATTAAAGCAAAGGGTCAGTTTTAGAACAGGAGAGATTTGGTGTCCTTAACAGTAGAAAGAGGCATGTTTAAATATCTTGGTATCAGCTTTGAAAGTTTGGAAATATCAGCATTAATTATATCAGTAAAATACCATTCATACATATTTATACAGTAAAATCATAAGATTGCATGGTTTACTTGCGGCCTTTACTGTTTATTTGTAGGCTAATCTCCTCGTATAATTCAAAGATTGTCAAAGATATATAGTGTAATTGTTTCTAAGTAACACTTTTAATAAATCATAGAAATCAGATTTAAGGTAGCTTACTTTAACACAAGAGGCTTTACTGCATAAAAAGCACAGTGGATGATATAATAGGCCTTTATAGTCAGTAAAAGACAAACTTTTACCTTTAAAAGTCCTGAGTTGTTGAGTACAGTACATTTGATAAAGTTTTATTATACAGATACTAGTGATGCACCTTATTATTGGTATGATATTGGAATTGGCCAATGTTGTCCTAAAAAGTTTGAGATTGACATTTTTGCCAATATTTACAGCTGACACATCAGCCATGTATTGGCTGTATTATCAAAAAAATACACAAATGCACCTTAAAATCACGGCATAGGTACATTTTAAAATCAAGAGTTTCATTTTTCCAAGAGTTAAAAGTTGTTTTTATGTCTGTTCCTCACACAAATAAACTGTCACATCAAAAGTAACAAGTCAATTTTCTTAAATTAAAGACTTTGTGGCCTTAAAGAAATACATCACTATAAGTTATAATGAGTCCAGTATTGATATCAGCATTAATCCAATATCGTGCATCCCTGACAGATATCAGTGCAGGTGAAGCACCTCTGCAGAAACGGAGGAAATGAGTCAGTCAGGATAAAACATGAAACTTGGCCTTTTGCTGTTGTTGTTGTTTGCTTTGCTACTCCAGAGGGACATCAACATACCAAAGGGGTGCATCTCTGTTCCCTTAAATTGCATAAAAGCCTCCCTCACTCTTCTCTGTGCGTTTCAGCCCCTTAAACCAGCTTCACATGAAGAAACATCTGTCTGTGATGATGGTAACAGCTGTACTCTCTGTAGTCACTCTGAAATGTCCATCCTCACTGAGTAACAGTTGTTCACCTTCAAATTAGAAGAAATGTCCCCAAAGTAATAGATCAGCTACTTTGTGTTTCCTCTGAGTGGTCTGGTTTGGTTCAGTGCGGTTTGGAGCTCTAGGCCCTCATCTCACAAGCCTTTCCCAGCCAGCTGTATCTCTGCGACAGCTACATAAATCCACTGCTAATTTAAACATGGCACTGTATGAGTTTACAATGCAGCTGATGATTCTTTGATCAGCCAAAAGACAGAATGCTACGTTTTTAGCTCCAGCTGTTGGGGTCGGCTCAGTATCCTCGGCACCTCTTCAGAGAGGTGCCCAAAGTTGTGGCGGCACACATCAGTTATTTGGGTACCTTTCTCCTTTTATAACAGTGGAAACACCTGTAATTGCGTACCGAACCGGACTGCTTGAAGAAAACGCACCACAAGGCATCCGTCTGAAGGGGTACCAAGGGTACTTGGCCGACCCCAAAGGGTGGAGCTTAAAAAGTTGCGGTCTGTTGACTGGTAACAAGAATCCTGTGTGACAGCAGCTAAAATGAAGACAACATACAGCGCCATGTTCAAACACGTGGATTTGAGCAATTCTGCTGCTACTTGTGCTATCAAGGATGTCCTTCAGGAACAATGCTGCATAGAAAACCTCAGAGAAGCACCCTGGACATGCAGAAGGTGTTGGATGTAGCTAGCATGATCCACATCTTCTGGTTTCCACCCCTGCTCCAGGTGAGGGTACAGCTGGCACTGGAAACAAAAAGAAGATCGCAGCTTTCTGCTCCAAACAGTATTGAAGTGTACTGAACCAAACCAGACCACTGAAAGGGCTTTCTCACTGGAACCGGTTCTGGTTCTGGAACCAGTTCCATGCTGGAATCTCAGAACCTTGGTGCTTTCTAATCAACCAGTCTGCGATCATACCAGTATAATCGGAATGAAAGTGCGAGGGTGATATTCTATGCTACTCATGCCGAAGTTAACAAGACACCGGCAAAATGATCGCATCAATATTCTGAAAGCGTTTGTGGCTTTACTGAAAGTTTTTGTTTTCATCCAGCAATCAAGCACACGACTGTTGATGATGAGGAGACATGGAAGACGTAAGTAGAAGGCATCTGGTCTGTAAAGTGTGTGTGTGTGTTCCTCTATGTCCTCGACTTCCTGCTCATTTCATCAACACAGAATACGACATGCCCATCAATGATACCATGGTTCGCAAGCTGGAACCAACTTTTCAGGATCAGAACCAATATTTTTCCGGTCTGAACACGCCAGCCACTTCAAAATTAGGTTCGGGAACTGGAACAAGCACAGACCCGTTCCGGTGTGAAAGCCCTCTCAGTGGAGATGCAGGTTATGTTATCTGAATGCTTGTCCACAAAGTCTCTCTACTGTGTCATACATAAACTGCATTTAAATTTTAAAATTAAAATACTTTATTATTCAAGTAGTTATTAACTATCTGCATTAACTGACAACATTGAAAACATGAACTGACCCTGACCTCTGTATTTTAGAAACTAAACCTTCATGATGTCACAGCAACACTGTAAACTAGCTTTGGTTTGAAATTAAAGAATTTTAAACCATTGAGGAAAGATGTGTTCAGGATAAGCAACCTTGGTGATCTGGGTGAGAAAAAGTAACCATCTATGTTCCTAAAAACCCCAAAAACTAACTTTTAGGTTACTTTGATGATTAAAAATCCTCATTTGTGTATCATCTCCCTGCTCTGTTTGCTCCCTTTACTCAAATATCCACACAAAGCACGCTAAAGTGTGCATGAGGATAAAAAGTAACCCTCCTCCAGGTCACCTTATGAATGATGAGTAGACAGTGAAATGACTCTCACATGAGCCACTTCCCTTTAAATTCAGTCTTTTTCTCAGTAATGAGGTTCACAGTCTTCCACCAGGCTGTCTGTGATGTAGTTAACCTTCAGCAGCTCCTGGTAATACTCCTTCTCCACCTGAGTGTTGACTGTCCAGGCCACCACCTCCACCCCCCTCTGCCTCCAGTACTGCACATAGTCCCTGCAGACAGAGAAGACCAGACATTACTTGTCTGTAAATCAGTCATACGTCTGTAGTCCATCCATTCTCAAATCCAGCCACCAGGGGGCTCTCAATCAAAACAACAACAAAAACTCTTGTCGAGATTGGGGGACCAGATTTTCAGAAAACAGGGAAACTTAATTTTTTACCACAAAGCCATGTGCAAGAGCCCTGCATCTTTGGACGCCATACAAAGTGGTAGAAAAACAATCAAACCTTTAAAAAAAACAAGAACTGTATTTGAATAATGTAATCAGAACAATATTATATCAACATTTTTGGTGTTACAAATGAGCTTTTATTAATGTAGCTGTGCTCTAAAGCAAATGATCACCAAGATAATGTGACCTACTGTTATTGTTATAATCCTCATGTTTGTGTCAGGTGATGTTAATAAAAATATCTTATGCCATTTCCCACACATTACTGGACAAACATGCATGATATCAAAACCTAAACTAAACTTAAAAGAAAAGAAAACAACATGTGTTTTTAGATTATTTAGTATTCATCAATCTTCAGTGGTTATCTGTCACAAAAATATGCATAAGAAAAGTAAATAACATAACTTTTTGAATATTTTTATGCCAAGAAAAAAAATCGATTTATGTATTAAAGTGCAATATTATATAGATTAAACAGTATTCAAATTGCATAAATTCTTCAATTTTATGTCATAACACTTGGGGAAAATAACAAAAATGGCGTTATAAGTTATGAAACAGAAAACATTCTAGATAGATACCATATTCAAGTAAACACAGCATCAGTGTAAAGACTGTGCAGAGGGGTGTCTGATTTTGGCATGATTTTTTTATTTTTTTATTTTAAAAACAAAATCTAAAAAATGAAAGTAATTTTGAGGATAATGAAAATACTACTTTCTTCACAGAAACTTCAAAAACTCGATTATAACACGCACTTTTTTGCTTTTAAATAAGCTCTAATTTTTCGGGTGTGTATTATACACAAGTACAAGCAAAATATTTGCTATATTTCGTCTTGCCAACATAGCGATTGAAACACATCTGATACAAAAAGCCGAAAATATTCTCTTTCTCTGCGAAAACACAGGCAAACACAGAGCGCTGCCATCTTGTGAGCAAGGGCATGTTGATAGCTGCTCTCTGATTGGTCGGTACACTACGACTGAGAAATCGAGTAATTGCGCATGCGTGAAGCAAAAGGTGTTTCTGCATCCGTTTGAGAGAGAAAATCGTGTATTTGTTGTGAAAATACTGAAATTTCATTGATTAAAACTTTGAATAACGGTAATTCTTGAGTTGTCTGAGAGAATAAGGTTTGGGCAAAATTTGGGTGCGTTATATTCCAGTACAGTGTTTTTCAGGCAAATATCGTGAAAATATGGGTTGCGTGTTTTAATCGGGTGCATGTTAAAATCAAGAAATTACGGTTATTGGTGTTTTTTTTGTTTTAGCCCATACCTCTATCACCTGTGATAAAACGCAACACCAAAATCTGTGAAGTGGACTGGTATGGAACATCAGATGAGTTGGCACTGGTACCAAATCAGTACCAGATATCAGTATCTGTCTCTACTCACGGTGAGACAAAGTTCTTCTGTATGAGGAACGCAGAGATGCCGCACAGCTTCCACAGCACGTGATGGTGCGCCCAGTCCAACGCCATGTCCATAAACGTCATCCAGTGGTGTTTCCATAGTGACGAGAAACGTGGCACGCCATCTCCAAAGCGGCTAAGGCTCCAGGGCCGGTGGGTCAACGCTGTGACCACTTCAGGGTCGCTCTGTCTCATCTAGGACAAAGATTTAGAAATTGTTACTATGAGCAAAAAAAGAAGACAGACTCTAACACTGTTGTGAACCAAAGCAAACCTGCCTCTTCTTTCCCATGAGGCTTCAGCACAGATTTAAAAAGAGTGGATCAATTAGAGTTTCAGCTCGAAATTGCTTACATGTGAAATAACTGTAATTTGTGCTTTTGCATCTGCAGAAAATAAACTTGAGTGTCTCAAGCCTGTGATTTGTCATCTTTGGGCGTCACCCCCTGTGTTTATGGTTTTATGCGTTTCTATAGTTGAGTTCTTGGTGGATCAGAGAGGATGAGCGGGAGTTTCTCACTTTATGTGCTGTGAGACTTACAACAAAACTCACACATCTTTTTAGCATAAGGCAAGTTATGTCATATCTTCTGAAAATAAGTTAAAATGTAAAACTCTTTACTGCAGAATCCATCATAGACAAATAGAAAATTATGTTTACAACCTCACAAAGAACTGTGAGATGAGTGAAGATGCACAGCTCTATTTTACACATTCTTCATGTGGTGAAAGTACCAAGGGTCTCATTCATCAAACAGAGTGTATAATCCTTATCATAAGAGTCGTGTGGGGTGCTGGTTTGGTGGAGTGGTAAGCAGCCAGGCTCGTCCCACATGTGCCTCTGCTGGCCCAGGTTCAAATCTGGTCTGTGGAAAGGTAAAAACCCTTTCACCATTCCCGGTGCAGCCCTATCCTGTCTTACCCGCCCCTCTATATTCATATCACCCAGTGACAAACAACCAAACCCATCAAAATAAAGCCTAACTATGGCCCAAATATTCTCAATAATAAAACTGGCAATAATAACCATAATTCTCTGATCATATTTAAACAAGATAACTAACTTTAAATGAGGCAATATTCTGTGAATAGCTCCAACAGAAATGTATTTTTAAAAATACAAATAACTCAAAATAATGCTGGTAACAATAACAGAAAAAAAATAGTCTAATTGGTCATGTGGAACAGTAATATTTTAATTTTGATTACTCAGTTTTCAGAATTGTGGAAGGAATTAAGTGTAATCTTCATTAAAGTAATCTTCAAAAAAGTACTCACGTTTGGTACTTCAAGTGCATTTTAAAAGTAGTACATATTAGTTAAATCATTTTTTAATTTAATTTTTATTTATTTCCCACCTTATTTTTAACCTTTTTCTCTTATTTTTCTTTCATCTTTTATTTAATTCTATTTCAATCCATTATTTTAAGAACAAAAATACATAAGAAGGAAAATAAATGAAGCAGATTTTTATTGATTTTATTATTTATTTATTGCCCGCCTTATTTTTTTAACTTTTCTCTTCTCTATCCCCTGTCTTTTATTTAATTCTATTTCTATCTTTAATATATAAAACTTTCCCTTTTCTTTTATTCAATTCTATTTTTATCCATCATTACTAGAAAAAAGTAGGAAAAATAAATGAAGTACATTTTGCTTTTACAGTAATCTTTGACCTCAGTTTAATCTCCATTAAACTTTGTTTTTTTACAGATCACATACTTTGTGTGTAAACTGCCCCAGTTTCAGGCCCTGCTTTGTGCGTATGTAACATTTATGAATGAGACCCCTGATCTGTTCCTGTCTTCATGTCATATGCCCTCTGACCTCCTGAGAGTGATATCCACCTGTTGTATGATGTTTGTTTGTTTATGTTTAATTCTCTTCTAAATCCACTGTCACCCTCTCTATCCTAACAGTCTGACACAACAAACCTGACCTCCATCATTAATGTGACCTGCAGGATGGTGCCATATTGAAAACTCTCACCCTGTAGATGACTTTAGGCTCAAAGGAGCACACGATGCTGCTGTTGTAGAGGACTGGATGTTTTTTGTAGAGCTCTTTAAGGGCAGCAGCTGCCTAAGAGAGAGAAGAAAAAACACACGGTTATTACAGGACAGTCAGTTGTTTGGAGCCGTGTGTGGGAGGCTTTTTATCACTGCATGTGTGTGTTTGTGTGTGTGTGTGGTGACCAGCAGCTGAGCACAGACTCTCAGCTGTGGGCCCTGAACTCAAGAATGTCCCTGCCTGAAACAACAATCATCGCTGACCAGCTCTGCATTCCTGACTCATCCAAATATGTGCTGAGTGAGGGACAATCCTTCCAGTGGTTTAAAGTGTGAGATATATATTCAAGTTTAAAGGGATACGCCAACATTTTATTGGTTTTTATGTCTTTCCTCACTCCCGAGTCCATGACAAGCAGATAGATACCATTCTTTCAAGTGTGTGTGCAGTAACAAGAAACAGGCAGAGCTCGCCCACCGCTAGTTAGCTTATTTCAAACACTGGGAGTCAAAGGTAAGTGTTAGCCTGCCTCTGCCTGCAGTCATCAGATAAACTCAGCAATTCTAAATGGTCCTGTGTGCTTGTTGTGACTCATTTTTTAATGCCTTATGCTACGTTATCTTTTTTAATCACATTATCTTCTTCAACTCCTAAACAGAGGCTTTGTATTGTTGACATACTTCCCCCATGGTTTGTGCTAGAGATGTGACGTTCGCAAACGAGTCGAGTCGTTTGAACAGCTCTTTGGAGCGATGGGAACTGATTCACAGTTGTGAGTGAGCTGTTCATTTTTGAGCCATTTTTAAATTTGCAGGCAATTTGCATTTAAGAATGGCTTGCAAACAAACAGCTCACTCACAACTGTGAATCGGTTCTCATTGCTTAAAAGTTCTGTTCAATAGACTCAACTCGTTCGCGAAAGTCACATCTCTAGCACCATGGAAGTAGGTCAACAAAACAAAGCCTCTGTTTACTTGTAGAAGAAGATAATGTGACGATATTAGAAGACAACGTGACATGATGTGCTGAAAAATTAGTCACAACAAGCACACAGGACCGTTTAGAGTTACTGAAGAGTTCATCTGATGACTGTTGGCAGAAGCAGGCTAACACTTCCTATTGACTCCCAGTGTTTGAGCTAAGCTAATTAGCGGTGGGCGAGCTTTGCCTGTCCCTTTCTTGTTACTGGACGCACAGTCAAAAGAATGCTGTTTGTCTTCTTGTCATGGACTCGGGAGTGAGGAAGATAAACAAACACAGAAGCTGAAGAACAGCTGCCAAAGTGATGTTAACTAACTACTGACAGAAAACAGTGATGATGTAATATGTGACTGTGCAAATAAAAACATGCTTGTTGAAGTGTATTTGTGTTGTTCTGTGTGTTTGGAGGGTTTGATCTGTTCAAAAGTACAGAGACAAGTGCTCTGGAGGTCCCACAGTGAAGCTTCTGGTACAAGAATGCTAAACAAGCAAACCCTGCACGTCGCACACAGTGAGAGTTTCAGACTATTATCATCAACATTATGTTCCAGTCACTGGGTAATGCTGGCCTAATACAGATCGATTAAATCAACATCAGAGAGACTGCTTTGTTTGTTCTGTTGGCTGCACCTCGTCCGGATGACCCTTGACATCAAAATAGATGGTGAGCTGCAGCTTGATGCACTCCTCCACGGCCTCCTCCAGAGTCGGGATCTTCTCTCCAGCGAACTTTTCCCTGATGGAGAAGAAAGAAGGTGTTAGTGCATATGACTCAAAACACCTTTTAAACAAATAAACACTCTACCTGGGAAAATAATTAATGGATAAATAGATTTTTTTAATTCTATTAATGATTTATGGTCAATCACAGCGGGGCCAGGCTACAGGGTGTTGCAGCAGGTAGTGCAAGCAGGTTGCTGGACTGCCTCTTGGGCCTTTCCACACGTTCTCCCATTCATGCATGAGTTTTCTTTCCACAGACCAAAGGACATGCTGTTAGTTTAACTGATGACTCTAAATTGCCTTTGAGTGAATCAATAATGGTAAACTGATCTTTCTTCATATATTTGAAAACATATATATTTACAGGGTCAATAAAAGTGTCCCTGTGTTAAAAGTTTGAGTCAAAGAGTGTTCAAAATATGTTTTCAGTCATATCCTTAACTGTCTAAATTCAGACATTAATAAATGGGCAAAGTATAACAATGTAGTTTGATAACACTAAACTGATTTAATGTTCAGTACTTCAAGTGCATTTTAAATGAAGCACATTTAATTTATTTATTTATTTTTTATAATTATTTATTTATCTCTGCCTTTTTTTCAGTTTTCTTTCTTTTTCTTTCATCTTTTATCTAATTCCATGTCTATAAAATTTTACAAGAAATAAAATAAAAGAGAAGAAAAATTAAATGAAATGAAAAACATTTTATTCCATTTTTTAAATTTAATTGTGTTTCATATTTTATTTTACTTTATTTTAATTTTCATGTATATTATTTATTTTTTCCCCTCCTTATTTTCCAGTTTTCTCTCTTTTTGATTTCTTCTATTTTTATTCTATTTCTATCCATCATTATGAGAAAACATAAAAAGAAGGAAAAATAAATGAAATACATTTAATCTTCTTATTCATTAATATTTATTCAATCTCCTCCTTATTTTTTTCCTCTTCTTTTTCTTACATCTTTAATTTCATTTTTTTCCATCCATCAATACAAGAAATAAAAACACAGAAGAAGGAAAAATAAATGAAGTATGTTTTGCTTTTGCTTGATTCTTTTCATAAAAGGCAGCTTAAATATTTCTTTTACCTGAATACATTTCTATTTTTAGTAACTGTACTTTTGCTAGAGAACAATATTTTCACACTCTAAACATTTTGACCTGTTGATTGGTTTTAGCTTGATGCAAAACCTCTGTGTGCTGACAGGGAGGCTCGCTCCTCTGCAGGATAACAACACTTCCACTTGTTCCAGTCCTGCTACACAAACAGTTTTTGAAGTAGCTGTGCTTTTACCTGAGTCAACACTTTTGCAGTTTTTTAAACTAATCATGTGGAAGTGAAAGCCACTTCCAACTTCATGTTTGTGTCATAGCTACACAGAGGACAATACTGTTCACTCTGCCATTTTGTTTTGTAGTAAAATAAAAGCTGTCTGTAAGCTAAACTATAAATAAACCTGTAAGTGAAAAGCTGTTTGATCCAGAAAACAAAGACAAAAACTAAGTTGTAGCAGATTATGATCAAACTACCAACACTAATATATGTGAGGCTGCTACGGCCCACATACGCCTAAATGTTTCTGATTCAGGATAAAGTAAAGCAAATGTCATTATCCAATCTGCTTAAAATCCATTTTTTATTGATTATCTTTAAGTTTCTTCCCACACAGGTTTCTTCTGTCAGCATCAGCAACATCAAACAAATGGCACTCCTGATATTGAAAGCTGTGCTGTCGACAAATGTTTCAGCATGTTGCTGGTGTTTCTAACTTTGTTTGAAATCACACAGCCACAAACACGTGACTGCTATACTATAAGCATCAGGTTATGAAAAATGGAGCCTGACTTTAAACAGCTTCTGTCTCCTGTCTGCTATGACAGGTCACTTAGCTTTTGTGCTGTCTTTTATGCTCAGAGCCTCCAACAGGAGTGTACCATTGTTTTCAAAGGCATCTAGAACTTCTTGTGAGGTAAACAGCATCCGTACTGGAACTCTTGTTTCCCAACCTCTGATTTTAGGTCTTACATTTCAGCTTTAAGTAAAGCCTCCCAAACATCTGAGATGTCCTCTTCTTAGTCTGAGACTTGTGACATCTCTCACCTCAGTCGATGTTTGGCAGCTGCGTCCAGTTTGCCCAGCTCAGACAGTCTCATCTGGGTGAGTGGTCCTGACCCGTTTGTGGTCCGATCAACGGTATCATCGTGCATCAGTATGGGGACCCCGTCTGCTGAAAACTCCAGGTCCAGCTCCACACCTGTTGCCCCATTCTTACTGGCCTAAAGAACAACAAACAAACAAACAAACAAACAAACAAAAGGGTTAGATGCATCTTCAGAGGGCTTTTCTGTTATCAATCAGAAATCCTGAGTAAAAACTTGTTTGAGTATTTATCAATCCTGCTTGGTGTGGAAGATGGCTTTCTACAATGAGTCTGGTTTTGTCAGAGGTTTCTGTCTATTAAAAAAGTCTTTTTGTCTTCTTGCTCCTGTGGCTGAGTGCTTCATCTCTGTGTGATTTTCTTGAATTAATTCGATAAACAGTATAAAATAGACCTGATGACTTGATGAGTGCTATGATCTAGCACAAGACAGTTAATAATTAATTGGCTGATCTTTGGATTCCTTTTACCAAAGCAAATACAGTATTTCATTGATGAAAATATACAGTCATGGGCCTCTTAATTAGGAACTTCTGTTCAACTGCTCATTACTATATTCAAGACGGCCTACTGAAGTTCAAACCAAGCATCAGAAGAGAAGAAAGGTGATTCAAGTGACGTTGAACATCTTGGTGCCACACAGGCTGGTCTGAGTATTTCATATTTTGCCAACGTCATGGAATTTTCACAATCTATGATTCTAGGGCTTGCAAACGATTGTACAAAAAAGAGAAAATATTTAGTGAGCAGCAGCTCTCTGGGTGTAAACGACGTCAGACGTCAGGGGAGAATGGCCAGAGTGGTTAGGATGATGGAAAGGCAAAAACGTCTCAAATAACCACTCATTACAACCACGTAACAACACATCTAGTCTTGCAGCAGATGGGCTACAGCAATTGATACCAACCTGGGTGCCGTTCCTGGCAGCTAAGACCAGAAAACTGAAGCTACAATTTGCAGAGGCTTACCAGAGCTGGACAATAAGGAATTGAAAAATGTTGCCAAGTGTGGCATAAACAACACAAAAGCATCGACTCATCGTATCTTGCATCATCATTAAAGCTGGTGTGGGGTATTTTCTTGGCACACCTACTGAGCATTGTTTAAATACTCAGGTAGGCCTGAACATTGTTGATGACCATGTCCATCCCTTCATGCTTAGGATGGCTTCATCCTGCAGGATAATGTCATGTCACAAAGCTCAAATCATCTCAAACTGGTTTCTTGAACATGGCAGTGAGTTCACTGTGCTTCCATGGCCTCCACAGCCACCAGATCTCAGTCTAATGGAGCAACTTTGGGATGGGAGGCTGGCATCATGGATGAGCAGCCAACAAAGTTGCAGCTACTGCTTGATGCTGTCTTGTCAATATGGACCAAAGCCTCTGAGTAACGTTCCCAGCACCTTGTGGAATCTGTGACACAAAATATTAAGGCATGTCTGAAGGCAAAGTGGGTCCAACTTAATATTAGCAAGGTGAACCTAAGGAAGTGCACGGTGAGTGTATATGTCAGTTTTAAAATAGAAAATATGTTGAACTATCTGGGCTATTTTAATTTTATTTATTTATTCATTTAACCTTTATTTAACCAGGGTTGCCCCATTGAGATCAGCAGATCTCTTTTTCAGGTGAGACCTTACCAAGAATGGCAGCAAAACACAGTTTCATCAATCAGTCCCTCAGACTCACACAGTTCAAATGAAGTGAGGAAACAACTGTAAGTCGTCAGTTAAAACAGTGACATTCAGAAAGCCTGGATCCAAAGTTTTCACTGCAGATTTAAAAACATTCAGAGACACCAGGTTAAATTCAGTCTGCAGATTATTCCAAGCAAAAGGTGCAGAGAACCTAAAGGCTTTCTTTCCCAATTCAGATCGGACTCTGGGAACAACAAACTGCACAAAGCTCAGTGGTCTCAGGTTGTGTAATCCATCCTTCAAGATTAATAGAGGAGAGATAGTCAGGAGTTTTGCCAAGAATGGCTTTGTGAATGAACACATACCAATGTCCAAGACAACGTGTCCTTAAAGAAGTCCGACTGACTTCAGAGTATAAAGTACAATGATGAGTCAGAAATCCACAGATTGTGTTAAAGTTCAGAGCTCCACTGTACACACTGTCTAACAGACAGACTCTGGGCAGAGGCATTCATGAATAACCCATCACCATAATCAAGAAGAGGTGAAGAAGTAGACTTGACCAGTCTCGTTTTGACTTTTAAAGAGAAACAGGACTTGTTTCTGTGGTAAAAAAAAACAACAAAAAAACCCCCAAAACATTCAGCTTTCTAGCAGCATGCAAGTTTTCATCCAGTAAAAAAACCCAAATTACAAAAAAAAAAAAAAAAAAACGCTTTCCCCACATCTTTTGTAAATCTTCAGCATGCTTTTGCTCTAGTCCAAGATCAGCTCAGGCAGCTGCAGCTTGCTCTAAATGTAGAGAAAACTAAACTCCTGTCGTTTGCATCCACAAGAGCAACAAAATGAATACTGTATGAGAAAATTGCTAATATTGACGGTCAAGAAAATTGAGCTTCTATCTTCTTTTTTTGTGATCAAATTTTTATTTCCATTTTGATAATTTAACAAGAGGTTACAAGCAGTAAATATTACAGAGCTTGGGGAGCATACATTTCTGTATAGCAATATTCCTATGCATAAGTCCACTGCTGGATTCTTTTAGGTACCAGTACATATCAGGCAAGCACCAGTTGTTTTTAACCATTGGTAAACATGTTAAATTATACATGTATATGAAAAGCAAATTAAAAAAGTAACAATGAAGTAATTACGTGAACAAAACAAAAAAACATCTCAATCCAGGCCCCTAGCCACATAAAAAAAAACAAACCCTTATAGAGTACCTATTTATTCAAGCACTTTTGGAGGCAGCTTGTATCTTCTTTTAGGCATTTGTTGTTTTTACAGGATGAAATTTTGTCTTTAAAGAGCACAGCCAGAAAGCTGAAAGTTTTACTTGGTTTTTACTACAGAAACAAGTCCTGTTTCTCTTTTAATGTCAAAAAGGACTGGTCGAGTCTACTTCTTCACCTCTTCTTGATTATGGTGATATTTTGTACATGAATGCCTCTGCTAATTTAAGTCTCAGTCTTTCTCAGTTTATTAAGGGATGAAAATGTGACATATTTCTCCTTCAGTTTTAATGACAGCTGTGATGTACAACTTAACCTAAGAGGGAAGTACTTGAAAGACACAAACTGTCCATATTAGCAATTTTCTCAAATAGTGTTCCTTTTGTTGCTCTTGTAGAGGCAAACAACATGAGTTTAGTTTTCTCTACGTTTAGAACAAGCTGAAGCGGCCTGAGCTGATCTTGGACTAGATCAAAAGCATACTGAAGATTTAGCAAAGCTATTGCAGGCGTAGGTGCATGGCATTAAATAACAGTATCATCAGCACAGAAGTGAAAATAAGCATTTGGAATATTCTGTCCAAGGCAATTGACGTGACTATTAAATAAGAGCGGTCCCAAAACTCAACCATGAGATACCCCTTGTTTGATCTGTAGTACCTCAGATGTGACACCCACCACTTTAAGACAGTCTAAAAGGACACTGTGATCCATGGTGTCGAAAGACTTCGAAAAATCAATAAAAAGAGACAGACTTGTCTAAGGCCTCTAAGATATCATTTACTACCTTCATAGCAGCAGTGGTAGTGCTGTAGTTTTTCCGAAACTTGATTGAAAAGAAGACAGAATAGAATTAGAAGCCAGGTAGACTTTCACCTGGTCACTGACCAATGACTCAGGCACAAAGTTTTGATATCGGTCTGTAATCATTAAAAACTGCTGAATCATCTCCTTTGAAAAGGGGATTACAAAGGCTGCTTACCAAACATCAGGGATTTTATTTCCACTTACAGTGAGATTAAATACATGACACAATGGTTTGGTGATTAAATCGAGGCAACCTTTAAAAACAAGGGCTCTAACTTGTCCAAGGCAGCTGGTTTGTAGGGGTTCAGATTTTTTGGAGGTGTTAAAACCTCTTAAGTTTTAAAAGGAACAAGCAGGGATTATACATTTGGTCTCCCCCTTAATTGGAGACACCAGGGGGAAATGATCTTGTTTAAATAAAGTCCTGAAGTTATAAAATTATTGTTAAAAGAATTCAATACATCTATTTTATCTGACACTCTATGGCCATCAGTAATAATACTAGCTGAGAGGTTAACAGATTTACAATTATTAGATTTATTAGACACTGTTTTGATTGTGCTCCAGAACTTCTTTGGATTTTTGAGACTTTATGTTATTGAAGATTAGGAAAACACAGCCTTGGTTTGCAAACTGTAGATGTAAATTGCCTTCTCAGCTATCTAATAGAGAGCCAATCATGGGTGTCTGATAATACGACTGTAAAATCAGTTATTTGTGTTTACTACAGTCAAGTGGATACCAAACACCCAATAATGGACATTTTATTTAATGATCAAGATGAGTGACTACCGTATACAGTTTAGGTCAACCATATTGAATGAACACTGACTCTCATTTAAGGTTATATGAGGACAAGATGGGGGGGTAAAATCCTCTTAAATATAAATGTCATCTTGTTGATAGATCAGTCTTCCTCAGTTTAATAGGGGATGAAGATGTGACATATTTCTCCTGCACTGTTAATGACTGCTGTTATGTACAATATTAACTTCATAACATGAGAGGGAATCAAGAAAAACAGCCCCCAGACCCCCCTCACCTCCCGGATGGATGCAATCGTGTTCTCGGGGGCGTCGTGCCCTCCTCCCCGGTGAGCCACCACCGACACCTGCCCGGAGCCCGCCGTGCCCTTGCCGGGGTGCAGCACCTGCCGGGCTCGGCTGGACGGTACCTGGGGGAACCGGAACATGGCCACGAAGAGGTAGAGGGAGGCGGTGAGGGCCGTCGTCCATAGTGGGCTCCGGGTCCCCAGCAGGACCAGGACGAAGACGACCGAGTACAGGGTCACCTCGTCCCCCAGCTGCAGCATCGTGGGTGACCTTGGTCGTCCCTTAAAACTGATGCATGAAAACAGAAGAAGCACCTGGAGACGAACAGTTAGCTCCCGTCAGCTAACCCTCCGGCTGAGGGCACTTTAATTAAACAGCCTAAAGCTCCGTGAACTACGGTCATACTCAGCCTGTCGTTGTGAGAGCTTCAGATGAATAAAAGAACCAAACAATTAAAAACTAAAGACCAGAACAGCTGCCGGGTGTTGTGTAATTTTCTGCTACCCATCGAAAATTGTTATTCTGTGGTTCTGCGCATGCGCCATACGTCATCACTCTGTCTTGGTTAGGTTAGGGTGTGGGTGGGGGTCAGGGTAGCATAATCTGTCAGAACACCCCACTATCAAAGCACAAACGTCTGCTTCCCTTCTCTCTGGAGCGGGAATGACAGCTCTACACATCCCTACGACTCGTTTCCGCAGACCAAAAGAGCTCATTTTAATTTTATCAATGCCTAATTTTAAACAATTGCTTATTAGATAATTTAATTAAAGAACTATAATTTATAACTTCATATTTAGCCGCCAGGGGGCACCGCATATTTCAGTGCTCTTCGTGTGACGGAAGGTTGAACTAACACTTAACATGGAGCACAGCGCCACCTGCTGCACCGGAGCGGCAGTGACCGTTAACATCCATTGCAGGGATGGGCAGCTTTGGCTACCAGGAGGGCCACATAAACACAATCCGCACTACCTATGCTGTGCAGATGCCATGAGAAGCTACCTTAATAACATTTGAACATATTTAAATTTGAATACAATTAACAAAACTAGTCCTCTTAGCCAAACACAGAATTTAAGAAAGTTTTAGCCATATTTTTTCATCCAAGTAACAAAGCATTAACTGGCTATTGAAGTTTCTTTGCACTCAGATTCTTATTTCTCTGGTGCTTGTATTGGTGGACTGGGTAGCAACCACGCACATATCATATGTCTGGGTTGGGCAACTGGCAATTCAGGGGCTACATGTGGCCCTCAATTGCACCAAATGTGGCCCGCAAGCCATTTTCAAAAGAAAAGGGACTTAACCTGAGATTCCAACACAACTCCAAGCCAAAAAATCGGATAGGTAAAGAAATGTTTTTATAGAATCTGGTAGGGATGCCATAGTCAGGCTCACCAATCATATTTAGTTTAAACAACTGCTTGAGTGTTTGCTCAACAAAGCAGTAAGAAAAAATATAATAGAGCAATGCAATAAACTTTCCAGTGAAGACATCTGAATTACACAATGAAATGTGTAATGTATTATTTGTTGTTATTTCTTTGAATTAACAAAATATTGACACTGACTAAAACTGCTGATTCATTCCAAATGGCAGGACAGTGTAAATAATTAATTAAATAAAAGGCAATAAGTTTATGAATGTTAACTTGTTTCAACACATTTTCCTCTAATAAACAAAAATCAGTCAGCCAATTTCAACACAGGTGGGCCAGTCAACTGATCACATTAAAAAAAAAGTCTGATACTGACCAGAGGCAGATCTTTCAGGGGATCTTTATAAGAGATGGAACTTTGGTTGCTATAAGAGGGTCATATTAAAATGATCCTCATTAACAGAGGGTCACATTTTCACAATATGAAGGATACTAAAAGGGACAAATCATTAGAATTTTACATTAAGCATTAGCTAATACTATAATTACAAAATGTTAGAGGTAAAACATTTGTTCTTTTAAAACTGGTTCATTTTTTCTTGCATTTAGAGAGAACCTTACTTAAGAATAAAAGTTGTTCCCTTGTCCACCACTGGTTATGCATAAAACAGCCTCCAAAATCAATTAAGGCAAATGATACCCATTAGGTTATTGTTTGAACAAAACATGCTTACAATCAGAGATTATTACAGAAATATTCACCATGAAAATGTCTGGATACCAGTGCAGTGTGTACCATGCTTCCTGACCAGTGTCAGCCATGAAAGGCTCCAGCCTGAAAGGGATAAGCAGTTTCTTGATTCTTGCTTCCACCAGGGGGCACAAAAACAGGAAAAGGAAAAAAAACTGTGATAAATACTTCCAGGTCAGAAAACTGTGTTGCCAAATCGGAATATTCTAAGCATGAATATCATTATAATATTTTGAAGATGACTCATTTTCCGTCTCAACAGCTTTGATTAATTTGATTGTATCTGAAACATATTTGCATATTCGGGCTCACTACTTATTTGAACTCCTACTATTTACCACATTGATCTTCTCAATGAAGCAAAGCACAAAGTGGGTATTGGGAATTTAAAAATCTATCATATTTAATTTTTCCTTGGCAACTTTTCCCTCAGATGACGTTTGCAAAGTCTTATTTATCTCAGGATTTTTTGATCAAATTAAACCTCCCCCAGACATGCAAATTACATTTTTTGGGCAATAATTGTTTAAAAAGGAGACAGTAAAACTACAAATTGCTGGGTTAAAATGTACGGTTCAGACATTTTCTGTCATATCTTATTTCACAGGATAACAAGATTTCTTTTTCAACATGCAATATTTATCTTATTTGCATAAATAATAATGATAACTGCGATGGTAACATGAGTTTACAAATACAAGCTGCTATTTTTTATTTATTTAAATATTAATTCATTAATTTATTAATTTTTGCAAAAGCATTGTATTTGTTAAGATTTGTTAGTATTGAATTTTAAATGTAAATGATTATTTCAGCCACTTAGTGCAGAGAGAAATTCCAAATATTGTAGAACCATGTTTAAATGCCAGCTCTGTTATATTTTATATCAATAAAGGTTTGAAAGCAGGACTGTTATATGTAAAGATGCATTTTCGTTTATTATTATTTTAACTTACTTTTATTTACAAAAACAAACATAAAATTCAGTCTCTCAGGATAAATGTATGCAGTAAAAAAGCCTGGGGTTGAGGGGCTTTGATGCTCATTAATAGATTAGTTTATATTGGAATATTACTAATATATTTTACATTTTCAGCTTGATGATGGAGAAGTTTTTTGTGATTAATATTCCAGGAATCTTCAGATGTAGGGGAGCTTAATTTTCATAAAAAGCTCTAAAATCACTGATGTCCAAGTTACTACTTTTGAGCTTTTTTTCCAGGCTAAATTGCTTGCCATGCTTAAAATTTGAAACAGTGGAGCATATCCTATTTGAGTGTGAGAAATATGAAGCAGAAAGAAGAAATTTGATCAAAAAACTTAAAAGAACTAAAAGTCAATTTAGTGAATACATTTTTAGACAAAAAATTCAGAAAGAAATGAATTTCAAATACTATTTCAATATTTGAGGGAAATAAATGTTCTGAGCAGGGTATAGATATCTTATTTTTTTGGGGGTAAGATTGAGTAAATCCACGCTCCACATCAGTTGGAGGCGGTAATGCGCCAATTTGTTTCTTGCCAACCGCCAAGAAAATCCACCAAAAAAAAAAAAAGGACTTGCTTGCTTCTGTCAGGACTTTCACGGGATCTGGCAACCACTGTCAGTGAGCACTTCATGCTAGTTATCCTCAGTAAGCCCTCGTTTATCTGTTGGACAAAAGTGTTGTTTGTCTATGTTGTCAGTATTTTAGTAGTTTATCGTCAGTCATGGTGAGTGTTTCTCTCCGTCAGTTTCTCAGTGATGTCTCTGCTCTTTAATAATCAGAGGTTAAAGTTGACTGATTAGCATAGAAGCTAACTGCTGCTGTGCCTGAATGACAGGGCTGCTGCACTTCAGTGTTTCACTTAAAGATGAGACAAAGTTTGTGATGCTGAGTCAATCTAATCCATCTCTATTGATAGCGAAAATCCTTCTGCTAAAGTTTAAGCTCAGGTTGGAATGGCTAATAGGCTAGGGGAACAAATACTCGCCCGGCCACTTTATTAGGCACACCTTTCCAGCCCACTTCTGCCTTCAGGGCTGCTTTAACACCTGGTGACATTCAACAAGATTTAAGTCTATATCGACATGATGGACTCACTCGGTTGCTGCAGATTTGTCAGCTGCACATCCATGAAGTTACTGGTCTATTGGATTGAGATCTGGTGACTGTGAAGACCATTAAAGTACAATGAACTCAGTATAAAACGAAACCAGTTTGAGATGATTTGATGTTTGTGTCGTGGCATGCATTGTTACTCTGCTGGAAGTAGACATCAGAAAATGTGTAAAGGATGGATAGGGTTAGAATTTGGCTTAAACATAGAGCATGGATCCATCCTGTCTTGTATCAGTTGTTCAGGCTGCTGCTGGTGGTGTAAAGCAGTGATTGTCAGCTGGTGGGCTGTGACCCAAAAGTGGGTCGTGGACCCTTTCTTAGTGGGTTGTGAGCCTTTGCCTGGGCAAAAAGTGTTGGGGAAAAAAATCCTGTACTTTTATTTTGAAGGGGATTTTTTTATGCACTGGAGTGCCATCTATACACACAACTTAACACAAATACTTCTCATTAGTTTGACTTTTTTTATTTCATGTTTGTGCATGAACACACTGTGGAGTCTGTTACACAAGGCTGAAGTGACTGAAGTGTTTTGTGCGTTGAGACTGCCTTATGATCGATGACTTATTAGTGCTGCTGATAAAATATTATTCATACAGAGCTGTTCAGTCTGTACCCAATGATGCAGGGTTATCACAGCTACAGTTACATTTATTGTCTTGAAACCTTGTGTCCCATGATGCACTTTTAGGTTTTAATTAAAACGCAGTTTGTTGAGTGCAGTGTTCATTTTGTTGACTAATTATTTTCGTCATAGTTTTCGTCAACAACATTTTTTTCCCTGACGAAAACCAGACAGTAACTAATAAAAACAAGTGCACATGGGCAAAAACTAAAATTAAATTAGCTGACATTTTTTAATCAACAAACACAAAATAGTCTAAAATGTTTGACAGAGACTAAATCCAATCAGACCTAATTTGGTCACATAGAAAGCAGGGACAAGTTAGGAATATATCCAATCACAGCTACTTTAGTTGTGTGGAAAGGTTGGATGAGTTAAGATGGACATCCAATCACAACTGCCTTAGATTAGTGGTGGTGGGATAAGTCAGAGCTACTCTCTTTATGAATTGATGTATTCATGTAGAGCAGGTTCACTGCTTATTGTCAGTTCTGCTATTGTAACTGAGATGCTCTGGTAGCCTAAATAAAGGTGACTGCATTTCACACAAAAGTTAAATTTGTTTCTGTTAATTTACATATTCAAACTTTACTAGCATTCAATAAAGGGTTATTAGATTTTTCATTTTATCCAAGTGTAAAACATGACTTCGGAAATTCAAGGAAACATAAAAAATGCCTTACACTTTACACTTCATATTTTAGTCGACTAAATTTACAGTAGATTTTGTCGACTGAAATGTTGTGAAATTTCATCAACTAAAACTAGACTAAAATTAAAACAATTTAGATGACTAAATTATGACTAAAACTAAAAGATATTTTAGGCAAAGGACTATAACTAAAACTAAATTAAAAAGTGCTGTCAAACACTGAGTGTAAAAGGGAATGTTTCTGTCTCTAGCATCACCACCTGCAGGTCATTTTGGTTTACCATTTAAACTTTTTTGTGTTACTATGATGTTTTGTTCTATCACAGGTTTTGAGTGCAGCATCTTTTTATTTAAGAAATTTGAGAAGTTGAAAATTTTCCTCAGTTTGGGTCACAGTTTGTCATTGAGGGGTGTTGGTGAGTCCCAAAGCCAGGCCAGTGGAGAACCGCTGGTGTAAAGGTATGAGGGACATTTTCTTGGCACACTTTGAGCCTCTCTGTACCAACTTGACCTCAGCGTACCCATCTTCTTGTGGCTACTTCCAGCAGGATAGTTCGCCATGTCACAAGCTCAAATGATCTCAAACTGGTTTCTTGAACATGACAGTAAGTTCACCGCACTCCAGTGTCCTCCACTGATTCAAGATCTCAATCCAATGGAGCCCCTTTGGGATGTGATGGAGTGGTCGACTCACATCATGGATGTGCAACCGACAAATCTGCAGCAGCTTGAATATGGGCCAGAATCATTGAGGAATGTTCCAGCACCTAAGCTGCGAAGACGGCAGCTCTGAAGGCAAAAGGGGTCCTAATTCAGGAGTTAGAGCCCACCTTTCATTAAAGGATGAGGAGAATTTTCAAACTGAGCCACTGTTGACCCCACAAAAAGGGGCTACAACTTCTTTATGTAAAGCAAAAAGCCATATGAAGACAACAACCCAGAAGCACCACCAACTTCTCTGTGCTCAAGCTCATCAGACATGAACCAACCTAGGAGGAAAATGTTTTCTGTGGTTTGATGAGTTCACATTTTAAATTGTTTTTGATAAAGAGGAGAAGAAAGGAGGGTGTTTAGGTTTTTTATAGTTTTTCCAATTGCTAACACACTAAAATGACATGCATAGCACAATTATTTAAAGTGACACACAGAGAACAAAACCTCTTCTCAAGTCTCCAAAACTCTAAACACATTTTCTGCTTTACAGACATTTTGCAACTCAAAGCTGAACACGGTTCTCTGCATAAGACACAGCAATCTGACATAAAGTCATTTTTGCCATTTTAAAACACTGCTGCCTAAGTATTTTTCTTTTTTTTTCTATATATTTTTTCTGAAAGTTTTTTCTGAACATTTTCTTTGTCAGTGGTCTATTTTTTGAGCATATTTTTGTTCACTCCAGTGTAAATATGTCTGCTGTGAGTATGTTGCACTGACTTGTTTGGTGAAAAATAAATGTCTAAACAGCATGTCTGTGTATCTGCAAATATTTCTGGGCGAATTTTCTACAAGTTGAAATTTTTCAGTATTATGGCAAAGCATACTAAAGATGAGAGTGCTTTTCATTCTGCCCAACAGTGTGTAGTTGGTTTGACAAAAATCTGGTAATATGATTGAAGTGTGTGTCATTTGGTGCAAAAGTTTGATTTGGATAATGCTTCATGTAGTTTTGGTTGCAGTGCTTCATTTGCAGGATATGTGAAGTATTTTACAGTTTGGGTCTGTGGTTTTGTGATTTGTGTTAACTGTTTTGATAAAACCACCCTAGTTTGCAAAATTGGTAAAAACTGTGTTAACCCTTCTGTGCACCAGCCTCTGCTCCTATTGCTTTAATATCACTCTGATCATTGGTTGGGGCTTTTACACTGATTTTAAGCTTAATCTCAAATACATACGCCATTCATATTCTTATTTCTGATTAAGAAATAGTCAGTTTTAGACTGTTCATTAAATGTTGATCCTGCTTGGCCTGCAATTTAGTGTGCATTTTATATTTTGGCCCCTTCTGGGATTGAGTTTAACAGCCCTGCTTTGCAACATACTAACTGTACCACAATTATTAAGAAGAACACAAAATTATAATGCTTCAGAAAAAAAAACTGCAACAGTTGAAAAGCTACAAAGAAGGCTGCTCTGAAGGCAAAAGGGGGTCCTACCTAGTACTCACAGGGTGTACCTAATAAAGTGGCAAGGGAATCTACGGCACTTTTTCTTTTTAATTAAGGGCAATAAGTCTGAAATTTATTAGAATATCAGCTGATTGACTCATCAGTTATTCCTGAAAGACTCACTTAAAGTGAACTCTTATTTATTTCCCAACAGATCAGATCGGTGGTGCTGCAGAGGTTAAGGCCCCACATCCTGTCCTGCACCAGGGGATCCTGTTTACTCACAAATTGGATTATAAAGGATGTACAACCAAAATCAGCAGGACACACACATGTTCAGCTGAACCCTCATGGACTCCTTATCCCCATACTCACATCTGTGGTCCGGTATTCAGACTTGTCCACACAGAAGTACACCATGATCTACACCCTGCCTCACATAAAGCTCCTCAGAGCCGTGTCCAGGCTCAAACTCTTCCAAACGGTGTTCACCGCGGTCATTATACCCCCGGTGGTAGCCCTCTACCTCCACGGAGAAGTCCCCCTCTCTCTCGTCACCTACACATCTGGTATAGCTCTGTTTGCTGGAGTCATGCTGTACACTGCCAGTCACTTTTTCAGGAGAGTTGTTGGGATGATGTACCTGGACCCGTCGCAGACCACCCTCAAAGTGAGCCACCTCACCTTCTGGGGGAAGCGTAATGACATCTTCCTGCCCGTGTCGGACGTGATGACCATCGCGGACACCAGGGACAACTTAAATGAGACAGTACTCAAACTGAAGACATTCAGCAGTCCACAGACGTTGTATTTCTCCACTTATTTTGGACGAGTGGTGGACAGGGAGAGGTTTAAGAAAGTGTTTGGAGCTGTGAAATAATAATGTGTGAAAACATGGACTCATATTATATTTATCAACAGTGTGTCTCTAATAAAGTTCCAACAATTCAATTTACAAGCTGTTGTCTCCCTGTCATGTCCACTGCTAAAGATGATTTATTTAAAGGGATACACCAACATTTTTTGTTTTCATGTCTTGCCTCACTCCCGAGTCCATGACAAGCAGATAGACACACTGCGTGCATTAACAAGGAAGAGACGGACAGAACTCGCCCACCGCTTATTAGCTTAGCTAAAACACTGGGAGTCAGTGGGTACTGTTAACCTGCCTCTGCCTACAGTCATCAGATAAACTCTTCAGCAACTCTAAAAGGTTCTGTGTAAGTGTTGTGACTCATTTTTTTTTACCACGTTATGTTAGCTTATGTTATCGTCCACTATCATTGTATTATCTACTACTCCTCAAAAGAGGCTTTGTTTTCTTGACCTACTTCTGCACTGGTTTGCTAGAGATGTGACGTTCGCAAATGAGTCGAGTCTTTTAAATGGCTCTTTTAAGTAAACGATGAAAACGGATTTGCAGTTGTGAGAGGGCTGTTTGTTTGTGAGCCGTTCTTAAATGCAAATTTACTTAATACAATATACTAACTGTACCATAATTATTCACAAGCACACAAAATTATAATGCTTCAGAAAAAACTACCAACAATATGGTTATGGTTTTATCTTGACTTTTATTTTTTCTTGACGTCAGAAACATTTCAAACGCTTGCACATGTACACAGAACTGTACATCAGTGTTTCTGTCACCAAGTGCATTCAAGTTTTTTATATGGGACCCCCTCGAAAACAAGATGCTGCACCTCAAGGGGCTATCCTAAATAAATTCAAATTTGACGACCTGAATGCTTTTCAAGTTTTGATGGAGTATGTTTCTTTTCCTGGTATGAACACACAGAAAGAAATATAAAATATTTTCCTGACTTTTACGTGACAGTATAATAACTCACATCATCTGTCTTATTGTTCTGAGCAAGCTGGAGTGCATAAAATATATTTAACTGTAAAATAAATAATTAAAAATGAGACGAGGAAATCTTGTAACTTTGATGCAAAAGGCAAAACAAGGATGAAGAAATGCCTTTCGCTATTTTGCACAAAACAATCCATCCATCATCTACACCACTTCTCCTTTTTTGGGGTTGCAGAGGGACTGGAGCCTAGCCCCAGCTGACACTGGGCAAGAGGCGGGGTACATCCTGGACTGGTCGCCAGCCAATCACAGGGCTACATACAGAGACAGACAACCATTCACACACTCACCCATACCCAAGGGAGGTAGCTGGAGAGCCTGGAGAGAACCCATGCATACACAGGGAGAACACGCAAACTCCACACAGAAAGGACTTAACTGACACAGAGTTCAAACCAGCAGCCTTCTTGCTGTTAGACATTGGCACTACCTGCTGCGCCACCATGCTGCCCTGCATAAAATGATATTTACCAAAAAAAAAAAATTGCAGCTGTTCTGAGTTTATTTTCAGACGGTTATGGTGCATTTCCAACACGTGGTATCAGCCTGACTCGCATCCATGACTCAACACAGTCACTGAAAGGAGAAACTGATGCATGGTGTAATTTTTTCAAGCCCAAAATGCAGATTTCTCTGTCTAAACAAGCTCACACAGTTTCTCCATATCTTCTCCTTAGCCGGAGTTTTCTAAGATGTGTGTTTTCCCTGATCTAAAATGTTGCTTGCTTGTGGACATAGGACCAAAATGTGCATAAATAGCTGTGTTTTCAAAAATACATGTCTGTGCGTGCCTTAGTAACTCTTCACTAGTTACTAAAATGGGAATTATTCTGACCTGGGATTGGGATTGGAAAGGAGTGAGTAATTTTAAAAGTATTTTGTCACACTGCTTTCAACCACATCTAAAACAAACTCATCTCTATACTGCAACAAAAGCTATAGACTGAGAGCCAGCTACACTATTCTTTTGATGTCTACCACTGTTGTTTGTTATGCCTTACAGCAGCATCATGCAGCCAATGATCCCACCCTCATAAAGGAGGTAATACCAAAGAATATAATGGAAATCAAAGCAGGCAGTACCAAAACTGAGTAGAGTAAAGCTGAGCTAAGTTGGTACCACAAATGGAAAACCACCATTACAGTTATAATAAAAGGGTCAAATTCAGCAACAAAGCCCCCTCTGCAGATTCAGATGACCATCAGTGTCACAGAGCTAAAAAAGGTACCAGGCAGTGAAACCAGCGAGGACGGCCACCCAGGCAGCCAGAGCCACCTGACAGGGCGGATGTTTGAGGAGCATCAGGGCTAACTGGAAGACGTAGGTGGGGTTCCCACTGGCAGCTGCAGGGAGGAGGAGGCAGAGGAGATGGGGAAAACATGGACATGTTATTTTAGAGATTCAGTGCAGCCTCAATGATGATTTTATCTTCTTTTTGCATTTGAATAATCTTTGTGACACTCTCTAACCATTAAGGGTGCTTTTTGTTTCTAAATGTTGGCTGTGTTGCCACCCAAGATCATCTCATCGCACGATCCTTACCAGGTGAAATGTCAGGTTGTTGAAAAGAAGTACAACATGGGACCTTTAAGTAGCAGTACCCATGTAAGTTTGATTTATACTGCAGACTGTGGCCTTTTTACACTCTACCGGTCCAGTATAACTCCATTTCCAGATCAGATTCTTACCCATTTTTGCTGCATAGTAGGGACATTTGTTGATGTCCCCACCCTCCATGATCTCTGCGTGACTGTGTCCAAAGCCTGCCTCCTGGACCTCTTCTTTAATGCTCTTTCCAACCTCTTCAAGCTCCGTGAACACCTGTTATAACAATAAAAGCAGGTTTCTGTCAGAGCCTTTGCCCCCGAACAAGCAGTGGGCCTCAGCTGCCAACAGAACTCAAAGAGAAATTAAACCCACTGAGGGTTAACATTGCAGTGCAGTTGGATCCACCTGATTCAATGTCCATAATCAGATAGATCCATCCTGCTATGCTTCATCTACAATGGCCCAAAGCAGCATGGCTCAATCAGCGTCCTTAAGAGAAGGAGGAGGTGGGAGCTATGAGCAGGCTGACAGCAGGAAGTGACTGCTCATACAGAGATTAGCATGATGCTAACAGCTTCAGTAGCAGTTTTATCAGATCTGGACCACACCTCTTTAAATGAAAAACAAATGACAACACTACAGACTTCTCTATAGTAAAGATATTTGCTCTCCACTTTGGACATATGTTAGCAAGTTTATCTTATGAAGTGGCTCACATTCTGTCCTTTACACTGTGGCAGTAGCACTGATTGACAGGATAATTGTCCAATAACCTGGCTGATTTGCTTTTTAAAAGGTTTTGCCCATCCCCTACCACTTTCTATGGGCTCTCTCCCAGATGGACTAGTGAAATATCTGGTGTGTCAAGTTGACTGAGAGTGATATCTGACAAAAAAAATGACATCTTTTTGCCTTTTCTGTCATCTCTACAGTATTGTGCTTTGCTGCTTGTAACTGTGCAAGAAACCTCTCCTTGCTGTGAAAATGAACCACAGACTGAGAGCCAGCTACACTATCCTCTTGATTTTGTCAGTAGTTGTTTTGTTTGTATGTCACAGCAGATTCTTGCAGCCCCCTTTGACAACACCACCTTGGTTGTGGAGGAACTATCAGAGTCTATACTGTGATGGTAATGGAAGACTCTGTTACCAAACCCAGGTAGAGTCAAGCCAAGCTGAGCTGGTACCATAAATGTTTAAGCAGCATTTGGTAACATCTTTTATTAAAACTCTTATTCTACCCACGCTCTCACCATCATGTTGAATCCAAAGGCCCTGTTGGACTCATCTACAATCCTCTGTTTGGCATCAGCGTCCAGCTCCAGCTCGTTCATCCTGCTCCTGTACAGCTGCTTGAAGCCTTTGTGACTGTGGATCCCCTCAAACTGGTAGAAGTTGAGCCCCTCGCCTGTGTAGGGGAGCTTCAGCGCCCTCTGAGCTACTTTCTTAAGGATCTGCCCCCCTGAGAGATCACCCATGTAGCGGGTGTAGGAGTGGGCGACCAGCAGAGCCGGGTCCTTTTCACCAACCTCATGGATGCGGTCCACATATGGCTTGGTGCCTGCAGAGATGCTGACCTGTGAGGGAAAGGAAGAGGATTCACTTTATTTTTTTCTCTCTTTTAATGCTGATTTGAGAGATGTTTTTTGTTTTTTTTATCTGTGAAAATGCCCAGGTTCAGCTAAAGCGCTTTCCCTACCATTCCTTTGAGTACAGTTTTGTGTTTGACAAAACTCATTGGCCTCCTTTAAATATGCATTTCCTAGAAATATTCACAACATTAAAACAGCCGTTGTGCACATTTTGACATGTCTTATTTTCAACAGACACCCAACCACATCATTTTTCTCTTATAGTGCAAAACTGAAGAGTATTCAACCCAATAATCCACCTTTAAAACATAAATTTTAGTTTTGTTTAGTCAAATCCTGTATTTTAATAGTCTTGGTCTTTGTATGTATATCAATTGAAGGGGGCGAGGGATAGGTAAAGGTTACTTTAAACCAGAGACAGTCTGTTAATATCCAGGTTTGTCTAAGGCCAAAATGCAGCCTCTGTGTGTTTTCTGCTCACCTGGCTCTCCCAGTCTTCACCATAGAAGTACTCGAGGTCTCTGGCCAGGGCCTCACGCCGATGTAGTTCTGTTGGGAAATATATCGGTGCAATCAGAGGATGGTCTTGGTTCTTCTCGATCTCCTCTTCCATGGCCGAGTAGACAAAGTACAGAGCTGCTGTACCTCTCTGGAGACAGAGACAAAAGTTAAGGACATGTGGCTTCAAACAGCTCTTTTAAAAATCGAATCCAGGACTTAAAAGCACTTTTCAAGAATTTGGGGGGGACACAGCAGGAGTGTGAACACGTGACCAGGATGTTAGTAGCTCCGTTGATGGCAGTGGTCGCAGTGTGCCTCCAGTCTGGAGAGTCACTGGCTACGTTTAGATGAAGTCATTCACCCTTTCATAACTGGAATATTAGCAATAACCTGGTTATAACCCGGCTGCGCTTTGGTGCTGGTACTGACCCACTACCAGTACTTGACACTATTCTTTGTCAATTTCTTCATTAATGGAGGGCGAGAACGTGAAGAAATAGAAAATGGAGCCGGAGCTGTGCCATTTTACAACAAGTACTTCCTGTACTCAAAAGACCAAGATTCCTTGCGAAAAGAACATGCGCAGAACGCAAATTAATGTTCCTTTCGATGAGGATATCCCGATAGGCGTATACACGACCAAATAATCGGGTTAGAAAAGGAGTACCCAGGGGTGATTTTTCAGTTTTTAAAAACCGGAATATGAGCATATTCCGTTTTTTCAAAAGGGTTAGTGGTGTTTACATGGCCGTACGCAACCGGATTATTGCTAATATTCTGGTTATGAAAGGGTTAATGACTGCATGTAAGCCATTGATCCTCAATAGCAGAGGGCTCAGCACATACCCCTGTGGTGCTCCAGTGTGTAGTGTGATAAGGGGGGATCCAGGCTTTTCCATGCAAACAGTCAGTGCTCTGCTGGTGAGGAAATCCTAAACCCAGCTGCTGTGATGGAAGTTTTGTGGTCAGGTTAATCTGGTGTATGGTGCTGCCAGGAGAGCTATGATTTAAAAATAGCATCCACACAGCTGTGGGAGGCCAGCAACACTGTGCTCTCAGCTGATCTGTTTGCCCTGGTGTTGGCCCCAGGAAAGTGAGATGTTACTTTTGATGTGTGACAGAATGAGTTACTGAAAACACTTGACCACCATCACTGTCCAGGTCACTGATTGGTGGTTATCCAGTTCCCTCATTGCCTTCTGCTTTGGCATTGGAATAATTGTACTGACTAAAGGCAGGTTGGGGCCTGCTGCAGTGTTCAAGGACTTGACCAAAAAGTCCCTTGGTCCAATGTCTCTTTTGGGGGCCTTTTTGTAGTTTGGATTCCACATCAGATTAAAAAGTCCTTGCATCAGCATGCTGTTGGTGCTTCCATCAGTGTCCCAATCAAACCTGAAGAAATTTAGGCCCCCAAGTCCACTGTGATGATGCCTGTTCAATATGTTCTGGCCTTGATTCTCTGTTACATGCATCAGGAGTTGTTGAAAGGCTCCACCATGAGTATTTTGCAGCAGCACTTTGCTCATCTGATGTCTTTCCTCAGGACTGTTGCAGGCTGGGGCAGCAAGGTGGCACAGCAGGTAGTGCGCATGCCTCTCAGATTGAGTTTGCATGTTCTCTTCATACATGCGGGGGTTCTCTCCCAGCACTCCGGCTTCCTCTCACTGCCCAACAAACATACTTGTTAGTTTAACTTTTGGCTCTAAATTGTCCTAAGTTGTGGGTGAGTGTATGAATGGTTGTCTATGTGGCCCTGCAATCAGCTGGCATCTAGTCCATGTTGGACCTCCCATCTCACCCAATGTCAACTGGGATAGGCTCCTGCCTCCCACGAACTTGAAAGGGATAAGAGGTACACTGTAGGTAATGGGTGGATGAAAGGTTTCAGGCTGAATGTGTGTTGGTAATGTAATGTATCTGGCTCATGATGCCACAGCTTTTAGACCAGGAGTGTTCTGTATGTTGGCTGCATCTTCCTACTGTCAAAGCTCTTTTCTTCTTCAGAAGTGTTATCTCAGTTAGGGATGGGCATTTTATCTGATGCACAATCAGGGTATCGTGGCAAGGGTCTATGGTAAATTGCATTGGTTTTGGTTGGCATTGGTTGGATTAGAAACTGGGCTGAAACCACGATGCATCGCCTTGTAAAAGCTTTGCATCGGTAAAATCTGATGTCATGTTATTATATGTATATTTTTTTAATTATTATTTTCAGTCAATTCACTTCCATAATTATCTCTCAGCTGTTAAATTCTCATGAGTCCTCACTGCTTAAGTAGCCTTCTGTAAGTGATCTATCTTCATTTGTTACAAGCTTCTTAATGATGATAAGTATGATACTGCTTATGTTCTTGAAGGAACAATAAAGTTGAGTTTGCACAGATTTGTATTGTTATTGCATCGTGATTGCATCGTGGTAGATAAATCGTACTGTCCTGAATTGGTAGATGTTTCATGTGAATCGTTAGTGTATCGTACTGGAGCCTACATATAGAGATGCATATCGTATCGTCTTGGGGATGGAGATTTGATGGTATTGACATGTCATTGGTTAAGCAAATAATTGGCTGCGTGGTAAAACCCTTCATGCATATATGTAATCAATCCCTGAAAACTGGTGTTTTTCCAAGGAAAATGAAAACAGCAAAAGTCATACCCTGTTGTGGCAGGAGATTGTCACATTCTTTCTAACTACAGAACGATTTCTTTGCTCTCACAATTCTCAAAAATAATGGAAAAAATATTTTACATAAGACTACATGATTTCATCACAAAACATAACATACTTTATGATCAACAATATGGATTCAGGAGAAACAGGACTACCGCAATGGCACTCATGGAATTCGTGGAAGAGATAACAACTGCTGTAGAAAAAAGAAAATACGCAGTGGGAGTGTTCTTAGATTTAAAGAAAGCTTTTGACACGGTTGATCACAACTTATTAATAATAAAACTACAGAAATATGGGATACGAGGAGTAGCGCTGGCATGGCTTATTAGTTACTTGAATAACAGAAATCAGTATGTACAAATAGGCTTGGTAAAATCACAGCTTTTAGGGGTAAAGTGTGGGGTTCCTCAGGGCTCAGTATTGGGACCATTGTTGTTTATTTTATATATAAATAATATCTGTGAAGCCTCTGGTTTATTAAAATTTACATTATCTGCTGATGACACTAACTTGTTTTGTTGTGGGGACAACTTGGAAAAACTTTTGGATGAAGTAGGCGATGAGCTAAAAAAACTGAAGAGTTGGTTTGACTCAAATAAACTAACACTAAATTTAGTCAAAACAAAATTTATAATATTTGGAAACCGTCCGACCTGCTCAACCAAAAAGCTCATAACAAATAATGTAGAGATCGAAAGAGTATCTGAAATCAAATTTCTTGGTGTTATAATAGATGAGAAACTGGGCTGGAAATCACACGTTAACTACATCAAAGGAAAAATAGCAAAGTCAGTGGCAATTTTACATAAAGTCAAATATTTCCTAAATTCATCTTCATTATACATTTTGTACTGCTCTTTCATACTCCCATACACGAATTACCTGTGTGGAGGTGTGGGGAACACATACAAAACAAATACAGTGCCTATATTTATCCTACAGGAAAAGAACGATAAGAATCATAAACAAATCCACCTACAGAGAACCAACAAACCGACTCTTCATCAAACTTAAAAACATTAAAATTTAAGGATCTGGTTGACTACAAAACAATCCAAGTTATGTATAAAGTTAAAAATTTGCAGTTACCGTATAGTATCCAGAGGTTTTTTCAACTGAGAGAAGGCAAACATCATCTCAGAAGAATTTTTATGTTAAAAAAACAACCAGTTAGAACTAATATGAAACTTCACTGTGTCTCAGTGAAAGGAGTTTCACTATGGAACAGCTGCAGTGATGAACTGAAATCGTGTAAAACTATAGGTAGGTTTAAAAACATCTTTAAAACTGAAATACTAAACAGATACAGAATAGAAAAAGAATAGAGAAACAGGGGTAAAATAAGTAGCATCATGGGTGTTGTGTATCCAGTGATGCTATTTTTTTTTGTTTTTGTTTTAAATTTTGTGGTTTATGATGTTATTCGTTTGATTTTGCTGTTGCTTTTGTTGTTAACTAAATTATTTGCTATGACCTGAACAGGGCTTCAGGGTGGAATTTAACCGATACATTTTGATAAGGAATAAGGGGTGGGACTAGATAAGTTGTTTTACTTCTTCCTACACCCTTTTCGAACAGAATCTGGTTTTGAAATTGCTTACTGGTAGTAGAGTAAAATGCTGTTATAGCCACAATTTTATTTTATCTTGTTGTAAATAAATGTATATAAATGTATACATATATATGTATGTATTTATTTTTTCTTTTCATCCAAGTTCGAAAAAAAAATAAAAAAAAATTCCATCCCTAATCTCAGTCAAGGCCAAAAAGGCAATTCTGTATACTTCATTTTAGGAGCTTTGAAAATGCCAAAGGGCTGTCCAAGAACAAGGGAAGCTCTGTGTTTAGCAATATTATTGAACCTGAAACATTATACAGCACGCACCCAGTCTAAAATGGGAACTCTATGCTCTAGATCAGTGGTTGTCAAAGAGTGGGGAACACTGGTGTGCCTTGAGTCAAGTCTACATGTGCTTTGGGATTTGTCCATTTATAAGATACTACCATCAAATACTTTTCAGATGCATTAATTTTTGCATTAAGCTGCAAATTCTGCAAATAACTGAACTAGAAAATGAAGGCTATTTATAACGTTTCTCTTTGTGAGATTTATCAGAACTCCTTGTTTTGTACAATGCGACCTTTCAAGTATTAATGTGTGTTGCTGAAGTTTTGAAATTTACCACATTTTCAAATTAATTTAGCTTTTAATTGGATGGCTAGTTCAAAAGTAAAATGATTTTCTATTGGGTTTGATTAGACATTAGATTTGAATAAACTTGCCCAGACCTTTAAGACATTGCTATGCGTGTCAAAAGGTACACAGTGGCACAGCAGGAAGTGCACATGCTTCACAGCAAGAAGGTTGGTGGTTCGATCCCTGTGTTGGTCAGGGCCTTTCTGTGTCGGGTTTTAATGTTCTCCCCGTGCATGTGTGGGTTCCCTCCAGGCACTCTAGCTTCCTCCCACAGACCGAAAACATGCTCAAAGGATTGATGGGTGATTTCAAAATTGCCCTTAGGTATGAGTGTAAGCATGAATGCAATTGACTGGCAACCAGTTCAGGGTGTACCCTGCATCTTACCCAATGTCAGCTGGGATAGGCTTCAGCCCCCATGACCCTAAAAGGGATAAGTGGTATAGAAATTGGATGGATGTTAAAGGGGCTATCTGCTTTATTTTGAATATGGTGTGTACTGAGATTTTGGCTTAATAGTAGTAGTTTGCTTGAGGAAAAAAAAGTTTGAATACCACTGCTCTAGACTCACTGAAACTGAAATTGAAAATCAACACAAACCACATCTCACAGCTACTATGTCAGGGTAGACCTTGCTGTTCTGTTGGCCCCTTGGTCTCCAGTGAAGAAGGCAACATCACAGACAATCAACGGGTTAACTACAGTAGTTTTCATCAAAGGGTTTGTGGTTTGGGAGACTGATTATTGTTCTGTCTGTAATGTGGCTCATGTGGTTCAGAGAACTAATAACATGCTTTTTGTTGTTTTAGTAAGTAATGGGGGATATTTTAGTTACAAAAGGTTATCATGCCTCAAATTTAAAATGGACCATGTTTTATTCAAACTGATTTTGATACAAACCTTGAAGAGTTCCTTCTTGATGCGACCTCTGAGAAAATCCTTAACAAATGCACAGTTCTCTGCTTTGTCATGAGACTCCTTAGTGCCCTCGGCTAACAACTCAGACAGGTCAGTTGGCCTTAATGAAAAAGAGAGAGGGAGAGACATTTTGTTATTCATTCAGTGTGCCAGTAGCAGAACAAAATATTAATCACATCAAGTTTTGACTCCATACTTAAGAACTTCATCATCATCATCAACAAAAATTCTCGCTCCTCCTTTGGATACACCGTTGGATTTTGGCTCTGAGGTCATGTTGGTCTCCATCTTACAGGCGTTTTTTATCACCTGAAGACAGGAAACATACATTTCTTAAATTTCAAGTCAATTCAGGTTCATATTTTCATATTTGATGACTGCACGACTTAATGTGTTTTCAATTACAAATCCTAGTTTTTACATCATGACTACGCCTGATCCACTTCTACTCTCAGTCTGTCTGAGAAGCTCAGTCGGAGCTTTTGGTGCTTAAAGGCCCCATAACCCACTTAGGCCCAGTCTGCTCTGATTGTTTGGCTGATCTAGTCTGAGGTACTTGGTGAGTTTAGCACTGCTTGGGGCCATTTGTCAATGACTCTGTGTTCTTCTTACAGTCTTTGCTCTGACCTTGGCCTGGCAGCCTGAGCCAATGGGCTTAAACTGATGTCAACAACCAATACAATAGCGGGATGTCACACTAGTATTTATTTACTTTCCAGAACAGAAAAATTACAGTTGTTGAATGTTGTGCTTGATTAAATTCTGTCTTCTCAGAAAAGCCCCGTGTGCGGCTCAAATGTATGTATAAAAGGTGAATTCTGTCTGAAATTCCTCATTCATGTTAAAGATGTTTCTCCAACAATACAATTTTCAGTTTTAAAAAATTCAAAAATATTTGTACCACTTCTTACCCATCCCTCTACTTTCTTTTTCTTTTTTTAATAATTAATTTATATCTACTCCTCTCTTATTTCAACATGTGTATCTTGTGTTTTTTTGTTAAGCAAATAAATAAAATAAAAAGAATAGTATTGGTCCACTATTTTAGTAGAGTGTCTTGAGATATAATTTCTTATTATTTGGCGCTTTACAAATAAATGTTGATTGATTAATATCCTCAGTACTTTTAAAGGATTCACAAATGTCTCTTCACTACAGGGTTTTGTTTTTCAGTGTCAGCTTACAAAACCAAGTATTGATCAGCCCTAATCACTGAATAGAGCTGGTATTACTCTTAAATTATTTCTTGGTGACATACAAAAGGTCTGTATTTACTATTTGTACTATACTGTGACAGGAACAAGTCAGACAGAGGAGATGACATTCCGCCGGTGGACAGTTACAAAACTGACACAGCACGTAGCCTATTTGATAACATGCTAACAGCTGCAGCTACGTCACAAATACTCCGTTACAACCGCTTTACCGAAATAAAATACGAATTATTATAATTACAGTTTATATTGAGGTAAAAGACAAGTTTACCTTGTTACAACACTGTCTTCATGGCCCTTAATGTGACAGCAGGACAGATCGTAGAGGAGGAGCAGTTCCACAGACAACGAGCCAAACAAAAATCTTCGAGTAGTGAAGAGACGCGCTCATTGGTCAGAGCTGAAAATTTTGAACCAATCAGACGTCTCACAGCAAAGAAGAGGCGGGGCTGCTCTAATACGCATGTTGTTATTTTTTTCTTTTGAACTTTATTTAAATCTGATACTAAAACGCATTGACACACCAAATATGATACTGCATTACTGTAAGTGGACCAGAGCAGAAGTCAGTAAAATCATGAACAAAATTAATCACCTGTTGTGATCAATATGGACAGAAACAACTCACTGGAGAGGACACAAAACACATGGTACACATGATGAAATAAAAAAAAAATTATAATTTCTATATAAAAGAAATTAAAATGAAATACAAAACAACATAAGAAAATAAAGGGATGGGTAAAAAGTTCTAATGATAAACTAATGATCAATTAATTTTATACAAGTGGTTGTGAGGGGTAAATAAGCAGCAAGCAAGTGATTAACATTGATAAGTCAGTAGTTAGTGGATGATAAAAAAGTGGTAAATAAGTGGTGAACAACTGGTTTGAAGGGGTAAATAATTGGCAAACAAGTGATCATAGTTGGTAATGAAGAGGTAAAAAAGTGAACAAGGTGAAAGTAAGTCGTTACCATCAAGAGTGTGACATAAGGACATAAAAGGTTTTCTTTCCTCTCTGTATTTATTATTCCATCAACACAGATCATGCAAGGAGAACAAAGTACATTCTGCAAACAGACAAATCAAATTCAGATCTGTCTTTTACTATTGTCCCGGTATGAGAAGAAAAACTTGCAAAAGATTAACATATTTCAAAAAAGTAAGAGACAAAAACATACAAAAATATATACAAATAGGGGAAATATGTATAGGAAATTCAATACAAAAACAGAATAATGATTTGGTCAGTCTACTTCTAAATGGAAAAAAATAAGGGAAAAAAAGGTTAAATGTGAATAAAAGGGAAAATCTGCCATGAAAAGGGGAAGTCACTGAAAGTGCAACTAACATTTCAAATATACATCTATATATCACACGTTTTTTTGGTCAATAAAAAAACGTGAAAATTACTTAGCATGTAGTATGCATTGCAGGAGATGATTAGTTTGGTATAGAAAAATTACTTATATTGCGCGTCCTTGCATAGAGAATCTGAGGCTTCATTTTAGAGCACACTCTGTTTTGTGATACAAACTGTAGACCACTAGATGGCGCCATACTCCATGAACTGCAATTGGTTTTATCCTGCGTCAAATGAGCTTGACACCTGTGAGGGGTCTGCTCAGAGGGTCACAGCTCTCACTTTTTAAGATGGATATGTTTTATTGTAAAATCCTTTCTGTTAATTAAACACAGGTGCAGGTCTAGTACCAACATTTAGGGGGGCTTGAACCCCTCAGGCTAGGGGACTCCTCAGAGGTTAGTTTTTTTTTCTATCAACAGCATTAATAGTATACTGCGCTGTAAAAACATGATATTAACGCCACAAAACATCTTAGATGAAACACGCTGTCTTTTAAGAAGTTTATCATTACCATAAAAATTTCATTGTAGAATAAAATAAAACAGTTCATGTAAAAATGGACTAATTTGGCCAAATTTGAATGCAAATATCATTTTACAATCTAGTTTTGATTGCAGGATTTTAGTATGAACAATGCATCTCTAAACTGTAAATTCAAAACTGTGCACACGTCTTTCTTTTCTCTTAATTTATAGTATTTCCCTGCATTCAAAGCTTGTTCCCCAGTCTGCTGTGTGAATGCAGAGGCAGAGGTCTGCCTTGGCATTGCTTAACAATACACAGGAACTTAACAGTTTACATGGCATTGTATCATCTAGTACAGTATGTCCTCTATGGCTGACTGTTTACATCACAATGTTTGTCTTCATCCACACAACAGTGTAAAGAAGCCATTTCTGAGTGCAGTGTAAGGAAATAAAATGAAAAGCTAAACTGATCAAAGCCTCCCATCAATAAGTGCTATTACATTATTAATATTTCTACTTTAATACTGATACTCAGTCCAGTATCATGAAGTATTAAGAAACCACCATGGTTTGATACTTGAGAGCTAATTGATCAGAAACATGACGTTCAAAATTACTGGTCACATTTCAGAATGGACAAATGATTGCCTAAATCACTATCCACGCTCTTCTTTTTTAGAGTATTTTTTGGGCCTTTTATGTTTTTATTGACAGGAGAGAAACAGTGGAAAGGCTTATGAAAGGGGAGAGAGATGAGGAGGAAATTCTGCTAATGGGCCTCTGGTCAGAGTTGAACCCCAGCAGGCAGAGGTGTGTATGGGACACGCCTGGTTAGACGCCCACTGACTCAAAAAAATGTTGGCAGCTTTAACCTTCAGTCTCATGTCATCATTTTCATTGATTTGTCTTTGGAAAAAGAGCGTCTACCTTTCTGCTCTATTGTTTTGGTCTGATTTGAAGAGTCACCCTGAACTAGAATACTGTATCACCTTAGAGCACCCTACACCAAACTTTAGGCTCCAACTCAAAATGGGTTGCAGCCTGTTTTCATTAGGCCACTTACTGACTGAGAACAATCACTGCAATGACTTTGTGCGGAGCGGTCATTCCTGATCTATAGTTTGCCTCTGAATGTTGTATTTCTTACATTGATGGGTGCAGTCAAAAACACTCAGCTGTACACTCTGCAGCACCTTATTTACACATCAATCATAATTTTCATTTTTATTGTCAAATGCTACTGATCTTCAGATTTGCAGGCCCAAAGTAAGAGGAGCAACTAAAATTTGCTTATGTCAGTTTTATAGAGTGAAAACATTTACGTTTTCAGAACTGCCATTTCAGGAGGTTTGAGGCCTTCTGAATTCTGGAGCAGTGCAGCACATCTGTACTCCTTGAGTCTTCTTTTGATTACCACCACTTCACTGAAACCAAGTGCCTGACCAGAGTCACATGGGCGTCTTATTTCTGTGCCACCATGGAGAAGTGTGCTGAAGGTACTGCTTGAGCACTTCAACTAACCTTCAATACACAGTTTTGTGTTTCAGGTTATAATGAGTAAAGAGAACATTTATGAAAATGTAAAGGAAAGAAAATCCAGCAAAAATTGAACTCAAAGTATAGATACTTGAAAAATATACTTAAGTACATTTACTTTGTTAATGACCTCTGTGACAGTCTACCACAAGGTATCAGTCATTGATTAAGTATCATTTCAGTCTTGAGTATTGTGATTTTTATCTTGCCATTTGTATTAAAGCCAAGATCTAAGTATTGTGACAACACTACTTATGGAAAGCTTCAATTCATTTAACTTTTTAAATGTATTTCTCCCGTAACCAGGATGCCGTAATAAAAAAGGCAGTTTCAACACTTTCAATTTCACAATTTTTTACGTTATATTGCTAACAAACAAACAAACAAACACTTAATTTAGCCAGTCGGTTACATGGCTGCAACTCAGTGGATTTTGACTTGTCGACATGGTCAAGACAACCTGCTGAAGTTCAAACTGAGCATCAGAACAGAGAAGAAAGGTGATATAAATAATCCTGAACTTGGCATAAGCACCTTGTAATCAGAGTCGGCTGGCCCATTAGGCAATCTAGACAAATGGTAAGGGTGCTGTGGCCTCCAGGGGGCGCCACAAAATCTGGTAAAAAAAATTAACCTTCAATATAATTATATTAAACTACTTATTACTATGAACTCTTAAAATGGAAGAGCTCACATTGATTCAAATGTAAAGCAATTAATATTACTACAAATGAACACCAATTAAGTCTCCCCCGCCCACCAAACTACATATAGCTGTATATAGGTATTTTATATAGTTTTCTGTATATAGTTTTTATTTAGTTCTTGTATAGTCATTGCATAGTGTAAATGTAGCTTATGTATAGAGTTATTATGCTCAAACTGTGTGGTTATTTAAATTATTTGATGCTGATTGTTGTATGTATAATTTATTACTATTACTATTTATTCACTTATTTACAGGATTTTTATTTTGTAGTAAGGGTATTTTTTTTTATTGTTTTTCAGATTTTTTAATATTTATTTGTAAATTGTTAAGCATGTGAAATGGGTGACATGTGATCTTATAAATTAAAGGTAATGGTAAAAACAAAGCTATTAGATTTATTTTGTATACGTATGTAAATCACCAATGGAGGGAGGCGCCATTTTAACTCTCGCCTAGGGCCCCACATGGGTAGGGTCTGGCTCTGGTTGTAACATACTGTATAGCATGTCTTCTGTTTACATCACCATGTTTGTTTATGTATTATATGTACTCAACCCAAACTGTTGAGCAGATGCAGATAAAACTGGATGTTATTGTGCAAATGCAGTCACACCCCAGATAAAAGACACCCTCATTTCACCTTTTCGCTCCCAAAAGAACACTTGAGCACACGAACAAAGGAACAAAGATCCCAGGTTGGATATTTTTCCTCTGCAAAACCTCTGTGAATTGAAAGGGACTCTGGCAGCTCTGAGGGCTTCTTTCATGTGCTGAAGGGCCCTGGAGAGCCCTGCATCGCTGTAGGAAAACCCCACTTCTACTTGTTGCTGTCCTGCTACAAAACATCCAGCTCCGCAGACCCACCTCTGTTTGTTTTTGTCATTGTTAATAACCGAGACAAGCTTCCTATGATCAACAATATTGCATTGACCTCGACTCCATTGCCGCCAGAGTGATATTGCTTTATATTCAATACAATTTCCTGTGTTTATGAAGATTTTGGCTGCTTTTCTCTGACTCATAAGTCATTCACAATAGGAAGGTGCATGCAGCTTTTAAAAACTGATGTGTAATACTGCCTGATAAAGCTGTGTTGACCATAGAGGGGTTTATCATGCTCCTACTGTGATAGCATCATGCTCGCGTCCCTCCCTTTAGGTTCTGAGCTGGAGCTATTGCTCCCCTGAGGTTTACACGAGGCTGCTGTGATCAACTATGCAGCTATGCCAGGCCCTGGTGATCGCACATTGGTCATGCGGATACTTTGTTCAACAACATTGTTTACCACATACCTGATTGTTTTTGGCACAATATTTTAGATCTTTATTGCACAAAAGGGAAACCTTCCTGTCTGAGAAGGATTTCCTCTTGTTTTCAATAATCAAAAGGCCCAGGCTTAAAAAAAATAGGGTTGGATGCAGTTTGGCCTGGTTTGGCGCGTGTGTTAAGTGTTATTTTAAGGCGTTTTCTGGCACAGTAGCAACGGAGCAGGCGCCTGCATTCAATGTATTGTTATCTAAGGCTAAAGTTCAGGGACTTTTGTTGAAATTTGGCCTTAAAAAATAAAAAATGCAGAAACAAAAATGAAAAGCAAAAGTTTATTTGATATTTTTCCAGGCAAATCATTGTGGAAATGTGTCACTTTTTTGTCTTCAAATGACTAAAGAGATGCAAGAGCACAGTGGCTTACATTTTAACCAATAATTGGAAGGTTGCGGGTTCGAGAACAGCTCCGATGGTCACATGTCAATGTGTCCTTGGGCAGTATAACTAATCCTGAGTTGCTCCCACTGCTGCATCAGTGGCTTGTATATGGCTAGAAAGGGCCAGGATGTGTTAGCTGACATTGATGGACAACTAACATAGAAACTCAGAACCATCAGAGAGTAAATGGAAAGATCTGACCTGCGGTGTAAAGCTGCTTTGAGTCGACAGAAAGACAAGAAAAGTGTTATATGAGCTCAAGTCCATGTTCTCATTTTGACTGTATGACTTTGACTGTACATGAATAATAAAAAAAATCTTCCCCTTTATTTATTACACTGTCGTTCTGATCAATATTTATTAATGTAAAATTAAGGTAAACTCAGCAATGCTCCCTTTCATTAGGTCACAGCTGTTTGGCTGTTTTTAATGTAGAAGTAAAATAAACCATTCAACACAGCTACAGGGATCATGGTAGTGTATAACTTAAACATTTCATGTAAAATATGTTTTCTTAGTTAAAACTGATGAAATGAGGGTCTCCAACCAGCAATTGCTCTTTAAATATGAATTGATTAGATGATGGTGGGTCAGGGGTCAAAGGTAATTTGTCCCTATTATTACACTTGTGTGTGAAAGTTCTTAAGATATCATGTTCATAAGCAAACAATACATTAAGAATCCCATCACTTTGACCTATGACCTCAAAAATCCATGCATTCTCTGGCCATGAAGCATTTGTTCAGGTCTCCTGAATGGTTTTTGTGACTGCAGAGGTCCTCGACTCAATGATAAACTGATCAGATGATGGAGGGTCAAAGGTCAAATGTAATTTTCCTCTTACAAAAGTGAAGAACTCCAAGCCATGGATGTTTTTTGTAATAATGAATGTAGGACCTCAACCACGTCAAGCACAGTTGAGTTAAAGATATCCTATTTCGGGACATTTATGCCATAAAGATGTCAGACTGATACATTTAAAATTGCCTTACCATAGTGACGAAAGAAAGAGTCAAAATTATATTTGAATTTCACAGGATTTTGTATAACTCAACAACAGATCAACAATCAACAAGCTTTTTACATCTCAATATGGCTCCCTTTTAAGATAATAACACTGTGCAAAGAAACTTAGAGCACTCTGGGTACAGTTTCTGTCCCAGATGTTAGAGGGTCACTCACGCTCCCTGTTAAATTATTGTGATAACTGACAGGTAACTTATCTTGTCTTAACCTTTGGCTGCTCCTGATTGGACTCTACTCTCAAGAAACATGAGTAGAGGAAGTTGTGTGCATCCAATTGGTGCAAAGAGTGACAGGAAGTTTCAGTTTCTCTTTGGGTCAAAATGGAGGCCAAATGACATCATTTTCTTAATTAAAAAAGGGATAAATAAGTCCAGCATGTTTAAATTATCAAGCAACTATATACCACATGTTTTGGCTATTCTTAAAGTCCTTTCATACATGTGTAGGAGAACAAAACAACCTTCTCCACACATTTCAATTTTTTGGGATCCTTCCCTCAGAGATCACTGTTCCTAAATCACAAGCACAGGCCGTAGTTTGCCCCACTAATGCCGTGTAGACTCTTTCTCCTAAAGAGGAAATCAAATAAACCTTTCTCATATAACAGTTGGATCAGGAAATGCTTTTCATGCTGCTAGACAAACTGAGATACAGTAGAGCCAACTGTCATGAAAACTTTGGTGCGACCTGGCCCCCCTTCAGGGCAGCACAGTGGCGCAACTGGTAGTGCATGTGCTGAAAAAGTCGCAGATTCATGCTTGAGTCAGTCGGGGCTTTCTGTGTGGAGTTTGCATGTCCTCCTTGTGCATGCGTGGTCTCTCTTCGACTTCCTCCCACAGACCAAAAACATGCTTATTAAGTTGATTGGTGACTCCGAATTGCCCTTTGGTTTAAGAGTGAGTGTGAATGGTTGTCTGTCTTTCTATGTGGCCCTGCAATCGGCTGGCAACAGGATGAGTGTGTACCCCTCCTCCCACCCAATGTCAACTGGGAGAGGCTCTAGGACCCCCCCCCCCCAACACACACACACACACACACACACACACACACACACACACACACACACACAATCCTGAAAAGGATAAGCGGAATAGATAATGGATTCATGTTGTCTCAACACGCCTATTTAAGTAAGGAGAATTTTTTTGTTTATTTACTTTATTTATTTTTTTATTACTTTTTTTTTTAGTATTTTGTGAAATTGTAAAATGAAAAACAAAAAAAAAAACAAGATATTAAAAAAGGGTTAAAGACATCATGAATTACAAATTTATCGCTATGGACCCTTTTCTGATGAAAATACAACACATCCTGGTCGAATTCAAAGTTTTTGGATATTTGACCTGAAGCCTTATAAAGACTAAAAAAATAGTGAAAAATAAGAAGATCCATTGCACATATCCAGAGCTTTAAGTTAAAAAAGAAAGGATGTGGGTATTTGTTATTATATTCTACATACTGGACATATTGATCTTACCTGGAATGTACAGAACTTGATTGGTAAATGTCAATAGCCCAAACATCAATCCATCCATTATCTATACCATTCAACCCTTTTGGGGTCATGGGGGCTGGAGCCCATCCCAGCTGACATTGGGCGAGAGGCGGGTACACCCTGGACCAGTTGCTAGTCAATCCTAGGGCCACAGAGAGATTGACAGCCATTCACACCCACACTCATACCTAAGGGAAATTTAGAGTCACCAATCAACCTAATAAGCATGTTTTTGGTCTGTGGGATGAAGCCAGAGTGCCCGGAGAGTGGGGTGAACATGAACATGCAAAGGAAGGCCCTGACCAACACAGAAATCAAACCAGCAACCGTCTTGTTGTGAGGCACATGCACTACCTGCTGCGTCACCTTGCCGCGCTATTGCTTAACAGCGTTAGCCTGTTATTAAGACGGAGAGAGAGACTGCTGAACTTTGCACCTGCTGATGTCATCACTCATTTTTCTCTTTAAGTAGACTTTGCTGTTTCATGGACAGGAATAACCAAAAGTGAGATTGATCACCACAGATACAGCCCAATATCAGAGAAGCCCACAGGAATAGGAGCAATAAAGAGACACATAAATCAAAGAAAAGTGCAAAGAGTAGATTTGTTTTCTGACCTCCTGCGGTGTTCAACACATCGGTTTGCAGAAGACTGACAGCTACCAGCAATACCTCTCTGATTTATAACAGCAGAAAGTGGACCGCTTTGCGTCTCTAGTGGGTTTGTGGGGGGGCTTGTGGACCGGGGTATCATAAATCCTGGTGGCTGTGGTGGCCTGCAGAGAGAGCGCTTAACCCCGCATCAGGTTTATAATTAGAAACACACCTCCCTGTGCTCGGCTGCAGGAAATGGCCCGGGCCTCCATGTGTGTGTGGCCATGGGCTAACAAAGAGAGGAAAGCGTACACATGAGGCAGGCATGCGATGTGATCACAGCTGAGTATTTGAGCGCTGCGATCACCTCGTTAGAATGTGCAGGTGGATGGAGAGACGCTTTGAGACAAGGTAATGAGACAGAGGAAACCACTAGTCATATGTTTAATGTACGCTCCAATAAGAAATAACAGGGCTGTGGAGTGGGGCTAGGGCACAGACAAAAATCTGCAAGAGGACTTAGGCTGGTAAGAAGGGGGAGTATTTTCTCAGTTAATGTGGCCCAGTTCAGACCAAAGATTTATGACAAGACGATTTGAAACTGGTGTCTATTTGCTGCTGGTCACTCTGCAACATCATAAAAGTAGCTGTATCCCCAGTGTTTCAACTTTAAGACATGACGCCCCTTCACAATAAAAATTTATTTGTGCCCTCCCTCCCCTATCAACAGCCTCTGCAGTCACTAAAAGAGCTGATGAGATTTGTCTAAACCCATCAATGCAGAATGTAAATACCCATTTCTCCTATAAATATTTGTCTCAAACATAAATCTATAGTATTGATTTGAAGCCACAATTTAAAGTTCTGATAAAATAAAAAAATAAATAAACATTTGACAACATCAAACAAGAGAAACAATGTGAAAAGAGTGGGACAATGTGCATTTCCTGTCACTAACAAGATAAGAACTAAATTATTTAATGCAAAGGAAACAAATGTTTAGGGGGTAAGGCAATTCTGAAACCTCCACAGATTTATTTTCTTTTTATTTATTGTAATGTCCTGATTTGTGAGAAACTGTGAAAATTACGTATAAATGTAAGAAAAACAACTTTGACAATAATAAATAATTTACCAGGGGCCTGTTGTTACATAGCTCACAGTGATTTTTACATAAATCTTACTTCTTAATTTGCAAATTGCCAATCACAATGTAGAATTTTGGACTGACATTTGGTGGCCAATAAAAACTCCAGGGGGCCCAGGCCTCTGCCTAGATAAGTCATGCACCCCTTGGGAGTCTTATCCCACTATTTGAGAAACAGTGCTTTTAGAAATGTGTCATTTCCATAGAAACAACCCTATACCTCACTTTTACTTCGGCACTAAAGGCCTGTTTTGTTGCTGCTAAATGTGCAATTGACCTGATATGACTGCAATACCACTACTGTCAAAAAAATGACAAAACAAAAAAGCGAGATATCAAAACTGTGGAGCTGTCCATGTGTGTTTAATGGGGGTATCCCAGGGGCTTACTCCAACTGTCACTGTGTCCTAACTTATCATGACACGCCTTAGCATCAGTGACAAAATTTGGGCTAACAATATTGGATCATATGTGAGTGGCTTAACTACCTGCAAGTGATGCAGCATGATGCAGTGCAACATCCGCAGCCCGTTTCTATTTTCCTCTCCGTCGCTTGCATCGATGTGAATGAAGAGGGATTTTGACAGGTTCTGGATGAATTTTCCTAGTTTTCTTTGACTTTCCTCACTCAGCAGTGCTTGTTTATCTGTTTGACAGGGTGGAAATGGAAAAGCATTCATCTGTTTCAGTGAGTAAAATGATTTACCTTCACTTTCAACACAGAGGGAGTAACTTTTGCACAAAGAGAGCTGTGTATTAGTGAGCATTTAAGGCCACACCTCAGCAGTACAAAGCATGTCACATTTCTCCAACTGTACAGTAAAAGCTCTTGAAGCACTGCTAGATGGTGAACCACAGTGCACGGAATTAAAGGATGCAAAATGGACAGCAGGCAAGCAATAATGTGTGATGGGACGCAATGTCAGACACTCTTGTTCAGTTAGGAAATGGTGCCTGGAGATGTCCCATTTGATGGTAATTTCTTTCAGTTACTCCAGGAGCAGTTTGTGCTTTAATAACCAGAAATTAAGGGGATATTAAGGAGAAACTCTTAGTAAATGGCTTGTAGAAGCTTGCAGGAGCACTACATCATGGTGTGTAGGACAAGGAACTGGAGAAGCTCTAAGTAATGATAAGTAAGCAGCCATTAAACCTCTTATTACCATTCTATTAAACTGCTGATTAATATAAATGTGGTTGGGTATATATGGAAGTGTTGCTAACTTCATCACCTTAAAAGGACAAGAGTATATGTCATCCTTGGTAATTAGGGAGGAAAAAAAAGTTGGAATTTGCAGAAGAGCTCCCCTCTGTGTATAGCTCTTCCTTAAAATAAATAATTCTGCTAAAGTTCCCTGAAATGCTGCTCTGATACCACACGTAAAAATAGCACATTTTTGTCATGGATTCCCTGGTGAAAGACCAGCGTGCCGTGAGGGGAGAGAAAAGGCTCTTGGGTCTGGTTCAAAGGAGGGAATATTTGGGCTCCATGAACCAAACTTTGAGACATTACTCCCCTGAACACAATGGATGTTGTGATGCAGATTATCCATTGTCCATTGTGAGATTCCCCCAGCCTCACCCTGAGTTACCCCACAACACGTCCCCTGCACTATTACTGGAAAAAACATTGGTGAACCAGTGAATCTTTAACTCTGTTTGTTTACTAAAACATCCCACTACTGAGATTTTTGTGCAGCCTTGGCCTACTCTGACGGGGGGTGGGGGGATTGGCCTCTTCATATAAACAGTTAGACTCAGCAGAAAGATACAGCTATTGTGTTTTAGTGTTTTACAGTTTGACAGTGTATAATTGAAGAATTTAAACATAAGGCCACTGTCTAAAGCTCCTGTGAGGACTTTTTGGCAGTTTGCTACAGAGTGACCATATGCCCTGTTTTCCCAAGACAGTCCTGTTTTTTTTGGCTTATTCATGATACAGCAAAATGTCTTGATTTTGGACAGTCCCTGTTTGTGCGGGCAATTAACCGAGATTCAAATAGGATGAGGCACACCACGCAAGCTCTGTCACGTGTAGAAGGAAACAACAATACACCATTTTACAGAGAAACTGACACCTCCTAGGATGTAAGTGTAGGCTTTGAGTTATTACTTATAACTACATTCAAACTACAGTTTAGATTGGGCCTAAAAAAGCACATGGAGCTTGGCCTGGCCTGGCCCCTTATATTAACGGGCCTGAGCCTTTCAAACCCAACATTTTTTCACATTTTGACTTAAACAATTATGATTTTTAGGTGCAATTTTTGAGGGTTTTTTTTAATCCACATGGTTGAGACCTGAATGAGGGACCCCAAGCCCGACCCGACTGCAGGTCGTGGGCTTGGCTGGGGTGGGACAGGGCTCAGGAAGGAAACCTGACTGTCCAATTCATTTTTCTGTCTTCAGAACTGGAGAAGCCTTTTGAAAGAGAGGCGAAACGTCTTCAAGAACCTCTAGCAAGTCCCGTTGCCTTTTTTAAAGAAGAATTGGATAACCATGACCTGGATCAATGAGAAACAACACAGACATCGGAAATCTGACTGCTTATTCAAACTTTTTTAGCAGATGCCACACCTCAAGTGTTAACGTATTGAACATATGGCCTCGTAACAACATTAACACTGTTGCAACAACCCAGCAGAGGTCAGGGGTGAATAAGTACTACCTTTAACACTTTGGTCTGTTCTACCCCAAGTTGCATTGAATCTTAGTCACACAATATTCCTTTTTTAGAGAAATCACTCTGCAGCCAGCATGCAGGTCTGGTTCTCACACCCCTCCAACAGAGAAAAGCCTTGTGGGCCACGCTACACATTTGAATCCTTTGAAAGCGATGCCTCACCCAGCGGGGGGTTCCTGCTGAAAAGAGGAACGCGGCTTCACAGACTCATACAGGATGGAGGGAGGAAGAGCATTTTTCCCTCAACATTATGTCCCCAGTGTTCCCAGTTTAACACCCCACATTGCTGCAAAGAGGGAGGCCTGCTTCCTCATTAGACAGGTGTCAAATGGAGATGGAGCGGACTGATTAGCTGATTAACTCTGTTTATCTTGGCGTTGCTCTTCAGACTGACAGTCTCCACTGCGGGGGATTTCCTCAAGGTCAATCTCATCAATAGTAAACAATGCCACATTACAGGAGGAGGTGGGGAGGTGGGTGTGAGGGTGGGGTGAGGTGTATAAGTGCCCTCTGGGTGCTACCTGATGTAATCTGCTTGGTTATTGTCGCGCTGCCCCTCGAGGCTTACAGTGCTTACCTTGAATGCAGCGAGACAGGAAGTCAGTGCTCTGATATTTATCAATAGTTGGCAGGTTTATAGCTCAATCGTTCCATTAGCAGCAGCTCCATTGTGTGGACTTTATTAGATGCAGTATTCTGTATGTATAATTTACAGTTAGAACAGACGGAGAGCTCTTGGGCTATCAATTACAGCAAGAACACCAACAGTAAAAGAAATACCATGGCAGCATACATTGTTAGCATAAGGCCTCTGGTACTTGAAGTGTTCCTGTGTTTTTCTGAACACTTCCATTCATACAGCTTTCAACCTAGTGATAAATGGTCCACACAATATTTTACTTGGAGCAAGATGTGCAAAGAACGAGTCATAATATGGTTGTTTTGTCTCAGAGTTTAATTTGTCCAAGAAAAATATTCCATACTATTCAGCATGACAAGAAAGACAACGCCCTGAGAAGACTAAATGAATGTAGCCAAACCCAAATGCATGCCTGCTTTTTGTTGATTGGATAGAGCAAGACTTAAATGAAAGTAACAAATTAAAAATATGCATATCAAAAGGGTTTTACATTGTTCATAAAGGGGTATCAATAAAGGTATTTATATCAATAAAAGCTAACCTACTACCACAACTACTTCTGTGATTTTTAGAGCAAATCAAGACAAATTTTCAAAGTAAATCTTGAGAGTCTTGCTGGAGTTGGGGTGAGCTCCTGTAGTTGTGGTTTTTAGGTCTTAAGTGGTCTTCAAACTCCATTTTTGCAGCTTTAAGGCAGTCCTTTTTCAGTCTTGGCCTGACGTCAAAATCAAACCTGTTTAATATGATACTTCAGTCTCTCAATATGAAGTTGAAACATACTTGCGCTTGGTTTTCTTTCACACTGAACTTTGGCAAAGTGTTTTTGTGTGAAGTGCAGGTGTCGTCCCTAAAACGTGCTAAAGTTTGCACCCAGGGGTGTGTTTGTCTGAAACTCTGTGTTGAAGAGTGTTTCTGCTATTTTGAGGATGCATTATAGACTGGCACACAACAGCAATTTAAAACTCATATTTAACTGAGCTTGTTTTAATCACACAGGACGCACAGCAGCACATCTCTACCATGAAATATAAAAGCAGTTGTTGAAAAATTCAAGTTAGAGTTCATAACAGAACAGGACAGCTGAGGGATGGTGTGCTTTTGTGCCATCACTCCTTAGTGTGTAATTGCACATACAATAGAGGACAGAGCCAAGGATTCATGCTGGAAAATGATAAATCAATTCCTTAAAGCCCAGTTATTAGAGATCCAACAAACTCATTATTTCTTCAGTTAAAAGTGTTGAAATTTTATGATTTAGTAGATTATTGTATCTTGCAATTTATGTTTAAAGCACATAAAAGATTAATCTTCAGAAAAGATTTGAAAAAAGAGGAAGTAATTATAATTTAAAAGGAATAGAGATTTTTTAAAAAAACAAAATTTAGGACAAAAATTATGGGTTGTTGTGTTTCTGTTAAAGGGGTTAATTTATGGAATAATCTAACCAAAGAAATAAAACAATCCATATCAAAGTTTACATTTAAAAGAACATTAAAGGGAAGTATGTTAAGTAAGTACCATTACCATTTTTGTGATTGATGAAATCTCACAAACATTATAATTATTAGTATTATTTTGGTTGTTGTTGCTTGTTGTTGTTGTCATTGAGAATCAAAAAGGATTTGAGACCAGCAGCTGTTGATGACGGCTGTTTTATTTTATTATTATTGTTGTTGCGAATTGTGTTGATCATTATGTTGTTGTTGTTGTTTTGTTGTTTTTGAAATTTTCTTTATGTTTGTAAAAGGGGCAGATAATATAAGATTTTTCTTCTTTCTGTTCCTTTTCATTCAATTATATGCTTATATGCTTGTATGAAAATGTTTATTTCAGATATATGAATGAAATAAATCACTAACTAAATAACTAACTAACTAACTATTTATGTACAGCAAACATGTCTATCATAAACATAAATGAGTCTGATCCTGTTGGTTTAACTGGAAATATTAAAAATGAATAAGTTTTCTTCTTCTTGTAAAAAAACACTTAACATACATCATACAAAGTTATGTCAAACAATTAAACCCTCTGTGTATATACCATCTTGTGAAATGGTGCACAGAAAACAACTTACTGCTCAGTGTCATTAAACCAAAGAGCTCATAGTTGATTTTAGAAAAAAGGAGGCAAAGACACAACCCTGTCTACATCATTGGAGCTGAGGTGGAGCAAGTGAGCAGTTTTAAGTCCCTGGGAATCTGTCATGGACTTCACATGTCTCTGCCCTTGTTAAAAACGCTTAGAATCAGCTGTATTTCTTAGGGAAATGTAGGGAAGGTAAAATTCCCACACCAAGTTGTTGTCAGCTTTTACAAAGGAGTGACTGAAAGCATGCTGACTCACAAACTGGCATGAGATGTGCATGGCCCAGGACAGGAAGACTCTGCAACAAGTGATTAAAACTGCCCAAAACCTCATTGATACCAATCTACCATGCATCGGTGATATTATGATATTATGGGATATATGGGAGGTGAGGCACCTGTGAGGTGCCAGGCTGTGAGATTATTTAATGCACCATCTGCACTCCTCCATATCTAATGGTTTTATTTTGTTTTTGCTTAGTTTTGGAGCCACAATTCAGTTTAATTGTGCAGCCTGTTGCACGATGACAAATACACATCCTTGTATCCTTGTATATAGTTGGACACCACCTGCCCAGCACAGATTGATGTAAAAGGGAATGAGAGCTGACACTGTGATTAGTTTGACCTGTTAAAAACACATCCATGTACACACATGGATAAAATTGTTGGTACCATTCCGGTAAAGAAAGAAAAACTCACAATGGTCACTGAAATAACTTGAAACTGACAAAAGTAATAATAATAAATAAAAATTTACTGAAAATCAACTAATGAAAATCAGACGTTGCTTTTGAATTGTGGTTCAAAAGAATCATTTTAAAAAACAAAATAGTCAACCGGTCTAGACAAAAATGATGGTACGCTTAACTTAATATTTTGTCACACAACCTTTTGAGGCAATCACTGCAATCAGGCAATTTCTGTAACTCTCAGTGAGACTTCTGAACCTGTTAACAGGTATTTTGGCCCACTGCTCATGAGCAAACTGCTCCAGCTGTCTCAGGTCTGAAGTGTGTCTTCTCCAGACTGCATGTTTCAGCTCCTTCCACAAATGTTCAATAGGATTTAGATCAGGGCTCATAGAAAGCCACTCCAGAATAGTCCAATATTTGTTCTGAGCCATTCTTGGGTGTTTTTAGCTGTGTGTTTTGGGTCATTATCCTGTTGGAGGACCCATGACCTGCAGGCTAAGACCAGGCTTTCTGACACTGAGCAGCAGATTTCGCTCCAGGATGCCTTGATAGTCTTGAGATTTCATTGTACCCTGCACCGATTCAAGACACCCTGTGCCCGATGCAGCAAAGCAGCCCCAGGACATAACTGAGCCTCCTCCATGTTTCACAGTAGGTACAGTGCTCTTTTCTTTGTATGCTTCATTTTTGCCTCTGTGAACATAGAGCTGATGTGACTTGCCTAAAAGCTCCAGTTTTGTCTCATCTGTCCAAATGACATTCTCCCAGAAGCTTTGTGGCTTGTCAGTATGCATTTTGGCAAAATCTGGTAATCTGGCAAAACAGTGATGTCCTCCATTAAGTCCACTTTGGCTCAAACAGCGATGGATGGTGTGATCTGATACTGATGTACCTTGACCTTGGAGTTCACTTCTAATCTCTTTGGAAGTTGTTCTGGGCTCTTTGGTTACCATTCGTATTATCTGTCTCTTCAATTTGTCATCAATTTTCTCTTGTGGCCATGTCCAGGGAGGTTGGCTACAGTCCTGTGGACCTCAAACTTCTGAATAATATGTGCAGCTGTAGTCACAGGAACATCAAGCTGCTTGGAAATGGTCTTATAGCCTTTACCTTTAACATGCATGTGACAAGTTTAAAGGCACCATTGATGCTAATTACAGGACACACCTTAGTTTAACATGTCCCTTTTGTCAAATCATTTTCAGGTTATTTTAGTGACCATTGTGGGTTTTTCTTTCTTTAACGGAAGGGTACCAACAATTTTGTCCATGTGTGTATACTCAAGGCACATAATTCATCCTCTTTGCCCACTGTGCCTGGTTTTGCACTAAGAACATTCGTCCTTAAAATAGTAAAATAAAGACCGACACGCCCCAAACTGCTGTGTGCCACATGCTTTAGACACACTCTTCACACCATCAAAATGGGGCCCTGTGGTTGTCACGCAGATGTTGAAGATGGAAAGAGCATCTTAAAAAATGTTCACTAAAACAATATCTGACATGCAGTCATTGGCCACCTTATTTGGTACACCTGTTCAACTGCTTGCTAACCCAAATCAGCAGTAACTCCATACATTGAGGCATGTAGACATGGCCAAGACGACCTGCTAAAAACATTTGTAAAACCTTAATACAGCTGAGTTCACAATGATGAGGTCAAATTTCAGCACAGGTATCATTTTACCCTCTGTTTACCTTTGTGATCTGGCAGCTACAGAGGGAAAAATAAATCTGAGCCAGAGAGTCATTCCTCAAAAGCATGTCAACTTTCCCAGAAACCCACCACTAATGAGACCGTGTAGCTGATTGCATGAGGCTGAAAGGACCGAATGGAAAATCGAATGCTTCTTTTTTAAATTAATACCTCATTATGTTTCTGAAAGAGCACAATAAACCACAGACACTATTTTATTCCTGCCCCATTATACTGGGAGAAAACTGTTGACAAATGAGTTGAGTGTACTGTCATTTTTCAGCATAATCTGCTTTAAATAACTAAGGCCTTTAGGGAGAAGAATATCAAGGTAACAAAGACATTTCAGAGTGAAAAATGAAATTCTGTAGATGAGAAACATTCAGAAAAAAGTGGCTACAGCTCATTTGAATTAGATGTTTTTCTATGGAGAAGATGAAAAGGGGATTACCTGACATGCAACTGGCATTTATCACCATCAGTTTAGTGGTTTAGGATACAATTTGTTGAAATTTCTAAAAATTAAAAACTACAATGTCCACATAAATTACAGAATACGATTATCCTTTGTTATGGTTTATTCTTAGTACTTATATTATAACAAATATTTTTTCTAAGGTTTTAAAAGCCAGAAAAATCCTTTATTTTTATGTTTGTAACAACATTTAAGCTGCCATAACAGATAAACCATCTTTATTGCCACCAAGAAAAAAAAAGAATATTATGTCAAAGACAGCTGTTTTGAAGCTGCTGTTCTTTTTATGGATGTCACCTAAGTTTTGTGTTGCTCTCTTGAGACGTATCTTTATTATTCTTTGCTGAAACAGCACATTTTGTTTCCTAACCTCCCCTGTAATGAGTAGGTCTGTTACTCAATCCCTATAATGATTTGGCCCAACTAGAGTCTTAAATAAACGACTGTGTGCTTGCTGTGGTAATTGTAAAAAATAGTAAAAGATTATGGGCAAGGAATTGTTATGAGACCCTTTGTAGCGGTAAAAAGTCAAAGGCATGACCTTTACTTTTGAATTTCTACCTAAAAAATGTTGACAGCTCATCAAGTCATAGAAAACATTTGTGAAAAGTCTGACTGAAATCCCTGGACTAGTTTTTAAGATATCAACATTACAAGGGTGACCTTTGCCCCACTTGGTCTTGGTTTAATGGTCTTTACACCTTTTATAAAATTCTTTCAGATCTTGATTCTGAATGAATGAATTTTATATTGTTTTATTTTATTTTATTTTTTTGTCTAATGCTTATTTTATATTAATTTTAATTTTAATTTTAATTTAATTTAAAGGGGACATATTATGCAAAACCCCCCACTTTTTTAAAGCTTTTGAACACATTTTTGGGTATTTGGCCTTCCTCCCGGCCCACAAAATGTGATAGTAGACAACAAAACCTGTATTTAGTAGGCTGCATGAATGTAAACTCAGCTGCTCAGTCTACGTAACAGTATATTTTTGATTTGCATACCTAACCTGATTGGTCTACCTGAGTAACCCCCCCGCTGGAGAGATTTCTGTGTGTAGTGCTGCCATGTTGTTTATATTCTTAGAGAGATCAGCATTCAGCATGTCTAAGCTCAGAAGCTGTCACTGCTCAGTTGTTGGCTGTAAACAGTCACATATATCTTGACATATAGGCTACCAGCCTCGGAGGACCAAAGGGCCCAGTGGATTAATTTTATTTTTGGAGGGAATGAGCAGCTACAGTCGGCTAAAACCTGTTTGTGTGTGCCAGTCACTTCACGGCCGACTGCTTCTTCAACTTCAGTCAGTTCAACACAGATCTGGGAACTAGACTTTTCCCGAATCCGGGCTCAGTACCAACAATCCGTCGCCAAAACTGATGATGGAAATGTGAGTATTTTAATGCTGTGTAGTATTTATTTTGCTCATTGCTACGAGCTAATGCTAACAGCAGGGGTAACTTAACATGTTTGTCAGTGTTCACGTTACTTGTTGAAAGCCTGAAGGGTAAACTTCAAAGTATGAACATTCCTACATTAGTCAAGAGAAGTTTAATAGTTGACTGAATATAATCAGTCCTTAACCCTCCCCATTACCCCTTAGTTTCTGCTAATGTTAGCCCGGAAGGTAGGCTAGGTTAGCATGTTGTGCGTTAGCCTGTGATATTAGGGGGAGTCAGCTTGCTGTTATCTCGTAACCGGCATGTATTAAGGGTTTGTGTGTGTTCATGAAGAGAGGTTTAACAGTTGGCTGAATATAATCAGTCCTTTACCCACCCAACTATGCCTCAGTTTGTGCTAACGTTAGCCTGGAAGGTAGGCCAATTTGCAGCTGTCCCACTGTGGTTAGCACGTTGTGTGTTAGCCTGTGATGTTAGGGGGGACCAGCTTCGCTGTTGTAACCGTGTGTGTGGCAACAAATTAACGGTTCGTATGTGTTCAGGTCTGTAAGTGACGCATGGCTGGCACTGCACTACGCTCGAGTTATGCTGAAGGACTTTCATGAATTCCCCCGTATGTACGCTGCTCTGCTCTGGCTCATTAGCTAATATGAAGGCGATCGCCCTCAAAACCCGCCCCCCCCCGTTCTGAACAGAGGAGAATGTGTGGAAAGAATGCAGCTGTGCTTGATTCATAGGCTTTTTGGACCAAAGCATGTTCTAACGTTTCATGAAGACATCAAAGATCCATGTTAAACTGCAGAAAAGGAGCAACATACAGTATGTCTCCTTTAATTTATTTTTTCTATTTTATTTTATTTTATTTTATTTTGTTTTAGTTTTGAAAGAGACAATAGTTTGCCATGACTCAGGTTTATATATTAGATTTTTAAGACTGCTAGAGTATGTTCCCAACCACTAATGCTTTAAGACCCCTTCACATACTGAGTTCCCCTGTTCCACACAACTCTGCATCCATTGTACATTTGGAATTGGGTTTGCAGGCTTGAGCTAACGAACTTAAACTGCCAATGAAACAATGATAGGATGTCACACCGGTAGGTCTACTTGAGGGGGCCATTTCAGGCAGCTACTGGTGCTATAAAGAGGGGGAGAGGGAAAAGTTCTTATGCTGCAGACTTTTTGTCTTGAGCACAGAAGTACCTTATCAAGCTGAGAAAATATGTAAAACCAAAAAAGGGGCACATAAACTCAAAAACAAAACATGGGCTCTTTAATATTAATGGTTTGTCTTGCTTTTGGGTTCTCATGCTTTGTTACTCACAGGTTGTTTATCAAAGTGATACATAAATAAAGGAATTATACTTTTTGACCTATGACCTTCAAAATCTAACAAGCTCTTCATTGAAACAAATAAGACAATTGTGCAAGTGTGAGAGAGACTCCTCAAGCAAGCAGAGGATGGTCAAGAGACTCTGTGAGACCTTGACCTTTGCTCTATGACCTCCAAAACCTGATCAGTTCTTCCTCAAGTGAGTGCTTACTTCTGTCCAAAGTTTAATTGAAATCTCTGACAGTGCTCTCAGAATATCATGATCACAAGTTTGCATTCGTACACCAAGGTGAAACATGAGGCTTTAAGACCTAGACTCTGACATATGACCTCCAAAATCTAAACCAAAAAAACAATCAAAAAACAACAACAACAACAAAAAAAAGAAAAGAAAAAAAAAAACAGCAAACAAAGGCCTGGATAGGTGCAGGCATGGACAACCTGAAAACAAAATGCCTGTGGCCTCTGTTGTTGGTGGTGCAGAAGCATAAACCAGTTAAATAACAGGGTTTGAACCAGACAAAGTCCTTTATGTAAAAACTGACTGGATGTTATTTACCTGTAGCTAATGGTTTGTACATTTTCCTTTGTTCAGTTCCACAAACACTTCTGCCAGTTTCCACAAATTGACATGTTTTCAGGGAATCAGATACAATCATAGTGTTTCAGTCCAAATTCAAGGCCCATTTATGCAGCTCAGACTACACCCCTTTTAACAATCAGCTGGAGCCTGACATTTATTATTTCTGCTAAACTGAGTGGGTATGGCTGCTTTTTCCATCTATTCAAATACACAACAGGATAAAGCATACACACCTCATGATTACTATGTTTTTTTGTCAGGAACTCTTTCAGTTTTTACAAAGGTGTTCATAAACAGTCTTTAAATACCCTTTATGTAGATATTTATATCGAGCTCATCAGTCAAAATGAAAAAATAAATGACAAAATACAGACACACAGAGCATGTTAGTTACTTGTCTTTGTTTAGATTGATGCTTCAATACTGCTGTGAGTATAAGGGGCTACGGAGGACATAAATGAACAATTACTGGCCACTTCACTAGGAACACTCTGTGAGTAGCAGGCTGGAGGACCTGCCTTGATTCTTAATACCATCGAACAAGGTGTTGAAAAAGTTCTTCAGAGATTTTGTTCCATATCTCCATGACAGCATGACACAGCTGCTGCAGACTGTTGGCTGCACATCCATGATGAGAATCTCCAGCTCCACCACATCCTAAAGGTGCTCAATTTGACTGAGATCTGGTGACTGTGAAGGCCACTGGAGTACAGTGAACTCATTGTCATGTTCAAGAAACCAGCTTGAGATGATCTGAGCTATGTGATATTAGGGGTGGAGCTACCATGCTGCCACAGGGGGCACCTGCCCCCTGTGGCATAAGCGGCATGGCCGGTTATTACAGGAGTTTCTGTCGCAACTTCTCGACTGCTGTGCAGCCTTTAACAGCTCTGATGAGCCCAAAGGTCGAATTCGTTTGGACCCCTGCGTGCCAGCATGCATTTGATAGCGCAAAATCCCTTCTTAGTCACGCCCCTGTGTTGGCAGCGCCAGAGTTCTCCCGTGCCTTTAAACTAGAGGTAGATGCATCCGCAGTTGGCGCAGGGGCTGTCCTATTGCAGGAGGATGAGGATGGGGTTGATCATCCTGTCTGCTATTTTTCTAAGAAGTTCAATCAGCATCAGATGAAGTATTCAACCATTGAAAAAGAGACACTTGCTTTGTTAATGTCACTGCAGCATTTTGAGGTGTACGTGGGTTCCAGCTCCCTGCCGGTGGAGGTCTTCACTGACCATAACCCACTCGTTTTCCTCTCGAAAATGTACAACCATAACCAAAGGCTAATGAGGTGGGCATTGATCATGCAGGACTACAACCTGACGATTCGCCATAAGAAAGGGTGTGACAATCTCATGGCAGATGCATTGTCCAGGTGTCAGTAGTGTCCACTCTTGTTATTGTAAATTCTGACTGTGACAAACCCGATGGTTTGCATTTTAAGGGGTGGGGTGTTACGGCTGCGGCCACATCCTGCCCCTGTCTGTGTAAACTGACCAATTGTGAGTGTGATGTAAGAATGTGTGAGTGCAGCTGAATGATTGGTGCGTCCCCTATAGGTGTGCCGGGCGAGAGAAAACAGCTGATTCGTGAAGAGCAGCAGGAGCCCTGGCCAATCGGGGAGATGTGGGCAGTATAAAGAGCTGGACTGCCTTCGTTCGAGAGATCATTCATCCTCGGTCAATTGCTGTGAAGCCGTGTCTCCACTGGTGCTCCGTCTCTGTGAGGCACTTGCTGCCATTTGGGCCAGGATTAGACTTGGGAATCACACATTCACACTCAGGAAGTTGTTTTGTTAGTCTCACTAGGTTTGGGGTGCTGTTCGTTTGTAATTTGGTTTGGTTAGACATGGGAAGCAGGGTTTATTTTCTTTGTTTTGTAAGAAGCAGCGGAAGCTCTAAGTTTAGATAAGACTATTTTGGTTATCCTTGGTTGTTGATTTGAACAGCACCCTCCGGCCCTTTTCTGTTGTCTCACCTTGCTTTACTAATGTTCAATCTCACTTCTTGTAATAAATAACCTCTTATACCACTGACAGTCTGGTTTTATGTTGCTTCCCTTTCCCCTTGACGAGCCGGGTCGTAACATAAATGGTTCCTACATTTCGTGAGGCTGAGGTAGACTCATATTTTGCTGCTTTTGAGCGCATAGCTTCTGCGCTGCAGTGGCCGCAGGAGGTTTGGCCACTTTTACTTCAGTGTAAAATTTGTGGTAAAGCCCAGGAAGCTGTGGCTGCCCTCCCTTTGGAAGACAGCTTGAATTACGAAAGTGTGAAAATTGCAATTTTGCGTGCCTACGAATTGGTTCCGGAAGCATATAGACAGAAATTCAGAAATCATAGGAGAAGCCCCAATCAGACCTATGTTGAATTCGCAAGGGAAAAGGGAACCTTATTTGATAAGTGGAGCATGGCTAGTAAAGTTGATGATTATTGTTCTCTTAGGGAATTGATATTGCTTGAAGAATTTAAGAAATGTCTGCCTGATCGCATCGTGGTGTACCTAAATGAACAAAAAGTTTCCTCTCTCTCCTCCGCAGCTGTGTTAGCTGACGAGTATGTGCTGACTCACAAGGCTGTGTTTCAGCCAGCCGCCGGTGAAAAGCCATGTACTCCGCTGCAGCCAAGCGCACTGCAAAAGCCATTTGCCACTAAGAAGGAGGAGAGGGAGTGTTTCTATTGTCATAAACCTGGACATGTAATCGCCAATTGTTTGTCCCTAAAACGTAAAGAACAGCAGTCTACACCCAGTGTGCCACAGACAAAAGGAATAGGGTTAATTAAATCTGAGCCACTCATCCCTGCAGGTCCGGCAGATTCAGAAACCTCAGATCCCTGTTTCCAGCCATTTATTTTTGAGGGGTTAGTTTCACTGACAGGTAAGTCCAATGATCAATGCCCAGTGCACATTTTGAGAGACACCGGTGGCTCCCAATCTGTTATATTGGCTAATGCTCTGCCTTTTTCAAAGGAATCTGCCTGTGGTTATGGTGTGGTGTTACAGGGTATTGAGATGGGTTATGTCACGCGGCCAGTGCACAGAATTCATGTGCAGTCAAAACTGGTTACTGGGTTCTTCCCTGTTGCTGTTTGCCCTGCCTTGCCCATTAAAGGTATTGTGCTCCTAATGTGTAATGATATTGCGGGGGGGAAAGTGACGCCCGCACTGGAAGTGCTAGATTCTCCACCGAGCGCGAAATTGAGTGATGTTATTGAGACTGATCCCACATTATTTCCATCATGTGCTGTCACTCGTGCACAAGCTCGTAAATATAACGATGTTTCCCTGTCTGACAGTGTATTGATGACGGCCTTTACGGGAGGGGATGGAGAGGAAAACGAGAGGGAGGACGCAGCTGCTTCACACCGTGACCAAGCCACTGGGCTGGGGCACCCTATCAGTGCAAATCTGCCACCTGTGCGCAGCGCACCTCTCCCGGTGACAAGTGAACGCCTCTGTGCCGAGCAAAGGGCTGACCCAACACTAAAAGGTTGTTTCACCAACGCGGTGAGTATTGACCAAGCAAGTGTTGAAAAGGTTGTTTACTTCATCAATAAAGAAATCCTGACGCGTAAATGGTGTCCTACTGATTCTGATAACACTGAGTTATGCACTGTGTATCAGGTTGTAATCCCCACTGTGTTTTGTCAACATGTGCTGTCAGTGGCCCATGAGAGTCAATGGTCGGGTCATTTAGGGGTAAATAAAACTTACAAGCTTATTTTAAAGTATTTCTACTGGCCAGGATTAAAATCTGATGTTGTTAAATTCTGCCGATGTTGTCATGTGTGCCAAATTGCGGGGAAACCAAACCAAGTAATACCACTTGCTCCACTTCATCCACTGGTCACTGGTCCTTACTGATTCAATCATTGTGTAAAGTCTCCACCATCAATTGCATCATTAAACGGAAAAAAGACCAAAACCAAAAACTTACTGAGCATAAAATTTGGGACATTGTATCTGACACCCAGGTTGTATTTTGGAATGGATGCACAGGAAGTGGTTCTAAATTCCACTGCATAACTCTCAAATTCAGGAGTACCATTGCGTTTAGTGTAACTGCAACAACAGCACAGCCAAATTTTGATGGCCCCCCTCATTTAACCTATGGTACCCCTTGTGCCACCCCACTTAAAAAAGTCTGTCTCCGCCCCTGTGTGACATGGAGTGTTATCCTGCTGTAAGTAGCCACCAGAACATGGGTACTCTCTGTCATAAAGAGATGGACATGGTCAGCAACAATACTCAGGTAGGCTGTGGTGATCAAGAATGCTCAGATGGTACTGAGGGGTCCAAAGTGTGCCAAGAAATATCCCCTACACCATTAAACCTGTCAGAAACAGAAGCTCAGGCTGGAAGAACTCAAATGCAGACACAGTTTGTGAGGCAAAAGACAAGATTTATTGGCAGTCCAGGGCTCTGTACACAAAAAGACAAAAACAACCAGGCAAAGGGATCCAAAAAAGGGGCTAGGCTAGGGGCAGAGTGGAGGCAAATAGAGGCCCGTGAACATGGACTATAGCTATTAGAAAGTGCTGGAAAGTGACGAGGACGTACAACAATCTGGCGACGAGACTGAGGAAGACATGGGGCTCTAATTTCCATGCCGCAGGCTGGCGCACCCTGCACAGTGGTAATTTCGTCCAGCGCACCACCGTGCCAATTTGGCACATTTGATAGACCAGCTGTGCAGAGATGGGTGTGGCAGCGCATCAGGCGGAGGTGTCGACAGATTCAGCTTGGCGCAGTGACAACGTCGTGCCAAAACACTGCACGAAAGGTGCGCTGAAAGCTCGCCAGCTCCAACCTGGTCTATTCTCGGTAGAGGCGAAGCGCGCCCGATGCAGTGGTAATTTGGCTGACAGGTGCACAGTGCGCACACTTCACCAAAACCTCACAGGCAGGTATCCAGAGTGTCAGGCACATTTCAGTGCAATAAACAATCACAGCAACCACTATTTAATGTAACCGTCTGAACCAGCACATACATTTGTATCTATATTAATTGTCCCGTCACATCTGATGTCAGATCAGAGACGTTTGTCATAACTAACGAGTTCACGTCTCTCAAGCCATTCACAAACAGCCACATCATCCTGATACGGAGTATCCAGGCTTCTCTCATCTCATGAAATTCAAAAGAAAAGAAAAAAGAGAGAGAAGCTCGCTGAATAAATGAAAGTCAGTCGGTGTCTTAAGGATTTACCTGTGATTGCCCATATTTCTCTGTTTTAATCTTTATTCGTAACGTGATCTAAAAAGATAGAATACATTATTGCAAGGAGGATGAGGAGGAGATACCGGGAGAGAGTATTTCACCAAAGGTTCTGCTATTTGGCGATGACAGACCAGGAATGCAGGTGGATCACAAGCATGATGAATGGATTAGCCTGCTGCTGTGTTTAAATGTAATTGTCACTTAATTTTGTACTCCTGTTGTCAGTTGTCAATATCTAATGATGATCCTGATAATTGATCTTTCATTTGTTACTTTTACCTTCAAAATCACTGCCATGTTTGCAGTTCAGCTGAAACACAACAGGTAGTTACATACAGCCTGAGGTCTTTTGCGCCTTCTTGTGATGTCCTCCAGTAACATGCGTCACATTCAAACAAGTATATTAACAAAAATGCTCATGATGCCAACAGACATAAACGAGAACACAGGGACAAACTTCAAGTATATCTCCGTCTTAAGAATTGACATGTGTGGCCAGTATCGACCTTCTGCATGGCTTGTTTGTAACGTGTGGCTACTTCACTGCAAAAACTCAGATCTAGGCAAGTGTGTTTGTCTATTTTCATTTTAAATATCTAAAACACTTTACTTCATTCTAATCCTCATTCATGTAATAAGTTAAGATAAAATATCTTATTTTAAGGAATAAAAAGCAGAAATCAGGCATTGAATTGCTTGTAATGATAAGAAAATATCTGCCAATGAAACAAGGAAAGTTTGACTCAGTCTTAAATTAAGGTTCAACATCTGACTTATTACAAGCAACTCAGGTCTTATTTTTAGTTTTTATATCTTCAAATAAGATCTCAATCCAGACATGTCAGGAAATTGTGACTTAGGATCAGTCTTCTGAGATTTTTTGACTTGAAATTAAACAAATACTCTCACCTAGATCTAAGTTGTTGCAGTGTTGAGGTGCTATTGTCTTCCTATCTTCTCAAACCACTCTGACCATGCTCTTTTGACCTCTGCAATCAATAAGGCATTTTGACCCAGAAAACAACAGCTCACTGGACATTTTCTTCTTTTCTTACCATTCTCTGATATCCCCAGAGACGGTTGTGTGTGAAAATCTCATTAAAGCAGCTGTTTTTGAAATACTCAGACCAGCCTGTCTGGCTCCAACAACCATGCCACATTGAAAGTCCTTTAAACCACTTCTCTTCTCCATTCTGATGCTCAGTTTGAACTTTTGAAAGTCCTCTTGACCTGCATCTACATGCCTAAATACATTGAGTTTCTGTAATAAAATGACCAGTGACTTTATGGCAGTTAGCTCTTAGCTCTACATTGTTAAGGTTGCTAGTTTGGCTGTTATGGTGATTAATTTATTTTGGAACAAAGCTCCTAAATTTTTGTGTCAGGTACACGAGCACACAGAGACCATTATTGTGTCTGAAAATACCTCTGCCTCATTTCCTACGACTATGTGGCGCTCTGACCCTCTCCCTGTGGGACCTGTGGCTAATAACAGCGTACAATCAACAAGTGGATCACTTTTTGTCATATTAGGGCATATCCAAAAGTGCAGAGTGAGCGATGGAGCAGAGAGAGGGAGAGACGGTCCCGTCCTCCAGATTCTCAGGCCTCTGCAGGTCTGTCTCAGTGGCAGAGCGGACGGTTCCTGTGTTTGTGCCTGTTCCTGTCTCCCGCTGTCACCCTGAGGCGCGTCGCCATTGTTTCCGCATTGAGCGCCGGAGGTCAGGGCTACTCCCTTACTCGCTCGTTCTCTCTCACTCTCTGTCAAGAACACTCTGCCCAGCTGAGGGGGCCAGGCTCCGACGAGAGCTGGACACACCTAACAACTCTCATTCAGACTGCAGGCTGCTGAGTAAAGGTGCACAAACGCACACACGTCCACCTTTTGTTTTTTAGCGGGGGGATTCCAGGTTTTCTCGTAAACACAGTGCAGGTAAACACACAGACAGACAGTCTGGTACAACAACAATAGGAACACTTTATTTTATTGTTCTGTTTATTGGTGCTTGCGTTGCTAAAGAGTTTAACATGGTAAAGTTATTTATTTTACTTTACAGTCAAATAATTTACTAAACCTGATCCATATCAGTAGATTTAGTTAAAACTCCTTGAACTTCTGTGTTACTCTGATTTAAATGGACTTTTAAGAGGCATGCAAACATCAGAGTGGCCCGACTAACATCCCTGGATAAAGCATTTGTGGTTGGTATTTCCTTGCATGGTTACTCCCCAACCGAAAAGCTTTGCAACACAAAGTGGACCATTCAATAAATTTCACTAGAAAGCCCACAGGAAGTGTTTGGGGAGGGCAGAGCCTTTAAGAAGCATATTTGGCAGGTGATTGGATGATCGTTCCAACAATCAACATTTATTATAGGACATTCAGATAATGCAGTAGGCGGGCCCTACTATGTTACAGAAGGTGAGCCACTTTGTAAAACAAACTTAGGTCAAAACTTGTCATAAGTGGAGTGGAAAAACCCTTACTTAGAGAAGCTTGTAGTGTTGGTATTTGAATTCATTCATGAAGAAATGTGGTCAAAATCTGATAAAACTGCTGCTGAAGCTGTCAGCATCAATGCTAATCGCTTCAAGTGCAGTTGCTTCCTGATGTTGTCTGGCTCATCTCTTTCAACCCTTCCTGCTCTAAAAGACTCTGATTGGGCTGTACTTCTTTGGGCCAAGAGCGATTGATATTGATTGGAGCTTGGCAAGATGGACCTGCATGATTACAGACAGGGTCTTCCTGAACTCTTGAACTGTCATTGTTCTAGACATAAGGAAGATTAAAAATGTCTCTCTTCATCTGCTTGGTGACATGTGTATGCACGAACTAACACTGTTCCAACCTAGGCTTGAAGGGTTAGCTCAGGTTTTTTAAAGTGGGGTTGCTGGAGGCCCATAGCACTAGTTATATGAATGCCAATAAAGGAACTTGCGAGCTTTGTCCCTGGGTGGAGATATCCGAGAGTGGACTGTAGCTGGTATGTAGCAGTATATGTTGCCACCGAAAGCCTTGCAATTAACCCTCTTGAAGTTTAAAGCTCAAAAGGATATGTTGGCTCGACAGTACAACACGCTAAGATTCTTTACAGTGTTTAACTTTTCATCGACAAAGTCCCTGTGTTTACTACTACTACGACTTTGTGATGAAACTAAGGGCTACGTATCCTTCTGCCAGCAACTCCCATTGGAAAACTTTCTATGGGCTGTTTCCCAGATGGACTAGTGAAATATACTGAACGGTCTATTTGATGTGCCAGGTTAGCAGTTGGCCCCCGCGCCACAGGTTGGACACCCCTGCTTAACATGTTAACACTTACATTCCTGTTCTGGCCTTTCATTAATCAGATTTCAGCAGGCTGCTGTGTGTTGGCAGCCTCTGCAGGTCTCTGATTGTTTATACGGTCTTCTCACCTCACAGAGAGTGTAAATTGGTGTAATTTTAAGTCAAATTACAACGATATTTTTTCTGGCATATTTCATTCGATGCTATCAGCTACTCTAAAAATAAAGTCGGGTTGGTGGTGTGGTGGGTCATGAGTTATTCTTCTAAAGAAATCACAATGATAACTGAGCTAATAGAGTGTCAAGGGCCCATTATCATCAATATTATTATTATTGCAGAGAGTATCTCTGCTCTGTATCACACTGTCAGCAGAAAGTTTACTGAGCTGTGGTTAAACTGTCACGCCTAACATATGTTTTTAAGTGAAGCAAACCGAACATGTTTGGTTATCATCACCTTCCTTTAAGTTCAGGCTTAATTTTAGTTGTCAAGTGGATGTGTATCTGGGTGGCCTTGGAGTGTGACTGGACAGCTGATATGAAGTACTCAACAAGACTTCTTATGGTAGAACATTAATCTCTTCACTGCTTATTGATTTTACAGTAAGGCTGAAAGTTTTTTAGATTTATATCCAGACAGTAAAGAAAACTGGTCTCACTGAGTAATGGCCTTCTCAATCAAAGCCAAATACAACATTTGGATAATGATATTAACCATCTATGTCCATATCAAGTCAGAAAGTGGCTCAGTTGCACTACAGGGCCAAAAGTTTGTGGACACTTCATTGAAAAGTACTTCAAACTTCATTTCCAAAAAAAGATTTTACAATTGTTTAAATTTGGAAAAAAACAACAGAATGCAGATAATTAGTCATGTTTAAAATCTAAAGTGTACTGAATGCAAAACAAATAAAACATATTTTATGTTAAAACTGATACACTCTTCCATTGGAAATACACAAACATTCTGAATCTGATGGTTAAAACACTCTCCAATAACAGTAGAGACAGTGGCAAGAAAAGACTTAGAAAGTTGTTGTGTTTAAAAAACACCTGAAACATTCAGCAGGTAAGTGCGTTATTTGGTAAAGGGGGGATAGTTTCATGATTGGCTATAAAAAGAGCCCACCTGAGGCTCAGCTATTAACAATCAACAACAGGTAAAATTTTTCTACTTTGTTAACATGGGCATATAAACTCAGCAACTTCTTTATTATATACACCTGTACAGCTGGTTGTTAGGGCAAATAAATTATATGCCAGTCACATGGCAACAATTTAATGTTTTAAGGCACTTGGACACGGTCAAGAAGACCTTGTGAAGTTCAAAATGAGCATCAGAATCAACAGGAAAGGAGATTTATATGACTTTGTGTCATGATCATATTTCAGGGTTTAGTTAAGTTATCTGTATTGTGTTTTTGTTTTGTGTCTTGTCTCGTGTTTCCTGTTTTATTTTGAAAATACACCAGTCTTTCCTTGTCTCTGTAGGTTTTGCTTCCTGTCTGGCTTTGTCACACCTGATCCCTGATTGTGCTTCCCCGGCTGTTTCCCATCTACCCTCATTACCTCATGTATTTAAACCCCTTGTCTTCCCCTGTCTTGTTGCCACTTCATTTGTACCTTCGTGTCACAGCCTTCGTTCATAGTCTAGCTCTCATCTGTTTTTGATCCTGTTCCGTCTTCCTGACCAAGTCTTAGCCTAGCGTTTTTGATACCTCTGCCTGTCTGACTGCTTTTTTGTGTACCGACCTTGGATTTGTCATTAAACCACGTTTTGGAAACTTGTCACGCCTCGTGTCCTGCATTTGGGTCCTATTCTCTGGTTAAGTTCATGTCACTTAGAATGTGACATGACTGTTGGTGCAGGACAGGCTGGTCTTCGAGGAGAAAATATATAGTAAGCAGCAGGTCCTGGGTGAAAATGTCTTTATACAAGTTTTTGCAGGAGATTCACAGAGTGGTCAAAGATAATAGAAAGGCGAAAATAGCTCAGATTAACACATGCTACAACCAAGGTATGCAGAAGACCATTTCTGGATGCACAACTTATCGAGTCTTGAATCAGATGGGCTCAAGCAGCAGAAGACCAAACCAGGTGCCACTCCTATCAGCTTAGAACAGGAAACTGGGGGTACAGTTCGAAGAGGATCAGCCAAATTGGACAAAAGAAGACTGGAATGATGTTGAGTCAGTTGAGTCTTAATTTCTGCTGCATCAGATGTCGGGGTCAGAATGTGAAATAAACAACATGACAGTGATCCAGTCTGCCTTGTATTAACAGTACAGGCTTTTGGTGGTGCGATGGTGTGTGTGATAGATTCATGGCACACTTTGGGCCCCTTAGTATCAACTGAGCATTGTTTCAATGCAACAGCCTACCTAAGTATTGTTGCTGACCATGTCCATCCCCTTATGGCCACTGTGTACCATCTTCTGATGGCCACTTCCAGCAGGATAACGCTCCATGACACTGCAATCATCTCAAACTGGTTTCTTGAATGTGACAATGAGTTCATTGTACTCCAGAGGTCACCACAGTCACGAGATCTTAATCCAATTGAATCTTTAAGATGTGGTAGAAGGAGAGATATGTGTTGGTATAAGGAAATTAAAAAATCAATGTTAACCCTGCTTTCATGTGAAGCAACTGAGCCTTTGTGTTGTTGTCCACATGTGAGGGCAGTGTAAAGGGTAAAGTCTGTAACACATCTTAATTTGTCACACTGTATAAAAGCTTGTGTTATTCTAAAATAAACTGAGAGAACTGACTGAACCAAGCACTGGTTTGCTGCATTGTCCATTCTCTCCCTTTGGCCAAAGATGTAGGCTGGACCTACAAAGGATTTAGGCTAGGCCTAACCAAGTGTTTTTCCATGCATCAAAGATTTGTGTGATGCTATCATGTCAGTATGAATCAAAATCTCAGGGATGTTTCCAGTACCTTGCTGATTCTATGCCACAAAGACTTGAGGGCAGTTTTGAAGGCGGAAGGGGGTCCAACCCAGTTTACTATTAAGGTGTACCTGATAAATCTGCTGGTGTGTGCCAGCTATATCTGCACGTATAAATATAGCCTGTAAAACAAAAGATGTTATAGCTTTATGAAGTCGATTAATTGTTATTGATAAACACAGAGCTCTCCATTCCTCTCTTGTATAAAACTAGTCCTCATTTTTTTTTGCCAAGAGTTGTAAAACCTTTTTGTTGTTTTATGACCTAATTCCTGGCAAAACATGAAAAGGAAAAGCTTGATGCTGAAAAGTGAACCAGTTCATTTAAAAAAATGTTGATATACTTCATAATTAATAATTATGATGCTAAATTTTAACAACACATTTTCAACACAGTCTCACTAATGTTTATGTGCCTCTGACTCAGACTGAAGTTCAGCCAGGTTTCAAAAGGTAGAAAACTTTCTCTGGATCAACGTCTGCTGTTCTACCTCCTGATTAATCCCAGTTGTTTTAGGATAAGATTATCAGTGATCATTTCTGGCTTAGATGTTCCATTTTAAGTCTAATTTTTATCATGTTCTTTACTCAATTACGACACTGCAGTTCTCATACCCGCCCCTTCCTCCATCCGTCCATCTTCTACATCTGCTCTAACTCAGACAGTGAGCATAAACGTCCTTTATCTGCCTCCACATCGCTGTCCCTTTTCCCCCTGCGGTGTTATTTGCTCAGCTGGCAGCAGACGCCCGCACTCATGTGGACCCTCACAAGGCCCTGCTGGTTCCTAATAAAAGCTCTTTTTCAAGCTCTTTCATATTTTCTTTCACACCTTTATTGCACATTAGGCACTTTTCCCTCATTCCTGATGGAGTTACTCCCATTGAGCGTGTCTAAATAAACAAATCAGGGAGAAAGTTCTCAGGGAAACCAGCCTAAATGTGATGAAGAACACTTTAAAAAACACCAACGGGCACGATTAACCCTCCGTTTTTAATATAAGACATTACTCACGGGTTAAAAAGCATCTGTGTTGCATTGTCATCATCTGCAGTTAGCTTAGCAACATAAGGCCTCAGCTTTGACTGTGAAATCTGTCATTTTCCAGCGGGGATCAAATTCTTTACTAATGGCTGATAGCATCTGGTCCTGATGAGGAGAGGAAACACTCTGTGGGCTTCATGTAAAGGCCTGTTATTCCACCATTCATGGGGCATGACTCTGTCCAAACAGAGGCAAAGTGTTGGTGAGAGATCCCAGTGACGATAGGGACGTTTGTTTTCTCTACAACATTAGTAATCTCCTGTTGATCTCAGAGCAGACCCCATCTTCATGAAGGGGCCCTCGGGGTTCAGGGGACATTATTGAGGTTTAATTCATCATCAAATATACACAGATTATTCTATTACGTGTTGGTGATATAGCACTGTAATAAGGTTGCTGTAAATTTTACTGGCATGTTGGTGCCAGTAAGTTACTGTAAATGTCTTTAAAGTAGCATAACTCTATTTTCATTAACAGCATAATTACGGTATTTTCAAAAACAGCATCCTTTATTTTTCTTTACAGTATCATTGCTGTATATTATGCTACAACTTGTTTAATGGATTTTAATTTACAGTGAACTTGCTGTATTATAATTTGTTTTATTACACCTTTAACTGTTTAAATGATCATTTATAGCAATATATAGTTTTGTAAAGAAAAAATCACACACACATTTTTATTGAATAAAACACTTTTCTCAAGCATTTGTTTAAAAAATGTAAAACATTTGCTAAAAGAAATCTTTCCTGCTATTGATCAGTTTTCCAGGGGAAGACTGAATTTTGGTTAAGACAGTTTTTTTCTATTAGTCAATCAGTCAACTAATCTGTTAACTGCTGCCAAGGAGGTTATGCTTTTGCCGGTGTATGTTTGTTTGTCTGTTTGTTTGCTTGTCTGTTAGCTTGTTTGTTTGTCAGCAAGAGTACGCAAAAACTACTGAATAGATTTTGCTGAAATTTTCAGGAGGTGTTGGTAATGGCCCAACCAAATAATAATAAGATTTGGTGGTGATCCAGATAACTGCCATTAGTGAACGATCATTTTTGCTGGATAACTGTCTAACTAATAAGAATATCAACATGATTCAGAGTGCTAGGTGTGGGTTTTCAGGGTCATGAATCATATTATGATGGTAACTTTATCATGGAACTATTGTTTATAGATGTAACAGCAATATGAGGGCTACCTTGCCAGAGGTTTGCGCTTTCCGAGTGCTTTCTAGTTTGAATGGCGCCAGTTCATAACAAATGTTATCTCAAGACACTTTACAATAGAGCAGGCTAACCCTAGTCGTCAACACCTCAGTCGGATGAAGTGAAAGATTTCTTGTTTGGTCTTTTGTGCCTCCTCTGTCCTCATGTCTCTTTCTTGTCTCTCTATTTCATTTAATCGCTGGGGGGAGAGATGCAAGGAAATGACGCAAGTGAAGGCAGTATGATGGACAAAGTTGTGTAACGAGAAACAACCATCTATTATCTAGGGTGACTTGATTAAGGCAAAAATTATAACCAAAAATTGCCCTCAGTGTCTCAGCTGATAGCACTTTAGCTTCTGAGAGCGTGACCAGCTTGTGAGCTTGTCAATGTCACTACTCCCTCACTAACCAATCAAAATCAGGAAGGGGCGGGACCTCTGCTGTCTGCTTTCATTGGAGGAAGTGAAAACAAGCTGCATCTTATTCACAAGGAAACTTTCTTCTAGTCTTCAGTTTCTGTCAGTAGTAGGACACGAAATCTTAACTTTGTGATCATGTTTTCTGGGTGATATTTCATAACCTTGCCCAGCACCTGGACTTGCATGATTTAGTGCCTGTAATCAGGAAAATCATCTTACCAAGCTCCAATCTACAATGACTGTGCTTAGCCAAAAGCAGGGCTGACCAGTCAGAGTCCTTCAGAGCAGGAAGAGGTGGGAGCTACAAGTGAGATGACAGCAGGAAGTGAGTGTTCATACAGAGATTAGCATAGATGCTAACAACTTCAGAGGACGTTTAATCAGATCTGGACCACATTTTTCTATTAAATAAAAAACAACAACACAACAAATTTCTCTATAGTAAGGATACTTTCACTCCACTTCTGACATTTTTTTTGATGAGATATTGTTTAACAAAGTGGCTCACGTTCCGTAGCACAGTAGCACCTGCCTACTACATTATCTGATTGGCCCATAATGAATGTTGATTGATGATCATCCAGTCACCTGCCATGTATGCTTCTGAATGGTTCAACCTTCCTCAAAACACTTTAGATGGGCTCTTTCCCATATGGACCGGTGAATATATATTGAATGGTCTATCTGTTGTGCCAGATTGGACATTTCAGTAAATTAAGGAAAATATGATGCACATGGAGCGATTTTGAGAAGCCATACGGGTTTTACAACTGATAAAATGCTTCTTGCTATGGACACAAGCCCCAATTCAGCCTTTGTTGTCTGCATGAAATTTTATACTTATCAATCTAAATATGAAAGTAGTTCACACATCTAATTCAAGAGACAGGTGCATGGAGAAAAAGTCAGTTTAAATGTGACAATAGACTTCCGCACACTGTCTAACTTGCAAGAGATTCATTTATTTGCATTCGATGATGAAAGTCTGAGACCAAAACATTGCAAATAAATTAATTTCATGCTTATCAATCTAAATGCTGTTTAAAGTAAAAAAAAAAAAAAATCTACCTTCTAGCTGTGGGTCAGGTCAGGGCATCGTCAGTGTAAGCAAGCCTTGAAGAGTTGAAACAACAAAGCAGTATTGCAGTCCCATCAATCAAACACAGTCAATTATGATTGTTTTAAAATGATTATTTATCCCTCTGCTACACCTTGTAGTCAGGGACCAGTCCAGGCCTCGTGTTGGCCATGCAGCACCTCACACTCTCTCCTTTAGCCTAACAGTGAACAGGACTTCTTGTATTTTCCAGCTCTGAGCCTCAGGTGACCTCACGTCAGTCATTTAATCAGAAACAATCACAAATACAGCTGACAGGAAAGAACAATGATGGATCACTTATGTGAGCGTTCATTACACATGAAGACAAATATACATCTGTGCTCGCACAATCAGCCCACTTCCTCTTAAAAGTTTTAGGAAATTGTGTTGTAATTTAATTTGTAACAGCCTGACCCTCTTCAGAGCAGAGAACTGTGCTCCATGTTTGAGGAGACGCTGACAGAGACCTGAACATGATGTATCAGCTGTCTCTGGATCGGAGCCTCTGTGTGAATAAAGTGGTTTTACACTAACAGCAGGGTGCAGCGCTCCCAGGGTGACGGATGAACAAAGGATGGTGTGTAGGCAGACTGTTTTTGTGAACTGGACTGTTTTCAGATCACTGAAAAACTTCAAGTGCTGCTAGAAAAATTTTAGCCCAGTCTTAAATACAAGCCCAATTTTACAAGTTTCTACAAGTTTCTTGTGTATAGAAAGCAAAGATATCCTGTTGTTGTTATTTGATAGGTCTGATCGTGATTAATCTAAGTTTTGGTACACTCTTTAGTGTGTTCAGTATGTCTCCTCCATGACTGAACACTTCACTGAACAAGACAAAATGTCTGCAGCAATAAAACCTCTCTGTCTCCCCCTCTTTACAGAGCCAGCAACTGCCTTAAGTGTCTCGTTTCCCTGGACCCCAAAACAGACCTACCAGTCTATCGTCCTACCATTGTTTCATCATCAGTTTAAGCCTGTTGACGACCGGTAGGAAGCCCATTGCAGAGTGTTGGCATACCACAGAGTTGACCTGTCAACCAATCATAGCAGAGAAGGGACATTTAAAGGGGCAAGAGCTCTAACAGACCTTCTTAGTCAAGTAGAGAAAACAGCACTAAAAGGGAACTCTGTATGTGAAAACTAAGTTTTGAACATTATGGACTGTGAACATACTCTAGCAGTTATTAAAAATGAATACATGAACAAGATATAAGAAAAAATATGGGCTCTTTAATGTTTTAAAATATCCATCCATCAATCTATTATCTTTAATTCTTATCCCTTTTGGGGTTGTAGGGTGCTGGAGCCTATTCCAGTTGACATTGGGCAAGAGACGGGGTACATCCTGAACCAGTCACCAGACAATCGCACGGCCACATAGAGAGACAAACAACCATTCACTCTCACACTCATACCTAAGAGCAATTTGGAGCCACCAATCAACCTAATAAGCATGTTTTTGGTCTGTGGGAGGAAACTGTAGTTTCAAGAGAGAACCCATGCATGCAAACTCCACACAGAAAACCCCTGACCGACACAGGGATTGAACCAGCAACCTTCATGCTGTGCGACACGTGCACTACCTGCTATGCCACCATGTGTTTTAGAATATGAAGATTAAAATTCAGGAAATGCAAGAAACTGCTGCATACATCCCACAATTCATTATCTTTGTGCACATCAGGGGGCTGGTTTGTTTATCGTTGCTATGATAACCCGTATCAACATGTGAAAGGCTGCCAGCCAGATAAATAGGACTGATGATTTTGTGGTAATTAAATGAACAAAGCAGATAACTAAACAAATGTTTGACGCCACTGAGTGTGCTGTGGTGGTAAGGTGAAAGCAGTGCTGAGCAGAGAGAGTGAGGTGACTTCAGAATCCTTAAGTACACCTAAGAGACTGGCCAGGTATGCCCAGATGTGACAAAGGACTGCCCATACCTGCAGAGGAGACAGAAAAAATGCATTTCCAACAAGCAGTCCAGTTCAGTTGACACATTTTCTGGTGTTTCCACTGCGTAACTGACCGTGCTGTTCAAAACCAATCATAAAGGGTTGAGTGACAAGTGCTGCAGTGTGTTGATTAGTCAAAATGGCATCACACATACACACATACCTCACCATGTCCAAATAAGCCATGGATTTGGAGTGATTTGTTCCCTGCTGTTTCTGTTAAGAAAGTCCACATGAAACAATGCTCCATATTGTACTGGAGTGCCGTATTTCTCCATTGTTGCTCTTTATTTACACTTGTGCTCAACTTCAGACCGTTTCACAGCGTCGTGCGACTGTGACGTCACACATTTATATAGCCAGCGCGACCCTCTCTTCCCAACTCACATCCGCGCCCTCAAGTGAAGGTACAGCTGGTGGAGGAAACACAAACAAGATCAGGGCTTTCCACTCCAAACTGTACTAAACTGCACTGACCCGAACCAGACCACTCAGTGGAAACAAGGCAAGAAAGACTGAAGGGGCAACACACCTCACAGTAACAGGCCCTGCTGCAGGAGCCTGTCATAGTGCACAACTTTATCTGTGGAAAGCTTTCCAATCATTCAACAGCAAAACTGAAATTGTGCCTGACTTAAGGAGCCCACATTCTGATTTTCTGAGCATAACATTCCCTTTAGTTTGTTTAACATGAGCACTTCTATGAACAAGACACAGAGTCTTGTTTTGTAACGAGCAACAGGTGCCGCAGAGAGCAATCTGAAAGTAATGTTGTAAGCACTGTCAGCACAAAATAGGTGACTATGCCATAATTCTGACCCGGAGCTCAACAATACCCAGACACAAAGAGCACGTTGATGTTTGCTTGGGAAAACTTATCACATTGTTATATATCAGAAGTTTTCTCAGCAATTATCCCACTCCCTTCATACTCATACGAGTTAATGTAAACATGCAGTAATGACAAAATAATGTACAGGATATAAAAACATTTTTATTGTAATAACATCTGTTATCCTAATACTTTATGTTTGAATTGGCTCCTTATACTATTTATTTTAACGACCATATGCTCAGGCTGAATCCTGACTTTTCACAGGAACAGCTCAGGCATTGTGGGTCAAAATGAATAAATGGTTCACCGACAATCAGTCAGCCAACAAGATGTCCTCAAACAAACTTCATGATTGACATTTAAGTAAAAGGAGCCTTTTAATAATCAGGACTTATGTACGTTAAGTAAACATAAGCTGTTTTGCAGAACTTTTCATGAAGTATTTGGCTGGAACTGTGCCTCTAAAACGGTGTGCCTCGCCACAACATTTGAGACGAGTCAAAGTCTAATTTGGGATTTTGGGCATCATCAAGTTCTCATTAAACTGTCGAAGGAACCACTTTTTGCAGTGAACAGAAATAATGCAGGGAGGAATTCATTCATTTTTGGTCTCACCCATTTATACGTTTACCTCATTATAAAACTGTGACTTGGTGTGCGTGCCTCACAACAAGAAGGCTGCTGGTTCAATCCCTTTCTGTGAAGAGTTTGCATGTTCTACCTGTGCATACATGGCTTCTCCCCAGCTCTGGCTTCCTCCCACAGACCAAAACAACTATTTATGGGGTCACTTTAGCTGAATAGCGCTTTAAAAGATCTGTGCACTTTATGATGCAGTAACATGCAATTCGCTTTTTTGTTTGTTTTACTGTTTGTTTGATGTTTTTACTATGTCCTTGAATGTGTGCTACTCCTGTGCCTTTTAAATTGTCCCTGTTGGAGATAAATCAAGTGGTTAGATTGAACTGAATTAAAACAACATGCTAATTAGGTCGACTGGTGAATCTAAATTGCCTTACCCAGTCCAGGGTGTACCCTACCTCCTGTCCAATGTCAGGTTGGATAGGCTAGAGGCCCCTCAAGACCCTGAAAGGGATAAGCAGAATAGATAATGGATGGATGGGTGAACTTTTCAAGCTCAAGTATGTGCTGTTTAATCAATGAAATATAACAATGATTCATAATGAATTAGTTCTTTGACTGTTTTACATAAATATTTGATGTGAATGCAGCTGTTTGTAAGATTTTAGAAGGTATAAGTGGATACAAATATCCAAGGTGTGCCTTGGAAAAAATAGTGTAAAAACCATTGAGTTAGAAGACCGGTTCCTGACCAGAAAATAAGTTTGTATTGTCCTGTATATTTAAAAAAAAACAACAACAACAGGAAGGCTCAAATCTCTGAAATCTGTGAAAATAAAGCATTTGACTTGGATAACCTAAAGCAGAATCTCACAGTCTATTAAGCTGCATGTTCTACAGCTGTTATGTTTGACATCTGCTATACATTTATGTTCAAATAAACATGTAGATTGTGTAATTATGATTAACGATGAGGAGCTTTTAATTGATAAATTCATGCTCATACTTTAAGTACTTTGGACTAAAATCTATGTTAAAGACTCAGATGTCTTGAGAAACCCTCTCAATCTTTAGCCAATATAAGCTTCCTTTTGGACGCATGTTTGACATTTTCCAGAAACCAAAGTCAACCACAGGCAACCTGATTATTGTCTGATGACAGGTACAATAACACAGACTCACTCAATCATCCTCAGAGTACGCATCAAACAATATATCATGTAATCATGAAATCAGCAGAGGATTAAACTTCTGTATAAACTGTCTCTTGGATCACGCAGATCCACATCTCTGTCTTTTCTCATCAAATATGACACTGATCCTATAATATCCTATATATTAAAAAAAAAAAAAAAATTCAAAGTGTCCTTTGTTTCTGACTGTTACATAAATGTTTTGGGGAATTTATTGAATTAATATTTGCAGTATGTGCGGATGAAAAGGGCCAGGGACTGATGTCACATATTGGGGACATGATGATTGTCTTATTAAAATTTACACATCATTACACAAGAATACATCAGTATCTTGTATCCTTCATTTAGTTTCTCCTGGTGTCACTGAATAATGTGTGAGTTGACACATGAAGAGACACTGCACATGGAGGGACACCATGACACGCAGAACACTGGAGACATGTATTTAAAAAGTTTTTTGTACACTCTGCATCGTTTCAAGAAATGTGTCTGTCCACAAGAAAACACTGACAATGCTGTAATATATATGCCAGGCCTGTTAGTGGTGCAGTAACACCTCCACACGACAGACACCCAAATCAGAGAAGAAGACACAGAGCATGCTTGTTAACGCGATTTAAACACACAAGATTTTCCAGTGCAGTATCCGAGGCAGCCAACAGACAATTTCCCTCACAACGTGGGCAATGTAACAGGGCATGTGTTTTAAGGAAGAGGTGGAAATATGAAACAATCTTTTCTGAAAGTATGCACATTTGTTATAAACTCAGAAACCCAAGTGCAGCATTTTAAAATGTATTCACTGGGAACGGTCTCAAAAATGCATTTTTGGGCTCCCAAAATGTCCATGTGATGAAAAACTTTTGCAGGTACTCCTAAACTCATCTCATCTTGGCCCCTAAATTGGTGTTACAGGTTGACACATTGACACATCCCTATGCCATTAATAAATTTAGCATCCACTTAACTCAGTTTCATTATTATTATTTTTTTTTAAATGATTCTGTTTAACCACAATTCAAAAGCAATGTCTGATTTTCATGAGTTAATTTTCAGTAAATTTTTATTTATTATTACTTTTGTCAGTTTCTAGTTATTTCAGTGACCATTATCGGATTTACCAACAATTTTGTCCACTCTTTACACTGAATCTCATCCTCTATTAATTTTATGTTGCTTCTCTCCAACTTCGACAAACTGCTCTGAGAATTGTGTTTATCACTTGAACACCTCTGTCTAGTGCAGGTCAAATAAGGACTGAGGGGTTTGGGAAAGCACCAGCAGATTTTTATTTTGGTCCATTGGCCTCCTGTGGCCTCCTGAAACCCCCTTTAGAACAACCTGACCACGCCTGCAGTCTGTTCAATATCTGATTGTCTTAAAGGTGCTCCTGTGGTCTCTGAAAAGACTTTGTTGTAAACCTGCTGTTACCGGAAAGCACTTATAGATAACCTATCACAGGGGTCATCAACTGCCTTTGTACAGGAAACAGTTTTTTGCTTGACAGATAATAAAGGGTCGGATTTTGAAATCAACGTAATAATTTAAATACTTAGGTCAAACAAAGATACAGATGCAGCCCCTTTAATTTTCCCCTTCCAGCCAATTACCAACCAATTGCCAGCCAACTTCTAACTAAAGACATCTCTCTTGGGGTGCGGCTAAATTCCACCATGAACACCATGATTAGTGTGATTTTTTTTCCAATTTTATGTATTTCTTAGCCATACAAAGATCAGTCCCTATCACCCATACTAATGCATCGTAATGGTCCTGTCGTATTTTTTACTTCATGTCACTTGTGGTTTCAAGTTTGTGTTTTATTTAGCTAATTCCTGACTCCCTCTCTTTCAGTTCCTGGTTCGTCTCCCTCCTGTGTGATTACCTGACCACTCCCTAAAGTGTTTCCCCTCTGTCCTGCTACCTGCATTCCCTGCTCCTTTAAATACCCTGCATACTCACTTACAATCTGCCAGATCAACTCACATTGTCTGTAGTTATCCAGCACTCTTTTTCTGACTAGTCTCCAGTATTTTCTGACCTGTTTCTGCTTCCCAGTTTTTGATTCCTTGCTTGCTGATTCTGTGCTTCTGCCCGTTTTTTCTGCTTCCTGGTAATGACCTTGTTTTGAATAAAGACTAAGCCTTTTGGATCACGAGCAGTCTTTGAGTTTGAGTCCTTCTTGTCTGTGTCGCGATATGCATGGAGCAATACAGATATTTTGCCTCCTTCTTTTTGGGGCTGTCATGTTTTTCAACTGTTTCAATTTTGATACCCTCAAAACCACAACACATTTTTCTTACCCACATATTCAGAATTTTAGAATATCTTATGGGCTGTCAGTTGATGATCGCTGCCCTATCAGGTTACACTACAGGACAAATCCTCATGTCCACAAACATTTAGAATATTACATATTAAGATATATGCATATATATATTTAAACATTGTCATTTCTGATTTGTGCAAGAGATGTTGACCAAGTGTACTGCATGTGCAACAATCAAGCATGAAAACATCCCAAAGTTGCTGTTTCAAGACAGAACTATGAGACAGAGGAAAATGAGTGACTGCTAGCATCTATTCTCAAGCTAAAATACTATTAATCATATGAATCTTTCCTGTTTGTGGTATCTGATTTCCTTGGCTTGACCGGGCACTGTTTGTATAGTATTTGCTTTGTTTTCCATTACAGCTGATAACACATGGTGAAAAAGCACAAATAGTGATGGACCACTGTATTAGAGAGACAAAAGTAGTTCTGTTTACTAGGGATGAACGATTTTAGGAAAAGATCTAACTGCTACTTTTCTGGCAAATATTGCGATTTCTATTCGATTCAAGGTTTTCTTCAAATCAAGCTTCAATGCAATATTCACTATGTTTACAGTAACATCTACAAACATGACAGAAAATAACATCACACCATCAAACATTAAAAGCTATTAATCTAAGGCAGGGAAGAAAACTAAAGGTAAGAACTGCTTCCAGATGTATTTATTAACAAGAAAGATGCATGTACACTCTTTAAAGTCCTTGACCAATGGCAGTTATCACAACTGAAGAACTAAAAGAGCCATCTTTGACTGTCTTAATTTAAAAAATGTAGTACAAAAAAACCTTAATTGTGTTAAGTTAAAAAAGTTAAATAAAATGCAAAATAATGTGAGAAAAAAAAGATAAATAAGTAATAGTAAGAAAACCAAAATTCAACAATTGCAATAAAGGAAAAAACACCAGCCATGCCAAATCAGTATGTCAACCTTTGATGGTTTTGGACATGAGTGCTGACATGTGACAACATTGCCACTAGCAAATAGTTGACACAAAAGATCCTGGGTCACTCAGGAGCACTTCAAAAAATTGCAGCTTCGGCGATCGTTCAGCCATACTGTTTACTCCATTACATTTTTATAAATATTCTCATTACCTCTCATCTAAAAGACAATAAACTGTGTTCATGTGGCTTGTCCTCAAGATGTTGCCATACCTGTTCTACATCAGCAGTATCTGGATTGAAAAAAAGTAAAAATGATCTGTATCATATTGATTTGAAAAAGTCACTAGCATGTGTACAGATACAGAGCTGATCTATGTCACTCTGGCTGATGCTCAAGCTAATGCCATGTGCCTCATAAAATCCCACTTCCTAAACATGAACTATCCCTTTAATGGTGCTAGGTTATGGGAGCTAACTTCCACTTCTCTTAGAACTATCCATAAGGCTGTTTAAGATTACTCTGAGTGCTTCAAGTTTGCCTTAACTCATGTAAATATCACTCAGAGAACATGAGAACAAAGTTAAGAAATCATGTCCTACCACTGATAGCAGCTGACGACGAAGGAATAGGTCCCATGGTCCATCATTGTGGCCTTAATATGAAGTTGAGTACAACTATGTGGTCTGTCATATAGGGGTGTAAATCACCAGTTTCATGACGATACGGTACGATACTGATTCTTTGGACAACGATACGATATTTGCCGATATCACAAAGTCTGCCACGATTCGATACGATTCAGGGGCCTTCGATCGATTTAAGACGATATTATGTACTCACTGAACACAATCAGCTACGTTTCACCTAAAACAAGAAATACAAAGCAATTTCTAAGTTTTGACAGTTTTATTACTGAAATGTGAAACAATGTGCTGACCTTTGGATATGATAGGTTATAGAGGATTATAACCATCTGTATGATCCAATCATGTTTAAAATTAAAATTGGGTTAATTAGTAGGCAGGTGTTTTTAGACTTTGCTTCACTGTTTAATGGTAGGTGTGGAGGAAGAATAAGAACAAGCTCTCATTGTTTTCCTTTCATACAATAAATAATTTCATTAATCAGTGCGCTAAAAAATCAAATGATGAGATAACTTACTGTACTCGTGTGATTACTCCTGTAGTGTGTGTGCAGCATGCATCCTCTGCTGTCAGATCGACCGTATCTTATGCAGATACAGCAGTGCTATTTTCTGATTGGCTGACATGTCAAGCTCCCGTTAAGCTCTGTGGAGCGCCTGGCTCTGTGATGCTAAGAGAGTGTTGCTACACGTTAGCATATACCGGTGTTACTTGGTGGGCGCTACACAGTACATTTTAAAGCAGGAGAAATACCGGGTGTGGTGTGTGAGAGAGCGAAAAGGTGCACGTCTCATACGCTAAATGCGTGAGACTTGAGAGCCTTGTAAAGTTGAAACTTCAGAACGAGGTGCTATTGGGCAGAAGCGGTGAAACGGATATCCGGTCAGAATTTCAAAATAAAGGTGTTGAAGATGATGATGCTGATCTATGTTTTGAGTTTCCATCGATTTGATTGGATCATTGCTTAACCAATCGATGAATCGATCCAGATTGATAGATCATTACACCCCTACTGTCATACCTGTCAGATTTCCACATTTACAAATTACTGCACAATTTCTCATCTCTGCAATTCTCCAATCAGATATAGAGACCCTTGTAACAATCAATCATTCAGTTTTTATTTGTGTAGCACCAGTTCACTCAGGTCGAGCAAAAGGCCCTGACGTGACCTCAATGTGAAACTCAATTCACATCAGTATGAAAATGCTCTTCAAGTCTCCCATGAATACGCGTGCCTTCAGAAACCCCACAGGGCTACCGTCTGTCCATTCCTCTAAATCTACGTCCCCATCATGAAATCTCTCAGCAGCTCTCTCCCTCGTGTTTGTGAAGGGAGTAGAGAGTAAATTCAGAGTCTCTGAGGGGTACTGAGGGCTCAGCAGGCCTTTTTCCAGGTTCACATCCATTATAAGTCTCCTCATGGCTCCCGGAGGGGAAATCTAAACGATGCCACCCAAGGTAGATCCGCAACCTCTGACCTGTGTGACATCCCTCTCTGGCTGTAAAGTCATGTGACCTGTCTCACCACAGGAGGGAGTCATGGCTCAGCTCTTTTTCACTGCAGCGTTTTATTGTCCTTTCCCACCCAAACAGAGCACTTGACTTGACTGCAAATCAACAAACGTCTGCACCATACCATGTATGTCTGAGTCGATTTCTGATCCATGTGGTGAACAAATGCTCCTAACGACAGAGAGAATTTCATGTTAAATCACTCCTGTTACACCAGCATGGCCGGTGCTTGCTATATTTCACTTGCTGTCAGTTTTATGCCTGTAAAATAAAGCTGTCAGCTGTTAGTCATGAGAAATTTCCTCATGATTGATGCAGGGGAAAAAGCTAAGTCTTATTTATAGCTAACATTACTTGAAGCCATGTAAGGAGCCACCACTGCATTGCTGTTTTGAAGCCAAAAGTGAACATCTATGCCAAAGACCTTTGAGATTAAGTTTTAATCCTTTTGGTTTTAAAGAGAGTACAAAGTTCTTCAACAAGCAACAAAAATGAAGTTTTCAATGATGAGGTTGATGATGTCTGGGTATGTGTACTTTAACACTTAAGCAGGGTACACACATAAGGATTTTCTAAATCTGAAGAGATTTTTTATTTGTTAGAGACCCCACATATGAAGATAAAAAAATCAGGCATTGAACAGTTGATCGTACTTTGTGTGGTGTGCTCCGATAATCTCAACACAGCACACCACACACATAACAATTCTGTCCCACTACCGATCTAGAATCTATTCCTCCAAGACAGAAATCTCACGTGATTATCCATGATCTAACAAAAATGAAGAAAAAAACATTGTAACAACCAGAAAACACAACACGCAACAAGGGAGAGGACATATGAGAAGAGGGAATGATGGTGGTCTTGGGACAATTTTTGACAGAAAAATCCCAAACTAAAAAGAAAAGACTGTGGAGAAATTCTGGAGACAGCATGAACACGTGAGCTGGTCCTCCATTACTGAGGTCTGCTGAACTTTATGTTTCAGGCCAGCCGTGCTTGTTTTTATTTATGCCTGCATCCATGTTCCTCAGTCAACTCGCCTCTTTACTGGTCACATTCAGTGCCACATCACAATTCATGGAGTCATGCCTCGGGAGTTGTGGGCTTTCGCCAAACGTAGATTTTTGGTTGTAAATATTGAACAAGTTAAATATTTATGATTGTCAGCTCCAATCCGTTTCGGAGCCGATTATCAGGACAAACTCACTCTTAACACCCCTCAGACCACAGGATAATCTTATAGGATAATCTTATAAAACATAAGACAATCTGGCGTTTGCTGTCCTTGGTCGGGAAGGGGGAAAGTCGGGACAAAAACAGCTTGATAATCTTTATGTGTGTAACTTCACTTTCGATTGTTAGTAAATGTTTTTTTCTCCTAACTTTGAAAGAGTAATTCTGCACGTTTTGGTCCTACAGCTTGTTTTTTAAAACCAATCAGAATCCTGTGAGAAAGGGAATATTCTAAGGTGTTATTAAGATACTTTATTTAGAGGAATCTGTATGTCTGTCTGTATGTTCTTATGTACCGAGGGTCGCTAGTGCAAAACGTATATAAAGTGGCTGCACGATACTCCACTATCTTATTGTCAGTTTTGAAATACAGCACAACGCCCCTCATAAGATGTGCAATCATCCAGGGAAATTTTCTCTGTGATGCGTTCACTGACATTTTCTTAACCCAAACACCTGGAGGCTGCACTGTTTTACTCTCCCCACAGATCGGTTTTACTGTAACAGATGAGGGTTAAAAGGTTTGTACGAGGTTATGGACAAGTGTCAGTGATTTTTGTTCCTACATTTCTCATCCTGTCTGGAGATATGACCTATGACCGTACGATTAATAAGCCTGCGTAACTAAACTTGATGCTGCTGATGCACCACTTAGATTAACAAAGTCCAGAGCAGTACTACAGAAGGACTCTGTCCAATAGTTTGCTTTTACATCTGCATAATAAGTCCACAAAGGAATAAAGGGTCAGGGTATGTTAGAGTTCTTGGCACATACACTGAGTGACCCTGCCTCCTGTGTGAATTCCTACGAGTGTATAAACATCAGAAAATAAGAAAATGTTGATGTAAACTCAGGCTTAAATGCTGCTCTCTGCTGCCTGACATGTGCTGAGCTCTGATTTGACATGATTAAATAACTGTTGTATCACAGCCGTCCTCCAGTGGGACTCTGGGTCTACGTGTTTACACTCGGTCACTTCCTCCAGTGTTTGTGTCCGTACACTGTATTTAACATCACACCTCCAAAATGAGGCCATATGAGACAGGAACTTATGAAACACATGTGAGGATTTCACTTTGCCCTTTTCCCAAGTAAAGCAAGTTCACGATTTGGACTCCACAGTGGGTATGAGAAAAACTTAACCTCTCCAGGGTCAGCCAGGAAAGTCCAGTCCAATATAAGCTGATGTCTTACTCCAGCAACCGCACGGCAGAGAGACTGTCGGGAGCTTGTTTGTGTTTCAGTCTTAAGCAGAGCCTTAGATACTGAGCTGGAGGGACCGAGCCTGTCGTTAGGTCGCTCAGATTGCTGATTTTACAGAAGGTGACACTTTGGTGATATTCACATTAATTTATCTTGGCATTAAACCAAACATAACTCAGAGGCAGGTTTGGTAATTTAGAGACTCTCAGACCAATATTAGACCCCTACCCATTCAACTAAAATTAATCATAGCAAATAAAACTAGAACTCACAGAGCACAAACCTCCCCCAAGGTAGCTTACATATTGCTGTTAAATCTATAAGCAATAGTTCTGTGATAAAGTTACCATCATAATATGATTCCTTGACCCTGAAAATCCACACCTAGCACTCTGAATCATGTTGATATCATTATTAGTTAGACAGTTATTGAGCAAAAACGATTGTTCGCTAATGGCGGTTATCTGGATCACCACCAAAATCTAATCATTTTTAAGTTGGGCCATTACCAACATCTCCTGAAAATTTCAGCAAAATCTGTCCAGTAGTTTTTGCCAGCGAAAACATAACCTCCTTGGCGGAGGTAAAAAGTATTTTGAGGCTTTTCCAGGAGTGTCTGATAAAGGCCATCTTAATGATTTTAGTCATCCTTTAACAAGATAAGTGGATGTAACTGGCAACAAAAAGTTAAGAAACGTTATTTCTGTTGATTATTTCCCCCCTGTAATAACACTAATTGGTATTACATTTTATATCATTGGAAAGCCTGACTACTTACCTTTAAAGGGATACACTTACATTTTTTTTGTTTTCTTGTCTTGCCTCACTCCCGAGTCCATGACAAGCAGATCGACACCATTCTTTCGACTGTGCCTGCAGTTACAAGGAAGAGAAGGACAAAGCTCACCCACCACTAATTAGCTTTGCTCAAACACTGGAAGTCAATGGGTATTGTTAGCCTGTCCCTGCCTACAGTCATCAGATAAACTCTTCAGCAACTCTAAACATTCCTGTGTGGTTGCTGTGACTCATTGTTTTTACGGTGTTATTTTACATTATCTATTTTTAGATTAGCACTGTAACTTTTAAAAGAAATACATAATAAAATTAATCACGGGGCGCATGTGCAAACCACCGCAGACGTGCTTGTAAGTAGGTCAACAAAACAAAGTACCATAATTTCTTGATTATAACACGGACTTTTTTGCTTTTAAATAAGCTCTAATTTTTCGGGTGCATATTATACACAATTACAAGCAAAATACTTACCCCCCTTCATCTTGCCAACATCACGATTGCAACACATCTGATACAAAAAGCTGAAATATTCTCTTTCTCTGCTAAAAACACAGGCAAACACAGGGCACTGCCATCTTGTGAGCAAGGGGATGCAAAATAGCTGGGCTGTGATTGGTCAAAGACATTGGCATGCTGATAGCTGCTCTCTGATTGGTCGGTACACTATGACTGGGCATGCTCAGGCAGAAATCAAGTAATTGCGCATGCTTGAAGCAAAAGGTGTTTCTGCATCGGTTTGAGACAGAAAATGGTGTATGGTATTTGTTGTGAAAATACTGAAATTTCATTAAATAAAACTTTGAATAAAGGCAATTTCTGAGTTGTCTGAGAGACTAAGGTCTAGGCAAAATTTGGGTTTGTGTCACATTAGAGTACAATGTTTTTCTGGCAAAAATTGTGAAGATATGAGGTGCGTGTTATAATCGAGTGTATGTTATAATTGAGAAATTACGGTACACAGGAACGTGAAAGTCCTCTCTCATATTAAGGCTATGTCACAATATGTCTCTCTTAGATGCAGTTTTTGTCTGGAATTAGATGTAAGAAATACATCAAATTGCTTTCACTTCCACGTCTATTATTTTGGAAACTGGGAGATAATTATTCTTTCAATTTTTGATCTCTGGCTGCTCATAATTGGGCACCACTGTTAAAATACAAGAGAAAAAGAAATTCATTCAATTTGATTGGTCAACAAACTGAACCAAAGTTTTCACTTCCTTCAAGGGTCAAAATGTGGGTCCAACAGAAACTCTGCAACACCGTTAAACATGAAGATCTGATAAATAATCACTTAATTATGGATTTACAAATTCAGCATTTCCAAAAATGACACTGCACTTTTTGGATGGATTTAAAACATCAGGAACAAATATATTAGACCTGCATCCCTCTCAGTCAATGTGTCAGTCTAGAAATAAGGTAACAGCTTCATTTCTGTCTAAAAGTTTCTTCGTGATGAAGAGCTTCCTGTGAAACCTCTCTGTCATCAGAGAGTGTAACAGATGTGTGAAAACTCTCCACACATGACACAGCAGACATTAAAATCCACAGCACACTGAGAATGATGGTAAACAGTGAGAGGAAGCAGAGATAAAAGCAGCTTCAGTGACTCGTGTAGTTTCAGGCAAGTGGAGCGGGTTACGATGTGTGTTGGAGAAATGTTGGCAGATTCGCCTGAACTCTGCTCTCTCTGCCTCATCAGACTTCAGAGAAATGTGGCATTCAGCTCCTAAACACTACCGCACAGAGGCACGCTGTAAAAAATGAGGATGATTGATGTCATGCTCAGACAGATTTTTTTAAATGAACTGTTTTGCAAACAAATTAGGAGTTTTAGCAAGCAAAATAGTTTCTCCAAGGGGCTGTAGAAATGTTTAGATTAATAGTGAAAGAATAGATCCTTGTCTACAACCACACTTTTTCTTGGCTACTGAATTTAGTACATGAGGTAAACCGCAGATGCCTCTTATGAACAAATTTAATGTATTATTACATCATTGTTCCTGGCATTTGCACCCGGAGCCCCCTCTACTTGGGCCAACAATGGTTCCTAATGAATGTGCCAATTTAGTGATTGTGCTTTAACCTTCAAAAACATGTTTTTGAAGGTTCTGCCTTCTCTTAACGCCAATTCACACATCGACAAATACTACCTGACGACCAACATTAAGAAATCATCAACACTTCAGTTAGAGTGCATTCTCAGGGTCTTTGTGCTGGTGGAGTGTGACATTTCCCGACTGCCCTCCAACTAATTGTAGGTGGATCGTAAATTTTCCGTGAAGTAGATGTAATGCATGGGTAGCAGACTCAACCATGCCGAAAGGACAAAGGATGACTGTCCCCAAAGGGCTACTCAAGTCGTACAACTGGAGTCCAGTCCTGAGGAAACACCTGGAGCCAACAGAGTTTACCGCAGCGGTAACTGAGGTTAGTAAAGGTGAGTGGAGATCAGATGCTGTTAATTAAGTCTATCTAATTGTCATGGACTTGGGAGTGAGGCAAGACACGAAAACAAAACAAAACCAAAAAAGTGTTGGTGTAACCTTTTAAGTGTGCATAAAATGTTTTGCCGTACGTGATGATCATCAGCATTGCCCTTCTGACATTTACTTAGTTCTGCATTGCCTGACTTAGCTTGACATTTTCCTCAACCTTGGCAAAAGCTGGCCAAAACATCTAAATTCCTTGCAATTGCATTTTGAGTGATGTTGTTCAGAAACTGTTGGACTATTTGCCTAAGAAAATAATGTAGTAACTCAGCAACTTCTAAGTGGATTTTAATGACATTTTCAGGAAATGTTAGTCATGGCACAAGGAAGAAGTGATTCAATTTTGGTGGTGATTCTTTTCCAGAGACAAATGTTTAAAAGAATTTCTCAACAGTGCAAGATAGGACAGTTTTCCATATTTTTGAAAATAAGTGGCACAGCAATGTTGGGGAGGTTTGTGCTCTTGAATCACCTCTAGTTCTGTACTCCATTGACTGTTAGGTCAAAAGAATTGACAAATATCTATAATATTTACATTTAACAAAATTTCCTGCTGTTTTGAAATAGGTTTTGTACTTTATTTCAGACCCACAGGTCCACATTAATATGGTGTTGAGTCACTATGAGTAAAGTTTTGATCATCTTTTACAGTGGAGCCAGAGCAGTTCAGTAGTAATTGGCTGCAGGGCATGTGTGTCTGACAGGAGGAAATAGCTGAGAAGTCAGCTCTGCACCAAGTTAATGATGCTTGTCTGTTAAATGCCAGCAGAGGACTCCGATAACCAGGCAACAGAGACACAGCCCGCTCAGTCCAGAATCACAGAGGACCGACTCATTAACTGGGATCACTGGGAGTCTTCAGTACGTGACGTCTGTTTAAAATGATCCGTGGATAATACCAGCTGCCTCCTTTGTTCAGAAAAATGCTAACAAACAAAGATGTATTACAGCCTTTTCTCTGCTCTGGAACAACTGGGCCTCATTGCCAGTAAATGATGATGTTCATCCCTCTTTCTTTTTCTGTTCTTCCCTTTCTCTTATTCAAACTCTCAAGAAAATTCAGTGGAAACTCTGATCAACCTGTTTCCAATACGCCAACCATGACCCTTTTCTCCACTGTGAGGTCAGAGCAACAATTCAAGCTCAGCCATGATGGATCAGACGACATACCAAAACCCCCCTGAGCTGTTTGTGCTAATGCCTGTTGCTTTGATGGAGCAGAGGTGTCTTCTGGGATATGTGGTTTCTGCCTGAGCTATACAGCGAACTCTCCTCTCCTCAGTCCCTCTCCTCTCTCACAGTTTGGTCTTTGTTGCTCCTCTTTAAAGAAAAGACTGATCACTGAAGGCCGCTCAAAACCTCGTCAGTCTTCTGTGTTTGTCGATGCTCATTGTTAATGGTGTGTTTTTAGGCCCCTGAGTTTGACTTCTGTGTGGGGAACTAGGGGCCTTTATGCATGTGGAGGGGTCAACATGCAGTCAATGGGATGCTGGAATTTAGTGCATAATGCTGAAGGGATCACAGAGTGGTAAATTAGTGAAGGGGAATGGTTGCCGTGTCTCCTTCTCTCTTTAGACCCATTTATGTTTGAAACAGTTTAATGTCCAAAGAGGATGGGGGTTGGAGGTACGACAATCCATGTACTCATAAATTTACTGAAGTACAGTACCTAATCTATCAGGTCAGGACTGGTCTGCACCACGAGCAACGTTAACTCTGCTTTATTCAGAGGTGCCTTAGCCTTATCTATGCTGTAATGTTAACTCAAGAGAGCACAAACTCTTGCTAGAGTTGGTATAAAAATGGCTTAAAGTGTTCCGTCTCAACCAAAACTAGGACTTCTGAGCAGATGGAACTGAATTTCCAGAAACAAAAGGTCCTTGATTCACACCAAAGATCTAGTATTCTTTCTCTTGCCATTGGGATTGGCTGATTAGAAAATATTCCAAAAGAATGCAGACTCTGTGAATTGTGTGATCTGAATGAAGTGGAAAGTGAGTCTCATGATACGACAACTTAAGAGAGTTATTGTTTCATTAAATTGCTTTTTTGCAACCTGATGTATTGCTGTTGCCAAAGACTGAAATGACAGTTTAAATCGGATGTGTTAAACAAGCTTACTTTGTCTAAAAAGCTTGGAAAAGACAGCTAGACAGTCTGTTTGGGTAGTTCTTATTCCTTTTTTGGTTTGTTATTATCTGTTTATTTGTTCTGAAAGTCTGACATCACATTTCAGCATACTTTTAACCATGATGTATCTTAACTTAGAGGGATAGCTCGGGTTTTTTGAAGTTGAGTTGCTCAAGGCTCATGGGACTTGTAAATATCAGTGCCACTAAATCAAGTGGTCAGCTCTGCCCCTTAAGGGAAGATATTGATGCTCGGCAATACATACCAGCTAATGGTGCCATAGAGGGCCTAATAATTAATCTACTGTTATGGTGAACTTCTCATAAAACACCAACATCTCAAGTGGATGCAACAGTAAGGTTCTTTACAGTTGCCTCGACAAAGTCCCTGTGGTTAGAACTGTTGTATGTTGGGATGTAGAGCTTATCTATCCCTGCACCATCAGCTGGTCAGGTCATCAAAAGGAACAGTACACATTAATTTCACAAAAACAATACTCAAAATGAGTGATTTTGATTCAAGTGATGACAAAATGCAGTTAGTCGTGGACACAAAAGGATATCTTTATGAACTGGAGTACACAGAGGAGGAACTTTTGCACATGGAGTCATGGGTAGAAGGATGGATGGAGAAGCTGTCGTGGAAACTGAGTAGCAGGATAGATTCAAGTTACAGGTGCAGATGCCAAAACTGTGAACCCATGACCACGAACCCAGGGACCTACGGCTGTCACAAGTGGGACTTAGTAACAACACTTCTTCTGAACCTTTTAGCAGATCTCTTAAAGTTCAGTAAGCCTTTAAAACTGCTGTTGTATGTGGTAGTCCTGATTGGTAGAACAGGCATGATGTTCTGTCTATGTAGGGGTTAGTCCTGATGTCCATATTGAAAACAATAAGCTAAAGTTGGCAAAGACCCATGCCATGTGACAGAACGCAGTGAAATAAGCTAAAGTTGGCAAAGACCCCTGCCATGTGACAGAACGCAGTGAAATCCAAATTATGTCCATTTCTTTTGCCTTTTTATACACCTGGGATATAATATGGGAGTGACCCATCTTCGTAATATCCAGGGAGTTACTAGATTTATATCAGTTTGTGCTTCAGTGACCGCTACCTGACACTGCTGCAGCACTCTGACCTAAACAAATCTAATGAGAGGAGCTGCTGGAGGGAGGATGCATAGCCCATGCATTGCATCACACAATATTTCCAAACACAGGAAGAGTGAAAAGGCTTTTAGTGGCACCACTGACTGCCATACATTGCATATCATTGCTAGCCAGCAATCTCTCCTCAGGGACAAAACTGTCCAGGTGCTTTGGTGGCAATCATATTTACAGGTGCCACGGGCCTTGGGCGACTCCAATAAAAAAAAAAATATGTTGAACTAACCTTGTATAATCAATGTGTGTGCATGTATTTGTTTGATTTTTCAGGACCAGGAAACAGACTTTCAGACACACGCTCTGCCCTGTAGGTTTTAGCAGCCAGCATGTTTCCCATTAGCTTACCCTCAGCTGCTGCAGCACTCAGTCATTCAGAGATGTTCAGAGTTGAGAGCTTCAAATCACAGCGGATTACCAACGACCACAAGGACCGAATCAGTCGGGCAATTTGTTGTCTAGCCTGGTTATGTTCTGTGTCTCAGGTGATTTAAGCTGAAGGCTGCTGTGTGCTGAGCGATGCAGAGTCAGTTGCATTAAGTTACTTCTTGGTTTCATAAAGACATGATTAGCAGGAAAATATCTTTCTACATTTTTGGTGTTTAGCTATTATTACGATCATTTTAGTTCACTCTCAAATACCAAGAAACATCCCGAGAGGGTGAATCTGTCTGGCTTTGTGCTTCTTATGTCATTGTAAATCCTGCTGGATGGAGTTTTTGGAAAGATTGACTTAAAATGTGGTGCATTCATCGTTTAAGGACTTAAGAATAATGCAGCATATTACTATAGCGTTACTGTTGTACCTTGAACTTCTAGCTTGACTTCTTACAATATAGGCCCTATTTTGGAGGGATGAAGCATGTGGCACACAGCAGTAAAGGTTGCGTCCTGCTGTTTGCCATCTAGGCAGTGCAAAATCCCATCACAAAGCCAGATGCAGAGCACAGAATAGCCTGGACCATCTGCCTAGACTCTGCATTCGCTTTAAGGCTGATTTATCCTTATGTGTTGAATTTTATTTCCATAACGTCTGCCAGTGTAGCATCCTGTCAGTGAGCAGCTTTGCTCTGACTGACAGCGTGGGTCCTCGCTCACTAGGCAAGCTTGAAACACAAGATCACAAAAGCATGACAATTTCACAAGACACAGCAGGAAGAGCAGCTTGTAATAGATTTCTCTGGTCCATCTAGCCTTGGAGCTTTGCAAGATTGGTCTGCCTGATCGCAGAAGTGAAATTGGGAAGATCAAACTGCTCTGAAGCACACAGATTGAGGCTTTAGACAGTAGATCAGGAAGAGGTCTAAGGCACAATAATTTTCTACCACATTTAGAATTGAACATGCCTGCCTTGGACATGACCACTCCTCCTTAAGACAAGCCTAATCCCTTGGTGCTTATGAAAGTGAATGTCAGTTTGTTATATAAATCAGCATTTCTCAACCTTTTCTCCATCAAGACAGCTGCAAGAAACGTGTAAAGCGTTAAGTCACCCAAGTCTTTTGATTTTGGTGGGCATACTAAGTCCTATACAGATCCAGATTTTTTTGGATTAGTTAACATGCTTGATAAGTCACTTTTCCACATTTTCAAAAAGAACTTGGGTAATGTTGTCCCTGCCAAGGTTTGCGCTCTCTGAGCACTTGTAGCTTACAATAATGAATTACTGAAAAATTATCTTATGAGAATCTTGAGCTTATGAAATTGCATATAGCCTTGATATTTTTTTTAGCCACTTAGTAGTTAGCCTCCAAGGTAATGTAAAATTTGCCATGATTTATAAATGCTTTTGACTTTTTAAACCATTAAACTCATCATTTTGTCTTCACTTTTGGAGTAGCACTGAACGATGAGGTTGTGATGATGATGAAAATGCTAGCTTGTTTTGCAACAGCTGCTAATGTTAATTGTGCACACTCCAAAAACACCTGCCAGCAAAAACAAAGTGTGTGCTGTTCGAAAATTGCTCACTGTATGATTAATGTAAGTAATGTACTATTCTTTCACTAACCCAGGACTTAGAATTGGGATATCAGGAGAGAGGACATATGGGACATTTATGTCTCAGATCATTTTTATTTATTTAACCTCTATTTAACCAGATAAAAACCCATTGAGATCAAGATCTCTTTCACAATGGTGACCTGGCCAAGAGGTCAGCTGCACACATCATGACAAAAACATTGTTGAAAGGTGACAATATACAGTAAATTAGATTACACATTTTTAGCTTGTGCCGGGTATCTTGCAATAAAGTGCAGAGGCTTTCACATAAAAAAAACAATTTAGAAACACAGGCACTATTCAGTGGTCTCACACTGTTTATCCATCAGCATGGAGTGAAAGGCTCCAATTGAAATAAGCTCTCAGAGTTTCAGTTCAGTCTGTAAAGAGTTCAATACTGTGGGGGCAGCAAAAGTGAATGCTTGTTATACACTTATAATCTGCAAAACCACTATAACACTTGGCTGAATTTTTATGTATTTCCATGGCACCCCTTGACAAAGCCAGAAGGCACACCACCCTGTTTAAAAAGGCTGATCTAAATAATGTGAGCCCTAGTCATAAAGTTGGTAACCGCTTACAGTGGAAAATAGGAAAGACACCAGTGCTGGACATCAAAATGCTTTGAACAGAGTGTACTCGGACCTGCTGGATTTTAGCCTCCAATAAGTCCAATCCATTCATGACTTATAATGTTTATCTCATTGCCTAGGGGGGTTGAAGCCAATAACTACTGTTGTTAGGCTAGAGACATGGTTCATCCTGGACTGATTTCCAGTCAATCACAGGGCTGAAATACAGAGACAAACAAGCAATCACACTAACACTTAACTTAAGGCAATTTAGGGCCATGCTAATGAACATGATTAATTTTTTAAGAAGGAAATGGAGTGCCAGAGGAGAACTTAGACATGAAAACTCTAACAAAACGGTCCTGTTTGATGCAGATTTAAACCCAGAACCTTATGGCTGTTGGGAATCCATACTGACCACTGCTCCACCGTGCAGACCCTCCAATATCCTTCATCAAATAAAATTCTCCACCGTCTCCTTGAACTCTATGTGAGGTCTGTTGTGTCCCTGTGACATTTTGGTCAGCGTTTACTCTGCTGCTTCGTCTGTTGAAAGGTCTTGTCATCAATCTGTGTTTTTATTATTCTTAGCTGGACGTTGTGCGCATGAACTGGACTGTAATTAGCCCACTGGACTCTCTTATTGGTCACAACAGGCCTGTAATATTTGATCCAGTTTTATTAAGAATATTTCACACCCTGACCTGTGGCCTTTTTCTTGTTGTAGGAACCTCTACATTCTCTTGTTGACCTGGATCAGAGCGACGTGTCAGTAGAAATACATCATAATAAACTTTCTGTACGTGTGTCAGACACCTCCATCACGGCCTGCAGCCTCAGCTGAGTAAGCACAGCAGAGAAAAATCCTCTAATCGTTTTTGAATGTGCCCAAAAGGCCCGAACAAGCAGCTCTCAACCTCCAGACCTCCTGGTCCACGTCCAAAGGCATGTCTCATGTTCCTCGTTTATATCCGCATACAGGTCAGAGGTAGAAACTGTAGCATGACATTAATCTGCTCTCCGTGGTTTCAATTTATTGGAGCTGACAGCGTAATAAAAGTAGAAGAGCTCCCTGGTGCTGAGGACGAGTATTGATCCAGCACAAATGAATACTTCTGAAACCTCAGGTGTTAAAATATCAGACATGTCAGGGTCATTATCGCGCATTAGACATTTCTTTCCTCTTTATCCTCTTACAGGAGAAACATTTTTAGCTTAGAGATGGAAAATGTTAAATGATCATCCTCCTGAATTATTCATTAGCTCCCTCACACTCTATAGTGGGCTGTTTTTGCATGAGGTCCAGTCCTGGCTGTGTTTTTCTCTTACAGTCGGATTATTTTAGTGAACCTGCAGCAGAAAGTCCACTCCCCTGAGATTCATCCCTCGCTGTGGAAATGAAGGGTTACGGGTCTGCGTTTCGACTTACCCCACCTGTCTGAGATGTGGTTCAGCCACTTTTAATTACCATCAAACTGAGTAAGAAACTCCTGGTGACAGGCCTTAAAGAGCAGACATTTCTCAACACTTGGCATCCAGCGGTGCATCGAGTGTTAAAAATATTATCAAACCAAATGATTTCCTGTAACGTGAAAATGGTTGATATGGTACTTAGTCCGTAGAAACCAGTGTTTGCATCTTTGAGTGTTTTGTAGGGCAGCTCTGAGGGACAGAGAGCAGAGGCAGAGCACAGGGGGGCAGAGGGGGGCCTTAGCCCAAACCAAGGAGAGTCCTGATGGATGCTGCCTTGTTAATCTGAGTTTATGTATGGACTCATGATCATTATTCCCCCCTCTATTATAAAGGATGTTTCCACTAGAAAATAAACGTTTTTAATCAACAATATTTTTTATATATAATGGTGCTCACTGTGTCTCTGTCATTTTGAGATTGCTCCATAAAACGTTGGCAGTAAAAGTTAAGGTTAAGCTGTCAGGTGATAACATGGAGGGATAACTTCATTTTTAATTAGACTGTTTAATCCAACATTTGGGGTTTCAGCTCTATGAGCCATCCATGGCTTCATGCTTGAAGAGCAGGATTTAGAAGACAAATTAAAATAGGGCCAAAAGAAGACAAAAGTAACTGTTTAATTAAAATGTAGTTAATGCTCATAAAAATGTAAACACGTCTCTTGTGTTTTTTTTTTTATTGCAATATACATTGCACAAGAAAAAAATATTGCAATGTTTTTCCAACAGCGTAGAAATAAAAAAAAAAAAACACACAATGTTAGGTTTATGCCACAGCTGCTCTAAATTATCAGCATTGGTAATTATCAATTTTATGTTTCTGTAATGGTGAAACATTAGTATGGGGAAGCTCTTTAGCAGAAAGGATGTTTTTAATGCCTAAATTGGGTTTCTACCTCACCTGCACACGTGACTTAATCTTATTAACTGTTTTCTTTGACTTCTATTTTAACTTTGTGCAAATGAATTCATAAAAATAAAATCATAAATAAATGATAAAATATTATTATCATTGTTTTATAGAGTTTTCAAAATGACTGTTTTTCCAAAAATGATACAAAGAAAAATAAAAAAGCACATTATTATTTCTTAATTTAATTATAGTTATCTACTTGCATTCCTGAGTTGAAAAAATAGTTTTAGTGGTCTGAATGTTGTGCTTGATTAATTCCTGACTTTTTAGAGAAGCCCAGTGAGAGGCTCAAATTTAGGTCTAAAAAGGACAACTCAGTTGGAATTCCTCATTTCTGTTCAAAATGTGTGTCCAATAACAACATTTTTTATTTGCAAATTTTAAAGTAAATGGGTCAGCAGTTAAGATTATAATTCTTTTTTTCATTCTTCTCTTTAAACACAATTATGTGATGCCAAATCACTAAAATGTCTCAAGGCTATTCCTGTAAACTTTGCACAATTATCAACCACAAATGAATCAAAGTTTAGAGGTCAAGAGTCAAAAAAGTAAATGCCACAGAGACTTTTAGTCATCTGTTGCTTTTATATGGGATCTTAAGAATGCAATACCTCAGAAATACTTTCAGTAATTTTCCCTAAACTTTGAACATAAACATTAATGTTATGTGAAGGCAAAATCTTGAAATTGCGCTCCAGAATTTACTTTAAATTTGGCACAAATGTACACTTTGACTCAAGGACAAACCAAAATAATTTTGTAAGGACAGGGTCAAATGTCTTTGACCTCATTAACTGAAGCATAAAACTCCTATGCAGCAGATGTAGTTTGTTTTTTCTGTGATTAAAGGTTGTTGCTTTCGTTCAAGTCTTTTGCATTTTACAGCGTATTGCATAGTTGCAAAAGCAGAAACTAAACTGATATGAAATTAATTTGCCTTTTTATTATTGGCAATGGCAGCAGGGCATGTTGGGGTCTCATCTGTCAAAGCCTATTGTTTTGTTTTTAGCACTGGGGCGGCAGCAGCTCAGTCTGTGGTTACTGGAATTTAAAATTGTGTTATCAACCCACTGACCAGAACCACTGCTTGACAGCTTAAACATGCCGCAAATATACAGCTGCTGACAGTGAAAGAACAGAGATGTGTCAAGAAAGGGCTGGGTGCTTTTCTTGTAGTATGAGGTTTCAGCGAACTTTATCCTCCAATTTATATTAAGTTCACCTTTTGTGCACTCAGATGTGGCTATTGCCTGGAAGAATGCACTGTTACAAGTCCAGTAGCTTATGGTTCAGATAAAGCACGCAGGACATGTATATGCACAGAAATCTAATGACTCAAACACACAAACAAAATCTCTGCCTCAGCTTTGGCTGTTTCTGAGCTGTTTTTCTGCAAAATATTTTGACCTTGTTTTTGATGCTCCAGAGGTTTTGTCTTAAAACTTGCGTCCAATTTGTAGAGCTAAGCTTCATCACCTAGAGCCTGCCCTCATAAAACACCACGTAGCCCCTCTGCTGCATCTGAAAGGCTTCGACAAAGGTTTGCAAACTCATCTTCACAATTTCGCTGCCAACTGATGTGTCACTTAGAGTCATTCACTGTCTCTCTTCCTCGAACTGTTGAGCGAGAAGGTGCACACAGATGTCAGTGTGCAGGGTCGCGTAAGGATAACGAAGGGAATAAAAATGAAGGCGCTTCACAGTCATGTTTAATGACTTTAGTGTGACAGTCTGCATCCCGATGAAAACATTGTGACCCAGTTTGTATCAGTGCTCAAACTTTGGGAAAAGCTGATGAAAGATAATCTATTGGACCGCCACATAATTTTCTGTTTGCTGACTTTGGTTGTAGGGGGGAAATCAAGCCAAGAATCGGGCTGATTATCTTGTGTAGTGTGTGCCCTTTTTGAACTGAACAGTTTTATGCAAATGCTTTGACTGATCTTACCAGTACTTCCATATAAACCTCTAAGGACAGGAATTTTGTCTAAAGTTATAGGGGCCGTACTATTTAAGTTGCCTCAAGACCTATACAAGAAGTTTTTTTTTTAATCTTCTTTGCCTGTAATAGTAAATGCTTACTTTATGTAGATTTATACTCTAAAATAAAAAATAGACAGAAATAAATGTGAATGATAACACAGAGACACAAACCATTTCATTTTCATATGTCTTTATTGAAAAATGGCTTGAGTATCATATCTTTAAAAATACTGCCTTCTGGTTTACATACAGTGACGATACAGAGAGTAATACATCTCAATTATATGAAGATTAATTTTGTGTCAGGAGCTGCCTCTAAAGATATTTCACATTTTGTTGGGGTTAAAACACATGAACCCACTTTTCATTTCTTCTCACACTTAAATGTGTATTTGGTCCAAACAAAACAAAAAGAAATCTGCTGTAAAAAGACCTGTTTGCTTGATGATAAAGGAGTTTATACCTAAAACACTGTCATCAGACTGAATATTACTGCAGCGACAGCAAAGAAAGTGGTTTACAGAGATTGAATGGATCCACAGCACTGACATAATGACCTACTATCACACATTTATTCATTTAAAGCTCCTGTGAGGACTTTTTAGGTGGTCATGAAATGGACTAAAATTAATACAGGTGCCTTATACTGTGCTACAAAATTAAACCAGACTGTACAGATTTGTAACTGCACTGTAATTCTGTCTTTGAGTGAAAATGCTGTTGCAGGTTAGATATCAGACAAATTGTTTGGACAGTCTCTCTGTTTCAGTACTTTCTATTACCACAAAGTCCTTGGATTTGTAGACTTAATATTACTTTATTGTGTCAAAAATCACTACATACAAAAAAAAAAAAACCTCACAAGGACATGATCAACCACAGGGGTCGCAAAATTTAGCACAAACCAACGTGTCCTCATAGGAGCTTTAACTTACATCAGCAGCAAAAGAAACACTATTTTCTTTGTTATTTAGACCATCAAAGAATACATCAAACAGTTTTATTAACCAGAATCTGCCTTTTTCAAGATGCTGCAAAATGAAGGCTTTCGTTAAGTCATTTTAACTGGAATATTTTAGTTAATTTAGTGATGTGTTAAGGAAACTGGTCAAAGAAGTTCCATTTACTTCCCCTTAAATATGGGAAACAGATACACACATGATAACTGGGCCATTTTCCACAATTAGGGTGCAATGATCTTCAAAGGCCGGCGATAAACTTGTTGTTTGTGTCTTTGTTTGCAAGGCATGTTGTCAGGGGATACCACTAGAGGGCACTAGAGAGCTCAGGATGTATACAACTACCAATCTGTGTATGAGTTACAGTTACCCCATTTACACATGCACAAAAAACACTGAAGTAATCCTGGCTATATCAACAAGAAATCCTGATTTGGAGAGAGGTTTTGGGGGTTTGACGTAACTCCATTTTTTTTATTTTCCATTGGGGGTTATGTCTAGTACCTGACACAGTGTTTTGTATCTCCTCCAGTAGCTGAGCCAAGACTAAACATGATGTGGAGACACTGCTGACCTCTGAATGGTTAGAGAATTGCCATGGGTCTGGGGTATCATACTCAGATTTGCAATAATGAAGTCCTTGGAATGTATGTGACCTAAACTCTCCTCTGCCTTTAACAGGATATTGTTTTGCTTTTTGCAACCATCTCTGGAGCAAAATTCATCTCCTCACTGTTAAAAAAGCCACAAACGGGCAGGCAGCTCTATCCCCTCAGTTTCCTTCTGTAGTTTTGAGCAGTCAGGCTATAACTACCTTAAAAAGGAACTATCACAGCCGTAACTGAAATGAAAAACAGAAAGGGTAGAAACCAAACCCTGTGGAGTTGAGCTGAAGAGGGCAGATACCAAAAAAGTGGCAGAAATGTGTGATTATGTTTCTGTTTTCAGATTAAAATGTTAGCTTAAATTTTAACCTATATGTTTCCTATTTTGATATCCTTCATTCAAGATCTGTTGCTCTGCCTTGACCGTTTTCTTTCACACTCTTGCTTCTTTGATTTGCAACTCTACTCTAAAAAAAAATGTCTTTTTTTTTTGACAAATACAATGTACATCCAAAAGTCCATTAATTAATCTATTTTTGATTTCATCAAGTTGTCTTTCAGTCACATGGCAACTTGCACCAAAGATGGACAGGCTACTCCTCTGCTCTGCACCCAGATTGCATGGTTAGCATGGCACATAGCAACCTGTGTGCTAGCGTCTTTAATCTGCTTCTGTTTGATAGACTCAATAATCATTCCTGATCAGGCTCTCAGCAAAAAGACCAAGTACATCTTAAAAAGACCACAACAATAGCCACATCACCACGACGTCCAGGCTGGTTTGTAGAGTAAGGGTGTGTGTGGGGGGGGTCTTGTTGTAATTTAGCGGCGTGGCAGCGGTTGAGTGAAAGTGAACAGAAAGCCCGTGGGCTGCTGGGAGTGTCCTGATTGGAAGCACATGTTGGTGGCTTGGATCCCCACACAGATTTTTTGCTCTGTTTTGGCTCAGTGCTCTTATTGACACTTCATACATCAACCTCAGGAGAGTGGCTCAAAAATCAAGCTGAAGGGTTTGTGAAGGACGGCTGTTGGGTCAAACACAATGACAGCAGCTTTTGTTCTTGGTCACAGTGTGCTGGATTTCACAGATTTAGTTCTGGTCTCTTTTATTACAAATCGGAGTGGTTGTTAGGAAACAGAGGGGAGAAAACAAACAAGAGGCTCTTTTGTTTTTTGAACCACAACAGAGAAGAAAGTGTTTTATACTGTGTGGAACAAATTTGCAATCAAACCAACTAAAGGGCTGTTTTCATGCACAGAATTACTTCAAATTCCCTAAAAATTTGTATGCAATTTGTATGAAACGTTTTTAGATAACACAAAGAAAACAGTCCAGGATGACTGTGGCTAATGAGGACAGTGCTAATACCAACATTCAAGTCTCTGTGCATACAACATTATACTTATTTTCTGGATCAAAATGTGGCCAAAATGCGCCGTTCCAATGCTATTAATGCTATCTTTTTGTTGGTTCTTTGTCAACACCTGGTTTAAGAGGTCCTTTTCGAGCATTTTCAGTCTGATCACATGTTTATTCTGATTATTTGCGTCCATGTAGACATAGCTATAATACGAGAAAATGGAAGAATGTCCCTTACAACAAAAATAAGTTATGTGTTTGCATTTGTTTTATTTCTCCACATATTGTTTCATTAAATATGAGTCAACTGTAAATTATACTTTGGTATTCTGACTGAGGCAAATGTTTCTTTAACAATATTCCAGGATGAATTCAGAGGCACAGTCACATATTTTTCAATAAAGTTTTTAGGGTCGCATGTGGGATGAAGGTTGCAAACATACAGTGTGTACACTAATGTAGGGAACCTTAAAAACAAAACATAATACTGCCTTTGCATGCTATGGACTTAAGCCTTCATTTAGCTGTACATCTCATTAATAAGCATTAATATCATTTAGTAAGATTATACACAATATAAAAATAAAACAAGTACATTTAAAAGACATGTCTGATAATAAAGTGGCTCAAATATATAAAAAATGATGAAAAACTTTCTCATGCCACCTTTAACATTCCCTTTGTAACATTTATCATTCAGCTCCTGTGACCACTTGTTAGCTTTTCATTCCTACCAAGGACGGTGTTGGTATGAAAACACTGCACACATAATCATACATCCAAAGTTAATTAACTATAATGATTTCTACATAATTCAGTGAGTGAATTAAGTAAAAGTCATGCCGTCTGAGCTTTCCTGACATGTTTTATTGTATAAATATTTGGTCTCTGTTTCCTGATATGATAAATCAGTTAAAAAGCTGCATTTGAATGTGTTTCATTCTTTTTTTGTGTTTATTTCACCAGTGTGCCCTCAACGTAACATCAGCTTCCCATTTCCTTTTTTTACGTCAGACTTAAACAACAGCGCTTTAAATATGCGGTGACTATTCACTCATAAAATGCCATCCTTAAACTTGCATAAAAATAAACAGTGAAAAATAGTCATGTCCACAAGTCTGACTGCTCACATTGAATACATAGCACCATAAGATCAGTGGGTGTTTCCTAGCGTAGAGTGTGACGTGCTGCATGTTTTTTCATGACCTGTATGTCATTAATCCTGGAGTAAAGTCACATAAGGCTGGCAACACACAAGAAAAAAAAAATCATAATTTGATACCATGGCCCTTAAAACTGTAACTCTGCTGAATCTGACAAGCATCATCTGTTACTCATTCATTTTATGTTCTAAATATGCTCTTTATCAGGAATATTAAACTATTAATCATTTATAGGAGTTCTGCCATCACTCTTGTGACAAAATTAGCATGTTACACAGCTTTTTTTCATTATAGTTATTATTAGGATCTTATGGTTGTTTCTTGATACCATGGGAGAAAATATTATCATATCACTGCCATACACTTGAGGTTTATTTGGACAAGAGGTGCAAACTGGTCCAAGATCTGTATAATCTGTTGTAACCATCTTTACAACCACATAGACATGAGGTCCATCTTCAAAATGAGATGCCACATGTCAAGAGGCTTACCTTTAATAAAGTTATATTCAACAAAGACAAATATGGTGCTTTACAAATAAAGATTGATTGACTGATTGTATTAAATTGTCTTGTGTGCAGCCAGCCTTTAAGTGGTTTTCATACCAACATATGTCACAAAAAAACTTGATTATTTTACAATTATGATCAAAAAATAAAGTCAGACTTCTCAATTAAAAAGTCATTTAACATGAGCGTAAGAGTATTTTTGCTGAAAGTGGATTCCCTTCAGAGTTCACTGTGTTTAAATGAAACACTTCTTCAGTTTGCAAAAACCACATTTAGGTGATTTACACATAACCAGCCAAACACTTCCTCCTGTGGGGCTCATGCAGACGTTTCAGCACCTCATATTTACAGTTAATTTGACGGGGAAGTGAAGGCAGCATTACCCACAAAGCCACGTGTGTGAATAAAAGCTTGAAAAGTCAGAGAATACCATTTACAGCCTCATGGGAAGCACACACACTCATGTCTCTCATTCACACACATACATGTTTATATGACGTTAACATGTGATCCGTCATCCAGAGGAATGACTCCGCTGTGCTAACATGTTCACTCGGAGGTCCAGATGGGGTCAATGGCGGTGGTGGCGCTGTGGACGGTGAAGTGCTGGTTCTGCAGGCGGTCCAGGGCGTGGACGGGTACGTACAGCGTGTTTACAAACATCCGTAGCAGTGACAGGGAGGTATACAGGCTCCACCCACCTGGAGCGTCCAGGCACGGCGACAAACATCTCCGCCCTCGTGCTCAGTTTTTCTTATTGTTGCGTCTTCGGGATTTCTTCACCCTGAGGAAAGAATCGGAAAGATTCAGGAAATCTCATTATTTTTAATTATATTGGGAATAGATTACACAGGAAAATATTTATTTTACTGATTTACTGTAAAATTAAGTTTCTGTAAATCATATTAAAATGCGGATCAATTAAAAGCTCCAGGATGAGTTTTCTCTGAACCAAAGACTAAAAACAAGCTTGTTAGGATGAATGATGTCTCTGCTTTGACTACAGTTGTAAATATCAGAGTGTCTGGTTGTTTGACTTTGTAAGTCTGCCCTTTGACCGACTGGCGATTTGTCTGAGATGTACCCTGCCCAGGGGCACGGTCAGAAATGTTTGCCCCCACAAAAAGATATAATGTAAGGCTCCATCCTGAAACAGCAAAATGCATAAACAAAACAAATCCCCTCTAACTAATTTTCTAAAGGTCAATGTCATTTTATAGGAGTTTAGTGATACAGAATAATATTTTTTTTTTTTTTTGCAGTGGAAAAAATGGTTATTTATGTAAGTGAAGAGTAAAAACATCTTAACATCACCTATGGCAAAATATTGCAGATACTATCATAATTTTAGGGGCCCATAAAAGTCACGCCCCCCTTTGTATTACAAAAAACTAAACCACAAATAAAAAAACAACAGCAAAAAATAAAAGATGCATCATCAAGTAGAAAAAACAAAACCACCAATACCCTCCCCCCGAAATAGAATATAACTCTGAAAAGGAAAATTAAAACCCTTCAACAAATATAGAAAGTAGACCACTAATTTGTAGAAACACACAATTTAAATAAGTCCACATTGTAAAGAATAAAACCCATTCCCCCAACAAAACAAAAAACGCAACACCAAAGGAGAAAAACAATGACAAATGAAAGCTCAAAAACCAGTGCAAATAATTTCTGATGCTGAATCAACTAAAAAATAAAACAATAAATGAACAGAATTACACATAAATAATATTTAAAAAAACCAAAAAACAAACAACAAAAATGAACCCAAATACAAACAAAACAACAACAACAAAATACAACGTAAAGTAATACATTTTTTGGTACTTTTTTTTTATATTTGATGTTGTGTTTGTTAGTATGTTTTGTTGCATTTTTTAATAGATGTTGCAATTTTTATTTGTTGTTTTTTAAATGTTTTTTGTGTTTTTATTTGATATAATGTATTGAGAGTTGTCATTGTGTTTTTTTCTTCGTTGTTTTTATTTTTTATGTGTTGAAAGACTTTTTAAATTCTTTGTTGTATTTTATGATTTCTTACTGTGTTTTTTTTATAAGTAACTTTTTTTGGGGGGTTGGGGGACTTTAGGGCCATGGATCTACTTTGTGCTTGAGCGGAGGTTGTAGGGAAAGTAAAACTTATCTTAGACTGCCAGCATCTGTCCCTCAATATAACACATTTGTTTTTTTAGCTTCAGATACATTCCTGCAGCAGCAGCGGCCATGCGTCATAAAGCTCAGTTTTTATTGGAGCAGACATGGATGTACGAGGGGCCTCAGGTGTTGGCAAACATCCTTATGGGTGAACATGTAGCACATAAACGCAGTTTGTGAGTGCGGCTGAACATGAGAGCGGGTGACACTGACATGGAGCAGCCGGGCTCACACTAAGAAGAACAACCCTCTCCCTTTAGAGGAAGAAAAAGATATAAATGAGAAAAATTCAAGCTGTGATTCACTTTCATGTTCACACACATCAGACACTCTACACTGATGTTCAGTGAGTATTTTTTACATTCCCTGATCTCGAGCAGTTGGAATGTGGTATACTTTAATTTGATTTATTTTTGACTCCTTTCATGTGCAAAGATAAAGTAAAACACACCAACTGCACTAAATCATGCTGCCACTCTGCACTCTAACTGCTGTGTCTCTCACTGAAATCTTTGGAGTTTGATCGAACACTGTCAAAAAAAAAATCCTACAACTGGAAAGCACTCGAAGCTGGTTCAAGCACAGAAGTACTCTATTACGTAGAGAAGACATAAAACACACTAAATACCATGTCAAACTCAAAAAGTATGATATAAAAAAAATCAATAATTAAAGATGTTCACAAGTCAAATTCTTTTTTCTCCATCATTATAAAAGAGATAAATCAAACATTCCCAATCAGTAAAAAGCACCTGAAAATATTCTTTTTTTTAAATGTGGTTATCTTATTTTATTTCATAAGCTGCATCAAGAACATTTCATGGAAAAGTACTTTGACTGAAAAGTTAAATAAAGGAAATGTTTTGTACTAAAAAACAACTTTCCTGACGCCATGCCGTGCACATCCAAGCCGTATTGCAGTGGGAATTGACACAGATATTGTGGCCATGCCTAATTAATGTGAATGCTTTCGCGTTAAGGTACTGTGAATTGAGCTTCTGATCGGGCAGTGCAGCTATTGGCCAAACAATCATTTTTAGATTGAAGACTTTCAGATGGATCCAGCTGCTGCACAAGGTTAAATACAGACATACTTCTTTTTCTTCACTTTATTTCATTGATAACAGTAGCTTGATTGATACTCCCTAAGAAACTATAATCTTTTTACTATTATTTGTTAAGGAAAAATGCATTTTTAACAGCTGAAACATTCCTGATTTGGTCTGTTGGACCCTAACGCTGAAGTCTGTATTGTCTTGTTGATTACAATGTGATTAAACACGAGTATTTTTAGGCTAGTTTGTGATCAAAGATTTATTTTTGGTCTGTTATTGTCAGAAAATTTAAAATAAGGTTAACATTTTACTTCTAACCAGTTCCAAATAATAATAATAATAATAAACTGTATTTGGGTTGAAAGCCTGCATACTGCCTACTTAGCCCCCACACCGACCCCTGAAAAAGCTGTGTTCTGAAATAAATAAATAAATAAATAAATAAGTAATGTTTTATTAAAGAATCAGGCTTTATCTTATACATATTTTTTGTTCAGTTCGCAAAGTTGCGAACTGATCTGCTGTGGTAGTGTTAAAAAAGAAAATTAAGCCTTTTAACAATTGCAGCTTTTGTCGCAACAAATGCAAAACCGGCCTGCAAATTCTTGGAGGGACTTTTTTATGGAATTAAACAATATTTAAAATTACAACTTTGGAAAAACCTGCAGCAAAATCATGCTTTTTCTGCCTAAACAATCACAAAAACTTGGCGTGAAATCCTGGAGGGACAGTCTAATTGACTAATTCAACACTAATGTGCAGTACTGGTGACTCTTTGCACTCTCGTCCTGCTGTTTGCATTCCTGCCTGAATGACGGTGATCACTCCAAGGTTAAGTCTACAGTTACTCTGCTCCTTAACAAACACAACAAACAATACCTCATAAACCCTCTCTTGTTATTACTGTTTGTTTTCACGTTGTTCTTCAAGCGTTGATGCTGTTTACAGAGGCAGACATGCAGCCTGCTCATAATCACCTCCAGACCTGCTGGGTACTTTTTTTTTTACTTTAATGAGGAATGCACACATTTAACAGCAGAGCTCGTTAAAAACTCAACCAGCTCCTGCAGAATTTTTTTTTAAATAAAAAAATCCCCAAAATGTTTGTTCAGTCAGTCAAATGTGCTAAATAATCACAATTAATCAGATTTAAAATTGTACATATTTGATTTAATGCATAAATTGCTTCTCACAGATGCTTTAAATAAACACACAGATCCTGCTGCGGCGGTAAAGACGGTGAAATGAGTCTTTAACTGCTGAAGTCTCACAGTTTACGAGAGAGGAGGAAGCAGTGACAGATTTATCTCCCCTCGTACTCACTGCTAATTATTTCACAGATAATAATTCAGCTCTTTACATCAACCAGGCCGGTGAGCTCAGAGAGGAGCTGTCAGCAGGAGACGCAGAGAAGGACATTTGTTAAGCTGGTTTATTTCTTCTGTGTGAGCTCTGAACTCCGCCCAGAGCAGAGCCGTATGTCATTTCTATCAGCGGCGTGAGAGTGAGAGCAGGACTTTTTCTTACTTGTTGATGGCGTTCTTTAAGTACGACTGAAGCCACTTGGTCTCGGGGTTGATGCAGACCTCCCTGTTGTTCTTCAGTTTGGCGCTGTGGGGGGAGAACAGTCAAGGTTAGGAGGTTGGACGCAACAATTTGAGCATGTTTTTGATATTTTTTCACAATAATCCTACTTTACAGGGACATTACTGTACATGAAATCATTGGCCACTTTATTAGGTACACCTTGATAGTACCAATGTGGGCCTCTTTAGCCTTTGGAGCTTCCTTATTATTTAATGCCATTGATTAAAAAAGGAAAATTTGCTCCATATTGACATGACAGCATCACACAGCTGCTGCAGATTTGTTGGCTGCATATCCTTGATTAGCATCCCCATCCACCTCATCTCAAAGGTACTCCAGCAGATTGAGATCTGGTGACTGTGGTGGACACCAAAGTGCCTCACTGTCATGTTCAGAAAACAAGGGAACAAGGATACAAGGAAGTTTATCTGTCATTTTACAACAGGTTACACGATCAAATTAAAATGCGGCTCCCTCCCAACCGGTCAACTGACTGCAGAAAAAAGAAACCAAGCTGAGATGATTTTAGCTTTGTAACATTGTGCATTATCCTGCTGGGATTCACCATCAGAGGATCCTAAAGAGATGGACAAGGTCGGCAACAATCCTTTTATAGGCTGTGGTGTTTAAATGAAGCCCAGTTGGTACTAAGGGGTCCAAAGTGTATTGAGAAAATACCCCCCACACACCAGCATGAACCATTGTCACAAGGCAGGATGGATCAATGCTTTTATGTTGTTCACACCAAATTCTGACGCTACATCTGAACATCACAGAGTCTCATCAAGACCAGGCAACATGTTTACAATCTTCAGTTGTCCAATTTCGGTGAGCCTGTGCTGGTTGTAGCCTCAATTTCTTGCTCTTAGCTAACAGGAGTAGCACCTGGTGTGGTCTTCTGTTGCTGTAGCCCATCTGATTTAAGTCTCAAAGTGTTGTGCATTCAGAAGTGTCTTCTGCATACCTGTTGCTGTTCCCCTTTATTATCTTAAACCACTCTGGCCACTGGATATAGTCTCTTCTTTAAACCATTCTCTAAAGCCCATCCCAGGAGATCAGCAGTTTCTGAAATACTGCTTGTTTGGTACCAACAAGCATGCCACGCTCAAGATCGCTTATGTAAATTACCTTTCTTCTCTAATCTGACGCTCAGTATGAACTTCAGTGGGTGTCTTGACCATGCTTATATGCTTAAATGCATTGGATTTCTGGCATGTAATTGGCTGATGAGCTATTTGCATAACACTAACAGGTGTTTTTAACAAGGTGGCCATGGGTGCATTTACTTTTCTAATCTTTGGTATAAGTAAAATGTTTCGGACATTTTTTTTGTGATTTTACAGGAGAGAAGATTCACCAAAAATCCTGGGATGCCAGTTTGGTCAAATTTGAGCCAAAAAACATCACAAATTATGTCACCTGATGGGATAATTTGTTGTTCCTGATATCCATAAACAGGCACAGTGCTGTGACAAAACACTCAGATCAGGAGAGCATTTGCCCTCCATGCCATGATTTTCTCCACATAATTTTGTGGCCCACCCAAAATCTCATAAAGTCTCTGCCAGTCTCACAATTTAAGACATTTGTTGGCTGATCTCCCTCACCTAAAGAGCCAGCAGCTTTACAAGTTCATTACTAATCACTAATTATTTTGTAGAAACTTGCAACCCAGGAGGTGATCAATCACAGCAAACTATTTCAAATGCCCTTAACATAACTTCAGATCAGTTCCTTTACACAAGCAAAGGCCAACAGAAACAAACCAAACAAGATTACAGTGTAGTGTTCAACATTAGCAGATTATTCCCTCTGCTGCTTCATACACTTGATGTTAAAGTTAAAGACAAATGGAGAGAAAAGCCTCAGGCAGCCTTTACTTTGGATAATTGCAGTGATTAAACCTAAACACACAAACCACTGGTATGGCCCTTTAAAGCTAAATGTGCCATAAGTACAGTTTACAACTCTCTGAGGAGCTGTTAAGACTGAGTGTGTTCAACCGGTATGGAGTAAGGCCGCAAACCTCTTTTCAGGCTTGTACTGTGTATTTTGGCCTCCATGCTGATGCCTGGTTACAGCAGAAAGGGGTTGCCGTCCCTTTCCTCCAGAGCCTCAGGTTGCAGAGTTTGCTCCCTTGCGCCCTTAAACTTCATCGCAACTGATCAACCTCTATGAATGAAGGAGGGTTGCTGAATGATGAATGATGAAGTGCAGACCTTGCATGTGCTCCCAAACCTGACCTGACCTTTACTGATGCTGATGCCGTGCTCTGTCAGCCCACTGGGGCGAGTTGGAGGCATGTGTCCTCCCCCAGTGACAGAACTTTATAATCAGAGGGGGGATACACTGCAAAAAACAAAAAAACAAAACAGATCTAGGCAAGTGTGTTTGTCTATTTTCAAGTCTGACATATCTAAAACACTTATTCTAATCTTCATTCACTCAACAAGTCGAGATAAATATCTTACTTTATGGAATAAAAGGCAGAAATTAGGCACTGAATTCCATATATTGTAAAAAAAATCTGCCAATGAAACAAGAAATGTTTGACTCAGTGACCGTCTTAAATTTAGGTTTAATATCTGCTTTGGAGGGAAAATTTCATTTTAAGACAACCTTCAAGTTATATTTGCCTAGTCTTATTGGCAGATTATTTTACTTATTACAAACTCAGGCCTTATTTATAGTTTTTATATCTTCAAATAAGATCTTAATCGCGACATTGAGGTTTAAAATCAGTCTAGTGAGAGTTTTTTGTCTTGGAAAAATACTCTCACCTAAGTCTGAGATTTTTGCAGTGTATCTGGGGAAAAAGGGTGGAAATCTTGCCATCAAATTGGACCCTGCATTACCTTAAATGATTTATTATGGAGGATTTATTTTCAGCTACGTATAGTCTTTGTTTCTCATTGGACAAAACTGTGTTTTATTTTTTTCTTTCTTCTGTATAGTACTTTGGTCTACTGTTGTGGTTTTTAAAGTGCTTTACAAATAAAATTGGATTGGATTGGAAAAGAAAGAAGAACGATGGCATATTCTTCTTTCTGGTCCCACAAATGGTCCTTACTGAAATGTTGTGGAGTCAAAATTTAATATTTGTCTACAGAAGAGAGAGCAGGAGCTCTTCTGGTGACCCACCAACCAAAACCAAAGAAATCAAGGAAAATTAGAGAACTTAAAACCCCAAAAGAGGGTGAAAATAATCCAGGTCCAGACCCTGAAAAGAGTTTGAAAAATATGAAAGGCCTTTAATTTATAGGGCTAGTGACACCGTCACCCTGAAGAAAGCATAAGCTGGTACCCCACGGTGTGATTTTTAATGTTTGTAGCCCCAAAGTGTGCCCCAAAAAGTGATATTTAAGTCAACCAAAGTGAGATCTAATTGGCAGCAGGACAGGTTTTGGTCTTTGAAGACATTTTGCCTCCTCTCCACAGACCTAAGGAAGCTTTTAAAGAAGAGGAAGGTGAAACATCTCCAAGAACCTAAACCAGTCCAGCTGCCACTTGGATCTCACTTTGGACAACCAAGACCTGAATGAACAAGAACCTACACAAATATTCCAGTCAAGGACAAATACTGTGAGCATGTACTCTAGCACAGATGTTTACCTTGTGCCTGTCCACCACTGACAAAGTTTCGCCTCCATGCCAAGAGTAAATAATCACACAGGTGTTCTGGGCATAAACATCAGCTCTCATTCATGGTTTTAATCAGAGCAGTTTCCCAGTTTCCCATCATGCTGTAAAAATATCTGCCCCAGTTCCTGCTTTGTCCCTGTTGTATAAATCAGAGACGTTGAAGTGAGCTCAATATGTCAGGTTGACGTCTGTTATATCTCACACTGACTGAGCTCAGAAACACCTCAGATAATTTCTGAAAATCTTTGAACATCCTACAACATGTTGGTCCAGAGGATTAAAGCACGGAGAAGACTGTCAGCCTGAGGTCTGTGGTGAAAAATCAAAGCTCTGATTTCACCGTAAACTGTAGGAAATATTGGACGAAGTCTGAGTGATGTCAGGCGTCTGGCTACTGAGAAAGGGTTCAGAGTCCAATTTAAGGTGGCAGCCATGTACAGTAAATTATCTCAAACTAACTGAGGTCCAACAAAGTGACAAAGCAGGTGCCTTTCCTATTTTCCACATTTTTATTCCATATTATGTCGTTTCAATAGCCAACAAGCCATCCATCCATCCATCATCTACCAAAAAAACACCACACCAAAAAAAAAGGGTCTCCGTTTGCTTCCAAGCAGACCAGAGTTTGGTGCAGGGTAGCCATTGTGGCTCGGATTTGCCCGAATATCACAAAAGAATAGTTAACGCAGAGCACAGCTGATGTCAGCATTGCTAGCACCACCAGTGCCTGGTCATCTTAACAGGTTAACTTCTACAAATCCACACGCAATATGTTGACATTTTGCTTTAGTCACTATACAAGTGCCATCCAAAGTTCCCTAAATGCAGATTTATCTTTACTTTATCGCAAAAAAAACTTCAGAACTGCTTAATGCATTGATGGCCCAGATGGCAGGGACTAACATCACAACTACAGCCTCAAGTAGTGGTGGGAGGTGAGATTACAAAACATTTGACAGGCCTTGGTCTGCCTGACCAGGTGCAGTTTTAAACCAAACCAAGAGAAAAATGAAACAGTGTTTCAGCTTCACCCCCGAACTGAACTGAGTCTACTGAATTATAGTTGTGAAAACGAGCTTTATCATAAATTCAGGGGTGCTGAGATGAAAATCAAATAGGCTTGAGCCCCCTCAAAAGGCTCTAAGGCCCCCTTTACAAGGCAACGTTGTCACCAGAAATTGAAAGGTTTTTCCTTTGTGTTTTCAAAAGTGCGTTCACATGGATCTGCAAGAACGACTGAAAACGCTGTAGCATGCATGCCAGGCCAGTAGTTGGCGATGTAGGTTTGTAGTGAAACAGCGGTGTTCCAACACGTGTATTCTTTCCAGTGAAGACAAACTTTTCATAAACAACAATGAAGAGTAAATACACGAAGATGCAGGAGTTTCTTGTCTGGATGACAAAACGAGCACAGTAAGCAGCACACATGTTGCTCTGTAGCTGGCTGAAGCTGTTGTTGTTGTTGTTCCTGGGATGTGCACGCAGCCTTCATCTAAACAAGTACTGTGCTTGTGCCTCACATGAGTATTTTCCCTGGAAACGCTGATTCCCGTTTACTCGGAGGCGGATATGAAAACGTTTTCAAAACTTTTCACTTTTGGATCCTGGTTTCAAAAGTGTGCGGATTCAGGCACTCCGGGCACGGGCAAAAATGCAGCGAAAACTCTGTTTTCTGTGGTTTTCATTGTCGTGTAAATGGGGCCTAAAGCTGCTTAAATTCTCCCCAGTCATTCAGGAGAAAACAGCAGCAGCTCAGATGTTCATGAAGGTGTGCTCTGATGATAAGGGACATTATACAGTATCGTGTACAGTGAGAGCTGGAGCTTCAGGGACTTTGGATGAGCAGCTCTTCTATGTTACACATGTGTTATCAGGTGTGTTGATGAAGAGCTGGTCCAAATATTTAGGAGAGGATTTGTCCTGTTATCAGACACTGCTGCTGCTCTCAGATCTACTGAGGAGGGGGGCAGGTGACGGGGTCCCTTCCCCCATCCAAACATGTGGGTCTCACGCTTCAGTGGCAAAAGGTCGTGAATGAGACTCAACAACTCAAGAGGTGTCCTCTATCTCTGCTCTCTCCGCCTCTTCATCACACAACACTGAAAATGAAACACATTCCTCCTACCTGCTCTGCAGTGTTATTTTCAGCAGTTATTCTAGATTAAATCCTAATCTCAAAACAAAGATGAGTTATTCACATTAAAGCCATTTCTACTCTCAGTGGATTTAATCTGGTTTAGTTAACAAAGCTTAAAATCTTTGAAGTCCTTTCTTTATCAATCGACTTGTAAATGCTACATTAGCATGCTAACTGTTGTTGTATTTGGTCAAATATAACCTACAATTCATTACTTTTTGTTTTCTTGCCTTGTATGGACTGTGTTTAGTTTGGATGGCTTTTATAGCCATAGAGTTTGCTATGCCTGAACCAAAGGTGTTAGATTTGAAAGCAATCTCAGAGAATCATTTTTACCATCAATAATCAATATTTAGCTTGTTATCGTCTCTTTTGTCCTGGAAAACATGGTAGTGGATAAACATTTATAGCCATAATATTCATTATCCTTATTAACACTGCCTTGTTTTCTGCTCTCCTTTAACACTCCACCTCCCCTTTTCCTCACCCAGTTTACATGCAAACACTCTAGCAAATGGCCCCCACACTTAAAAAGTAACATTCAGGGGCATCAATCTTTAAATTCTTCAAACTAACATGTGAGTCAGGAGGCCAACAGCTCAGTAACTGGATCTGTGTTTGCCTTTCCTCCGGGGATGTCCCCCTCTCTTTTTCTTCTTCTCCACCCCCTGCTCTTTTATTTGATCGGGGGTGGTCGGCTCACGGGCTCGGGCGCTGTGCCTTGTTTTCATGTGTCTCCCTTCATCCTGTTTATCTGTCTACTTGTCTGGATGACCCACCGTGAGCCTCAAATCCTAATTGACTTGGCTGGAATTTGCAGGGGCCGGAGTTCCTCGAGCAGCAGGTAGTAATTACTTCACAGCAAGTTAATACCAACAGCCTGTTAATGGGGGAGGGATGAGGGGGAGAGAGGGAGAGTCTGGTGTTACTGGCTCTCTTTCATCCAATCCTCGATAGAGATATCAGAGCAGCTCGTCTGAATGACTTCTCGACCCATGTGGCAGATTTTTGGAGGGAGTTTGTGTCCGTGTGTCCTCCCTGACCTTTCGCCAGTCACTCACCCCTTATCCTCACACTCATTACACCCTCTGCTTTCTCCCCCTTTATTTGGCCGAAGCCACTCAGCCATTTATCCTTTTTGGCTGCAAGGCTTCTGCCATCTTGTTCTCTATTGCAAACAAATGAATGAGGCGAGGCGTCTTAGTTAAAATGTTCCAGACTGGTCACATTACGCTCGGAGTTGCTGGGCAGTTTAGAGCAGAAAATTAGGAATAAAAATGTTCGTGGTTTATGGTTGATAGATTTAAAGGAAAGGCTGATATTTTATTGAGCCAGAGAGAAATGAAAGTTTCTGCTGTTTCATTTAAGCCTAAATCAAAGGCAAGAAAACAGCAACAAAGCAAGATGGCTAACAGTGAAAATGATGCAACAAGACAGCCAAAAAATTGCTCAAAGTAAAAAAATTGTAGCAGACAGGGACAGAAATTTGAACATTTGTGCTTTCATCACATAGATTTTAACATTTTATCTAGAGTAGCATACAGATAAACATCAGTGTGAGCATGCATATACCAAAGTGATATACCAATAATAGGAAGTATACTTATATGTACCAAAGAGATCAGTGAATAAACACAAGTATATTTGAACTGACCAAAGAGATGGAGGTAAATGTGCATGAATGTAGATATAGACAGAACTGTATGAAGCACAGGCTTTATGTTATTTATGTTATTTTCTCTTCCTAATTTGTATAAATGTAAAGGGAGCTGATATAAATATGAATGTTAAAAGGGTGTGTTTATAGAGCTAAAACTTCAGCTTACATCTTTATGGTTTGTTTATTTCTTTCTATTCAGCGTATTTGAATCTTGTATGATGGTCACTGACTGCTATTAAGTAGATTAAACTAAACCAAACTAGCTCATTAAGAAACAAATAGAAAGAGGTACGTGTGCTCTGACTCGAGTAATTAATAAATAAATAATAATTGAAAAGAGGTATATGTGCATGAATAAATAGACTTAAGTGAACAGAAGTATACTGTATGTATAAAGAGTAATTTAGTTGCAAAATAAATTAACAGAGATAAATGTGCACTGACAAAAGCAGAAGAATCTAATGTATATAAACTGTAGCATTTTATAGAATAATAGAAATATAACTGTTAATAAGTTAGTAAATATATGTATAATAGGCATACTTTATTAATTCATCAATGGGGAAAGTCAAGTGCAAGGAATTAGTTTTGAAAATACAAGTGAACAGAAGAACATGTGCAAGGACTTAAAGGTAGTAAGTACACAGAAGTATTTGTGCATAGACTAAAAATAGACCAAATACAGTATAAATAAAGAAATGAACTTTGAAGCATACTGGCATGGCCAAAAGGGATTTATTAATGTATTAAGGTATATGTGTGGACCAACGTGATATACAAATGAACTATAGTAAAAGGGCATGGATTCGTGTAATGTATAAGTGAATAAAAGTAAATGTGTGTGTGCAAATGGAAAAAAACATTTATGATATAACAGAAGGGTGAAGTAATGAGTATGATTTACATACTATTTGTTATGTTATATAGTAGTTATTAATGTGAACAGAAGCACATGTGCATGGACATGTGTCATGCATAAATAAATAGAAGAATATCTGTGCAAACCAAATTATATTTGTGTATATGTAAATATTTAGCATGGACTTTTATCCTATCCCTATTTTTCACGATTTTCTTTTTTTTCTTAGAACAGTGCTATTTATCACCTTCCATGTTGTTGAGTGGGTTCTCCAGACTTCTAACCAAATTAAAGTTGAAAAAGTAATTTGAAATCAGGACAATACAGTATTCATTCATTCAGTGCTTATGTGCTTTTGTTATTTCCTGAAAAGAAGCAGTTTCAGAGATAGGAGGTTTTCCCCCACAGCGACGATAAGCAGACAGAAGTTAAAGAACATTAACTTAAGACTTTGAAAATACATAGAAGGATAAATGTGTAGATGGGCTTCAAAGCAGCAGCACTTTTCTGGTCTTACTGACGACTCAAAGCTCTTTAGGTCACATCTACACACTCACACTCATTCACTCAAGTGGTGCTGAGTTTTGATATAAGTTATCCTTCAGTGTCAGCTGACAAATCAACTCCCCTTTATACCCATTTACACGCCACTGAAGCAGTAACTTTAGGTTAAGTGCCTTGCCCATGGACACATCAACATGTGACAGCCACAGCTGGGCTCACACCCTTGACCTTCTGATTGTTGGTAGATCGACCATCAGGCTGAGCCACAAACCCCCCAATAAACAAATAAACGTGTATTTTTATGGACTAACACAAGGAAAAAGTGAATAAATGAACAGAACTTGAAGAATTTTCATGCATGTGCTTGGACTGAAGAACTAAACACAGAAAAAAGGAAAGAATTGGTGGATAAAGGCCAAAGAGGGTCAGCAGAAACACAAAGGTAATATGTTTGACCCTTAATTATTACTTCCTGTGCTAAACATAAACGGCCCCTCGAGCTCCAGCTGTCACTGCTTTCCTCTCCCTGAGTGACCACGTTGTTTTAAACTCAGAGCGCTCATTAGAGGAAGAATGGACGGATATTTACACCGTACTTAACACTTTTTATCTTAATCCATCCACTCTGCACTTAAGTGTTTTATGGACAAGTGCAGGTGATAGACAGAGGAGGGTAAATTCAAGGAAAGGAACATTAGAAGCAATGATGATGGAGCACCTGGCTCTAAGAAAAGTCCAAATGATGGAATGAAATGGTGCAATTATGGATAATAGCATGATAGAAATCTAGAAAGGCTGATATTTGAGTGCCTTTAATCATGTAAAATGAGTCAAGATCTTCAAAATAATAATAAATAATAAAAAAACAGGCTGCTTGTAAGGCTCAGGTCATCTAAATGTACATAAAAACAGAGTCAAAGCACACACAAGCAAAATGAATTAAAATCAGAACAAAAATGACGTGAAAGAATGTTTTTTTTTGGTCCACAATCAAATGAAATGGTTAGTGATCGATTCTTGCTGCTTATTTAAACCTTTGTAATACATGGTTTACAGTATCAATGGTGCACAGGGAGAGAAAGATAAATTAAACTCAAGGGCAAACAAGGGTTTTGAAGCATCATTGATTTAACGTCCAGTCATTTGGTGTACAGTAAATAAATTACGGTGAAATTTTTAGCATCTTGCTCAGAAAAAATGTTAAATATCTGCAAAACAATCATTTTTGTTGTCAAGAGTGACTAAATTGGCTCTGGAGAGTACTACACCATAGGCAGGCCGAACTGTGGTCATAGCTAACAGTCTTCCCATGTTCTTGATTTTAGATCTTGTAGTATCTGACCTGAATGGGAGCAGTAAAATATTCATTGACTTTGATCAAGATTATTTGGATCAATATTCTGCACTGGTGGGCGACACGGTGGCACAGCAGGTAGTGCACGTGCCTCACAGCAAGAAGGTCGCCGGTTCGATCCCCGTGTCTGTAAGGGCCTCTCTGTGTGAAGTCTGCATGTTCTTCCCGTGCATGCGTGGGTTCTCTCCAGGCACTCCGGCTTCCTCATTAGGTTAATTGGTGACTCTAAATTTGTATGAGTGTGAGTGTGAATGGTTGTCTGTCTCTCTGTGTGGCCCTGCGATTGACTGGCGACTGGTTCAGGGTGTACCCCGCCTCTCGCCCAATGACAGCTGGAATAGGCTCCAGCCCCCTCGCAACCCCGAAAGGGATAGTCGGTATAGAAAATGAATGGATGAATTCTGCGCTGGTGAGCCTTAAATAATTTTAAAAAATGGTCTTGAGCTTATAAACAGATGCAGCCACTTAAAACTTTCCAACTTTCCCTGATAGGGTTTTGGCTGGTCCCTGGCAGCTCTGTGACGGGGCCTGCAACACCGGCAGTTATAACTTGTAAAGATTGTTTAAATTTGTGGTATCAAGTTTGCTTCCTGTTGATTTTACAGTTACTATATTGACGAAGAAAAAGTTTGAGGCTTTGTTGTCTTGTGAGGGAAGCACCATCTCATGGAAACACCCTGCAAATGCATTAATGGTTGTGTTTTCAATGGATTTTAGGCACAAACCCAGAGGTCACATCTACACATTCACTCATTGATGGTTCAGAGTTTCTATGTAGTCCATCAGTTTCAGCAAACACATCCTCACCCTTTTATTTACACGCCACTGACGCAGAAGTGGGAAGCAACTTGAGGTTAAGTGTCTTGACCAAGGCCACACTGACATGTGACAGCTGGAGCTAGGCTCGAACCTGCAACCTTCCAGATACCGACCTGGTCAGTGAGAGGGGCAAATCAGGTCCAAAATCTTTAAAAAATTTTCCAGTGTGTAAACAGTCTGAATGGAATCAGGCTTAAAGGATCACATTTGAATCTTCAGGTAAATTTTCACATTAGACAAGCCTAAAATCAAGTGTAGACACAAATGTATAATCCAATAGTCAGATCAGTGCTCTGACATTTCGCCATGGGACAGAGGCTTCACTTGACGCAAAGTGCCAGACATCTCAAATGTCTGACCAACCCACTAATGTCCCTAAGTTAAGATTAAATCGTTAAGTATAATCTTGAAGTTACCCCTCTAGGTGAATCAGAGTAGCAACAATAGCAGTAATGACACTCATATACTCACATGACTTGGAAGGGGCAGTTTGGCGTGTGGAGGAACTTGAGCTCTTTGATGGAGCGCTGAGGAACCGTGTTGAGGGTGGTGCGACACCAGCAGCGCTCCACCAGACTGATGGGCTTTGCTGCAAACACAAAACAAGGACAAGTATCACTTAGTATTGCATTATAAACAAAATATAAATTCAAGGAAACAGGTAACCTAACGTGCATGATTTTGGTCTGAGGGAGAAACAGGAGTATATGACAGATGCATACTCGGGGAGAACATGCTAACTCCACATAGAAGAGCCTGTCCCATTGGCAACCAAGGGCTGAATGACAGAAATGTATCTTCAAAGTAAGCACTTGTTTTACACTGATTGTTTATCAGACAAAGACACAGCCATGTTTTAAATACTATGTTTACAGCTCAATTGGTAGCATTAGCATTAGCCAACAAAGTGTTTCTGTTGTGTGTGATAGTTTAAGCTACATAAGTGACTGACAAATACATAAAACTGACATTCAAAGCCTTGTTAGAATTGTAGACTACACAGTGGTAGATAAATGTGGTTGTATATGTAGGTTTAAGGTTACAAAAGGGGACATTTTTATTTATTTAGCATAAACATCCATTAAGTTGCTGAAATGCCGAAATGGTCAAGACGCTGATGTTCCCTTTACTCTTCGTAGTATTTGTCTTCTGTTTTACACTGTATTTTGACATTGAAAATGGAGCAATTTTGTATAGACATTTTTATGACAACTGCATGGATGCTTCACAATAAAGATACTTAAGAGAGAGAGATGCATGGAAATAAGCAACTTTTGGCTACTTTTTCCACACAATGACCAAAATATCTAGAGGCTCTTGAATTAAGTTAACTTAAATTTTACATTTTTGTTTCACAAATTCACTTTGTAATTCACATAAGGGAGTCTAACAGAAACAATACACTGTTATAGCTCCAATTGTACACAAATTAATTAACATTTACTTGTAATCAAAGATAGTTTGTTATGGAAATATATTGATTTTTTTTATTGGCAGATTTTTACATGTTTTCTTCATGTACGTTCTTATTTATGTTTAAGAGTACTTGTCAGGCCACAAGAAGGAAGGAAGGGGGCCCAATGTGATCTTCCCCGCTCTGCGATAGAGTTTGATGTTTTAAAAGACACAAAATATTACCAAAGATATGTACGTGTATTCAAGTAAGTGTGTTGTACCAAATTTTAAAAGAGGAAATAAAAGCACAAGAGAAGCAGATCACTTTCTTTGCTTTTTCTGTATTTGGTAACTAGGAGAGACCCTCCAAAAATGTCCTCTTTATCATTCAAAACCTTTCATCATTCATGAGGCACAAAGAGGTCATTTTGGTTCATACGAGGGTTTAAGTTTAACCTCCGCTTGAATCGAGATCAGATTTCAAACACAGAAGCTTTGACTGAATTTCACTCACGATTAAACACATCACCTACCTCAGTGAGCGGAATAAAAGAGTTAAATCTACTGTAACAAGTCTTCACAAAGTATGGGAACCTACGAGTCTACCTGCTGTAGCTGCAAACAACATGTTCATTAAAAAGAGATTAACTCACCAATGTCTCTGTCGCGCACACACAATTGCAGAAATTCAGCTTTTCACTAGCGGAGGATTGAGCCGCTCCACTCTAAAGGAGAAGGGCCCTCCACTCTCAGTTTCTAATATTTGCCCCTTTTATGAGAGAGAGCACTCTGCGGCTCAGGCGGCATCGGAGCCTCGCAGGAAATCACCTCAAGTACATTCTTAAAATGATTACAAATCACTGCTGTGGCTCCATGGAGGCCTGCAGGGGCCCAGAGCACCCCAGGGTTCATTCATGACTCTGAGTTCAACCAATTATAGAGTGATTGTATTTATTATACTCTTTGAATTCATAAACCTCATTTATAACTGCAAAACATGGAATAATGATGATAATCTGATATCCTGACAGCCCTATAAATCAAAAAATGTGACATTGGGAAGACTGATTTGATACAGCCGGTCCTGCACTGTAACTGATTTTTGCAAACTTGACCGTATTTTACCGTAATATCTAGGCTACAGCTACCTACGGTAAAAAATCTATACAGTTAACTACTGGAAATGGCAGAAGATTGTGGAAAAACATTTAGATTTTTGTAAAATTTACAGCATTTACCATAAAATCTACAGTAACCTACTGTAAAATGTTCATACAGTAAATTACTCAAAAGGGCAGTGAATCAAAAGAAAAATAAATTTCTCCAGAAAAACTGACCAATATAATATTTCTTTCAGTAAGTGTTTCACATTTTTGAATGAAACAAATGAGTAAATGTATTCAATTAGATAAAAATTGATGTATGTAATTTTTTAATGATATATTACTAATAAATGGTCAGAAAAATAATTAAATATAAATATATCATAATATAAATTAAAATACAGCAAGTTCATTGTAATTTTAAATGTATTAAAAAGTTGTAGAATGATCCTGTACATGAAAAAGATGTATGAATGCTGTTTTTGAAAATACAGTAATAATGCTGTACATTGAAAGACACTAAGGATACCTTAAAAATACAGTAGTAAAACAATTATAGAAATTCAATAATAATCCTGTTAATTAAAACAGAGTAACACTACTTTAAAGACATTTGTTGTAACTTACTGGCATCTTGTTGGCAGTAACTGTAAAGTTTACAACAACCTTTTGACAATGTGAGAGAAGTTTTATTAAGAATAAGAGGAATGGCACACTGACTGTTATTTCAAAAAGTTTTTATGATAACACTTACTCCAAACATGTCCTCCTGTAAAAAGAAAAACTTTTCTCTCCCTTCTCCTCATGATCTCATCAATTGAGCATCCAAAAGGTCCTGAAGACTGAGCTGTTCACTGTGGACCAGCTGCAGGATGACTTTGCACCACACAGTTTTCTGTTTATTTAGGTAGAACATCAAAAAGGATCATCTATTGTTCATGATTTGGATTTACTTTGGAAGAAATAAACAAATACAGACATCCAGAGACACCAAAACAAGAACATGAAGGGAATATAAATTCTGGCAAACAGCAAGAGGACGATGAGCAAACAGCTTGTTTGTTTACAATTATGGATGAAAACTGATACAGCTTTATTGCTATCAATGCCATTATCGATTCTATCTGATAATTTATCAATTTCCTTCATGATTCATGTGGATTTCCTGTTTAAAGAAAAGGCAGCCAAGTCAGGTTTTCATTGTCAGTGATGGCAAATGCATGGCACCCTCTAATTATGTGCTGCATCGTTGATGCATCTGCAAGTTTTGTGTTTTCCACCTTTGTCTGCAACAATCCCATCTCTGACCTCTCTGTTGTCGTTCATGCTGGCTGCCTCTGACAAGCCATTTCAGGCAGGCACTAAAGCTGCGTTTCAACCAAGAAGTCTGGTTCAGTTTGGCTTGGTACAGTTCACAGTTACAGGTGTTTCCACTGTTCAAACAAGAGAAAAGGTACCCAAACAACAGATCCACCACTTTTTGGCATCCCTCTAAAGGAGTACCAAACTGACCCTAAAAGGTGGAGATCTGGTCACAAAGATCGTCAATGCCCATGTAACAGCAGCTAAACAAAAACACAGACGTCATGCTCTTGCCCTTGATTTGCAAGCCATGCTGAGCAAAGTGGAAGGAACTGATAAGTGAACTGTTCAGCATGAAGACTAATGACATCGACACCTTGAGAGTTTTTATCGAGGCTCGAGTGGAATTGGTTTTCACAATACAACACTTGAAAGATTTTGTAAACTTCAAGTGCCCACATTTTACTTTTTTGAGTTTTGTACGCCCTTTCTTTAGCATGTCTCCTCCACGTGATAGAGTACTTCTTTGCACAAGACAAACAGTCTGTAGCATCAGACGTCTACCTCTGCCCCTGAAGCCTCATTTTTTAAAGTGGTTTGTACAGTTTGGAGCGGTTTATTCTGCTCTTGTTTGCTCTACTGCCAGCTGTACCTTCACTTAAGGCCGAGGATGTGAGCCGAAATGAGAGGGTCTCTCCAGCTATGTAAATGTGTGACATCACAGCAGCGCGACAAAGTGAAGCGGACTGAAGTAGAGCATGATCGTATTCAAAGAGCAACAATGGAGGGCTTCCAGCACTCCAGTACTACTTAGCTGCTGTTGCATGGGAACTGAACATTTTTGAGCCCAATCAACAGACTGTAGCACTTTTAGCTCAACCCTTTAGGTTCAGCTTGGTACGCTTGCCACGGGTCAGTAACTTGGGTACCTTTTCTCCTTATGTGACAGTGGAAACACCTGAAATTGTGTACCATATTGAGCCCAACTGAACTGGACCTCTTGGTAGAAACAGCTTTAGTGTCTGCCTGAAATGGCTTGTTCCTCTGTGTGAATCACCATAGACATATGACCACTTCTTCCTTGTCCTTCCTCCTGTGTTAGGGTCGGTACCGACCCGTTTTAGCTTTTAAATGCATTAAAAAAAAAACATAATATTTGTCTATTGCATTAAGACTTTTTTACTTTGTCAGGAAACTCTATTTAAACAAAGAAAGAAAAGAATAAATAAGAACAATAAATTAGAAGTGCTCTGTTGAAATAGTGTCATCTGTGTTGTTAGGGTCGGTTTTGACTAAGTTAATAAAATTAGATTATAAAGCAATAATTGGAGCCAAAACTGAAATCACGGTGCATCTGTGAAGATAAACAGATGGATTTTCATTAAGTTTCACAAATCTTCATGCTCATAAAGTTCTCTTGCTAAAAAATACTGTTTTGCCTTTTTCTTTAAGTAAATATATATGGGTCAAAATTGACCAGTCATACCATAGATGTTAATATAGTTAATAATATTAAAATGGAAAATGTATGTACCTCTACAATATATGTTCTAACACCCCCTGGTAATAGTGAAGTAACAATACAACCACTTATTTATTTATATGATTCTCTTGAGGTTCATTTTACATTTTTTATTGGAATCAAGAGGTATACAGACAAAGAAAGGCCCAAAGGCAAAAGATACCAAAAGATATTAAAACCAATATTTTAATGGCTAATGAAGCCTGACAAGGTAACCAAGAGATAAGGGGAAAAAAAAATGCATGATAGATCATTGTTTTTAGTGTACTTTAGGGCACGGCTCAAAACTGACCCTAGCGTGGAGCGTGTATAGAGAAGTCTAACACAGTACAAGGGTTAAATGATGACCAACATTCTCACAGACATTTCACCAATGTCGGTGAGATATCGAGCAAAAATGTGAAAAACTGTCCTTTTGCTTAATTTGAACAAATTCTTAAAAAAATTCCTGGATCCTCATGTGGATTTGGATCACCATCAAAATTAAATCACTCTTTCCTTGTGCAATGATCAACTTTCCCTGAATATTTCATCAAAAACCTTTGAGAACTTCTGGAGTTATTTTGTTCACAGATGGATAATCAGATGAACACATAAACCCCTGCTAAAACATAACCTCCATGGTGGAGATAATTATATATTTAAACCTGGACTATATCAATCAACTGTCAGTTGCGGGCCTTTAGCTTGGAGTTTGCATGTTCTTCCTGTAGATGTGTGATTTTTCTTCTGATACTCTTGTTTCCTACCAATGAACAAAAGCATGCTTGTTGAGTTATCTGGTGAATCTAAGGCCCTGTCCACACAGAGACGAAAACATTTTTGTTTTAAAACGCTCTTTGTAAAGACAGTATTGTTTCAAGAAATGTGTCCGTCCACATGAAAACACTGAAAACAGTTCAACATATCTTCATACATGATGTGCATACATTATGAGAAATGTAAACAAACACCGGTGTATCTTGTTCTCCGTGTCCCCTTGTTGCACACGGTGGTCAGGGGTTCGTCCATGTGGTTTGAGTGAGAGATTTGGGCTATAATGTCATTGTTTCTGAAAATATCCACATTTGTTGTTTACACAGAAATGCAAGGCTGGCATTTTTACTCTGGGACCTGTTTCCAGGCACCCTAAACAGCAAGCCCTGTGTAAATAAAAAACCTATATGATTAGAAATTAGTGCAGATACGCCTGAATTCATCTCCATGTGCACAACCTCTAATTGGCCTTTAACTGTGAGTGTTTTGAATAGTTGTCTATCTCTCTATGTTGGCCCTGTGGTTGGCAGATGACCAATCCAGGACGTACACTGCCTCTTGTGCAATGTCAGCAGGGAGAAGCTCGAGCCCCTCGTGACCCTGAATGGAGTTATCTGTGTAGATAGTGGATGGATGTTTGTTTGTTCTTTTCAGATTTGTCTGTTTTGGGCATCACCACAAAGTAGATTCATGGATGTATCCTAATGGTTTTTGGTTGAGAAATAGTGAAGTGCTGTTTGTGAAATGATGAGAACCATGTTGCTGTAAAAGTTAGATAAGACTTCACCCTGATGACTTCAGTGCTCCCTGACACCATAAAGAAAATAAAGATCTGAAGTCAGGCTGCAGTGCATCAGTGTTCATAAACATGCAGCCTGCAGATGTAGATTTGGCAGATAAATTCAGTAAATTACAACAGCTCGCTCTCTGAATCGGCCTCTTCCTGCCCGAATAAACACAAATGAACCAAATAAAGTTCATCTGGTGTAACTCACACAGCTCTGCTCTGTGTTTCCACATCCCTCCATTGATATTCATGTTTATAACGCTGCGCCAAATGTCCCACCACAAATGGCTCAGAGTCCTCAGTAATATCAGCCTAATGACTCACACCCTTTTTGTCATGCTAACTACAGGATCATTATGCAGCAGGCAGCGCCGGGGCCACAACTGAGCATCCAGCACTATCAGTGGCGCATTGTTTATCCCTAATTAGAAGCTAATTAAAAGAAAGCAAAGGGAAAAGACAAATACACACATTTAGGGCTAACTCTTTAATATGCAGGCAGGGGTCTCGCCGGGGGCCGAAACAACAAGCTTAGCATAACGCAGGCCGGGCGACCCGACACCACGGCGTGTCTGCCACCAAGGTGAGCATGTGGTGGGATTAATGTGGGGTCAATGAAGCACTTCTGTGACTCAATAAAGATTTCACTACACAGGATGACATACAGGTTTGAAACACAGCTGGACTCACAATCAGGATTTAAGAAAGATTTTTGAACACAGGGTCGATTAAGAAAGCTGTTTTAGGGTGAGTCTTACTCTTTAGATCAGGTATTGGCAACTTTAACCTCTCCTTTCATGCTTAAAGGCCAAACTGTGGCATTGTAAATGTATCAAAACAAACAGACACTGTGTAAAACTAAGACATTTTATTTCAAATGCATGGGTAGGTACTTGCTTAAATAGTCTTATTTGCTATGTTCTGTGTTTTCATAAAGATTTTGTAACATTTACTTCATGCGTGTTCATGTTTTTGATATTTTAAATTGATTGACTGGCCACATTTAGGGAGTAAGGGGCTGCTAGTGGCCCCAGTTGCCCATCCTCATTTTAATATTTTTTTCGGTTTTAGCCACATTTTAGTCTAGTTTTGGTCGACAAAACTCTAGGTCCACAGCTTATTTTACCATGTTGAGGTATGTGTTGCCGTTTTAGCAGCTGTTGCATGGGAATTTGTTGGTTTTTGTGGCCAATCAACAGACTGTAGTGCTTTAGCGCCCCTCTTAAGGGTCGGCTTGGTACGCTCGGCACCCCTCTGAAGGGCCAACTGTCTCTTTAAATCATGGTAATTAGCTAACACTAATATTCAAGCATATTATCATTTAATCAAATTATTCCTGCCTTAAAGGGATAGTTTAACATTTTTAGTGTGGGCTTGTATGAGGTTTATTTCAATAGTAAATACATTACATTTGCTTAACTTGGGGTCACAGTGGTGGAAAAAGCAGCTCTGATGTTATTTAATAAAGATTTCACCACTGCACTGAAAACAAAAAAAAAATCAGAAAAGTTCAAATTTCAAGGTACCTGTCTGCACTGGATTTTTGAGTTTTGGGTCCAAACTCATCATTTTATATGTGAGAAAAACTTAACTTAAAAAAAGACCATCTCAAGCAGGATTCAGACCCAGGTCCACAGAAACTCGTAGTTGTTGCAACTGACTGTTACCACTGCACCAAACTTGAACTATAGAGGTTGATATGATTAAGCGGACCATATTCTCAGAACTAGGCATGACCACACCTGACCATGACTGACTCTAAAGTTATTATTTTAGTTTTGTCAACTAAAGTCAGGATATCAGACTAACTTTATAATAAAAAGTTACGATAGTTGAGATCAGTACTTTGATAACACAGTGAAAAACATTTTGTTTTGTTCACTTAAAATTGTATTTAATGCTAGTAATTTTAAGTTTCCATGATTACAGTGTGATGTATTTTAAATATTGTGCACACTGTCTGAACAAATTAGATGTAAATGTTTGGATGAATGGGAAAAATTTACATGGATGGAGTGAAAACCCACTCAGTCTGTCTGTCTGTCCATCGGTCGGTCCATCTATCTATCTATCTATCCATCTATCTATCTATCTATCTATCTATCTATCTATCTATCTATCTATCTATCTATCTATCTATCTATCTATCTATCCCTGTGCATTTGGGATGTTGCTGTCCTTCTCTTTTGATTAAATATAGTAGTCAAATTTATCCTCACAACCTCAGTTGAATAAATATGTCCACATTGTTCATCAATGTCTCACTCACCTGCCAATTTCACTCACTTGTTCAAACATCACCAACATATACATTAAATACTTTTCTTAACATAAACAACACATTATGTCTAATTTCCAAAGCCAAACCTTGATTATTCAGGCTTTGGCACTGGATTATTCAAAATGCCGACCTGTGCAGACATAATGATTGATGAGAAATATACGGCAGACTCATAGAAACTTTTCATCACCTGTTCGGGACCCTTTTAAAGTATTTGCATGTAACCTTTGAAATTTTAACTGAAGTCAAATCAATTTCTTATATTATATATAGCACAGTTAATGGGAGGGGCAGAGACTTAATGTGCTTAGAATAATAACAGATGTTGTACTAAATGAAACCATAAACAATAAATAAAATACCCCAAAAATATCTACATACAATGAATGAACAATGAAATACAAGACCAAAACAAGAACAAACACTGAAGATGTGCAGACAACTGTCTCTTTTGTTGAACAAATATTTGACTGAAAATGTTTGTTGACTGCCTCTTTTCTTTGTCAAATGAAGAAATCATAACATGCAAAAAAAAGTTGACTATAAAATCTCTGATAATTTGAATGTTCACTTTTTGTTGCTCTGATAAGACAAGCCTGCTTTTGGACACTCAGATTATATGATTTTTTTCAGTTTATTATGGGACGAACAGCTTTCTTTTCTGCAAAATGTAAAGTGTACATGTAACTTCTGTGAAAATGCATTGTTTCATCTTTTTTATTTTATATACATTTTAACTTAAGTGAACCAGGAAAGCTTTACTGAGATGAAGAACTTCATTTACAAGAGTGTCCCTGCCAAGACCAGCTGCAGAACATTAAATTTAATAAAGTATTAATTGTGGTATAAAGACAGATTTATTTGTGAAGTACTAACTTATAGTGTTTCAAAAGCACCGCTGAATCATTTTTGACATTCTTAACTGTTATTAAAAATGTTGAAAACTGCCCTGTTGCTCAATGTTATCCAATCCTTTTAAAAAATCATCTGATCACCACCACAGTCTAACCTCTTCTTTCTTGTGCCAACATTCCCTGAAAATTTAATCAAAATCCGTTTTGAAGTTTTTGAACTAACTTCCTCACAGATGGAAAGACAAACAGACGGACAGATGCCGGCAAAAACTCAGAAAACTTGGAGTCATTTATCAGTTTTGACACTTTTAGGGTATTTTCAGGTCACTGTTGTCAGAAATCTTCATGGGACGACAGAATTTTGTAAAGTATGATCAAGTTTTTTTTTACAATATTTAAAACACGATGTAAAGGACAGAATAAGCTAAAGTTCGCGAGATAAGAACAGACATCATGTACTCTAAAAGAAAAGCTGACTTCAGGTACACACACTCGAGTCAAGCATTGATGTAAAATGCCTTTATTGAGTCAGGACATGACATTTGCAAAAAAGACATTTTACATTAACTCTTGACTCAAGCGAGTGTGCCTGAAGAGAAACCTGTCGGCTTTTCCTTTTTAAATCACACTTTTCTCCTCGAGAGCATCAGCTTTTACCCGGCCAGAAATTATTACTCTACAGACAAGAGCTCACGGTTATCTGGTTTATCTAAGACATTGTGTTGACTGAAACCTTAATCAATAAAAACAGAGAGCAAAACTATGCATATAATGAGACAGCACCACATTCAACAGGAGTACATACTTGATTAGGACGAACAAATCTTCTAGATGCACTATAAGAAATGCTTGAGCAAACTGTAAATCTTGCAGACCAAAAATGTGACCGTGTTTGTTGTCCACCTCCTTTCTATGTCAGATAAAGAAATGATAATAAGCTAAAAATGTCTTTGACAATAAAAACTTGAATGAAATAAATGCTCACTTTTAGTTGCTCAGACCAAAATCTTACAAGTTAGCTGTAGGACATTCAAAATCTGTGATATTTAATTCTTTTTAGGAAAAATATGTTTTATTACAAGTTCCTGAGAGCACAAACCTCCTCCGAGGAATTTCTGACATTGTTGGCTAAACTACTAGTTAAAAAATGAAGGGCTGCCCTGTCCTGCACTATTAACAATTCCTTTGAAAAGATCCTGGATCAGGATCCAGTTTTGCATCAATACCAGGATCTTATCACTTCCTACTTGTGCCATGACCAAAAGTCTCGGACAATGTCATCAAAGAGCCAAGTGACTCAAAATGTCACTTGTTGCTGATGGGCATACACAAGCACAACAAAACAACAACAAAAAAACCCACTAACAGACAAAAATTAAGGAAGTTAAAAAAAAAATAGAAGTGCTCAAAGAGCTCAAACCTCCGCAGAGGCATTTTTTTGGCAGTCCTTGCCGAGTTATGAGTGAGAATGTGGATCAACTGTTCTTAAATGATTTACTAGATGTGATCCAAACAGTCTGTGTGCAAACACTGTCAGTCTTGTCGACCAAATATTTGATGAAAGTGTTTGTTGATGCCTCTTTCCCTTGTCAAATAAAGAAATAAAAAAAGCTTTGGCAACAAAAAGTGATTAAATAAATGCTCACTTCTTTTTCTCAGACAAGACAAGAAAAAATCTCAGGAATGGGCTGCTGAATATTCAAAGTCTATAATACCTAATTTTTTTTTCTATTAAATTTTGAGTATTTCTTTTACAGTATTAAATCAGTGCATGATGTTTCTGAGATATGCATCCTTTTATCTGTTAATTTTATATTTATTAAGAAGGAAAGCCACATTGTTATTAAGAATCTCATTTACAAAAGTGTCTCGGCCAAGATTAGCAGCAGAACATTAACAAAATAATTTTAAAAAAGAATTGATAGTGCTTTTAAGAAGCATCGATAAGGGTACTGAATCTGTAAAATTCCAGAAAAATGATGTTAAGTCCTTTAATATGGGTTTGCCAGCATTTTCATCAGTTTATGTGGAATATTACTGATAGGTCATTAACATGAGTGAAATACAAATGCCATTTATTTTACAATCTACGTAATTAGTTTATTTCAGAAAGAGGAAACACTTTGACTTAAAACTTGGAACTTTCAGTCGGGTGAAAACTGGACTTAATGTTTCTGAGTCTTCATTGACTTGAAACAAACATTAAAAAGCAAAAATGACAAAAAAAATGTGACCCTAACTGAAAGTTTTTTTTGTAAAGACTAATATTAAAAATGTAAAATACCTGCCAAAAGTCACTGATCAACAAAAACTTTCTCCATCCTTCCAGAATAAAGAAAATCCCCTATTACAAGTTCAACTCAAACAAGCCCTCAAACCTGATCAAACCATCTCTCTAAAACGTGAATAATTCTGGACTTACTGTTAGAAGTTGGTACATGTGTGGCCACGACCAGCAGAGCCGTCAGCGCCAGCAGTTTGACATCCATGCTGGAGGTCTCTCTCTCTTTCTCTCTCTCTCCCTCTGAGTCTCTCTGTTACAATCCAGGGCGCAACTGAGACGCCTGCTCCACTCCGAGCTGTGATAAACCTTCAGATGGTAGAGAGAGAGGGAGAGAGAGTGAGGAGGAAGAGGAGGGAGGGAGTCCCACTTTCTCAGGAGGGAGGAGGGGTGAGGAAGGGAGCGGGGGTCCCAGCATGAGAGGAGGGTGTGTGTGTGTGGGGGGGCAGCAGCGATGCAGGAGAGACTTCCTCGATTGTTTAATGTGTTGGCTGAGACTCAAGGAGCGAGTCTGAGGGGAATTCTGTCTCTTTCTCTCCCTCCAGCCCTTTATCTGCATTTTTATTTGTTCCTTATTGTTTAGTCTCTTTGGAATCACAAGTGTTTGGAGCAGTACTGAAATATTTGGCTTGAAAGTTTTGGAATGAAAAAACTATTTATGTTTTCCTCATTTTCAAGATACAAAGCCTCCAAAATGTCTTATGATATTGCAATGCTGCGCTGATTGTACACCTGACATGCTTCACCATCCAATCATCTGACAAACATCCAGCCGATCAGCAGGAGATTTAACTTGCAAGATTTTGGCCCTGCTCTCCCACGCTGTAGCCCTGCCAGCTCGGCCCTGCATCAGTCCTGCGCTCTTGCTTTCAACCCTTCACCGCCCCAGCGTCCACCTGTAGGCTCAAACAGGGAGTTTTAAATAGCTGGTCAGTAGCTGCCAAAAGGTCTATCGAAAGAGCATTATCTGGTGAAAATGACCCCCAGGGGGCAGTACTATTTTAGAGATGCCACAATTCCCAACTATATATTAATCAGTTCGGTATGACGTCTGTGTGAATCGCAATATTTTTGGTTTTTGAGTACAAGCAGCTGACATTTATTGTTGATCCTTTTTTACTCTTTGTTTACTCGAGTAGCAATGCACTAAAGTTGGACTACACCACTGCTTTGCTCTGAGAGGCAGCAATATGCAACCACACTCACAATATGAAGGACTGTCACTCCTCTAATCTGTGATTGAAGAAGGGTGAAGGTAATTCAGCATTTGCAAAACCTGTAAATACATTTTTCAGATTTTGCTGTGTAGAGGAAAAAGCACTTGAAAGTGTTAAATTTTTTTGTTTATGTTTAAATACCATTAACTGCATCAAGGATGTTGTTGCAGTTAAAAAAACTCATTACTTGATTCTTGTGTTCAAGTGACTATGTGGACTAACCTTAAAGAAAATCTGGTAAAGACTCTCTGATACCCTTTTTGCCACTCAATTATGCAAAAGTGCCCCAACAGCTTTGTTATCATTACAGCTCGAGACAGTCATATTAAATCCACGAGGATATAATGCCTGTGTTAATTAACCCGCAATACGGCTTGAATGCGTGTCACTTGGCATGCATACACCTCTGATGCTACCTTTGAAAATGAAGGGAAGGTGGGGTCAACTTGATCAGCCCATTCTGTCTCTGTAGACAAATTCTCAGTGCCTATAGGCAAAGGAGCCACAATGAGGCCCTGTTATATTTGCACCTCAAGACAGTCACATTAAATCTGTGAGCATCTGTGTCAGTTCACGTTGCAAATGTTTGGGCATGCACAGCATGGTGTTTGCCCCCACACAAAGAAAGTTGGAGAAGCTCACTCACACAGTCCTGTCTCTAGCTAAGTCCTTGTTCCCCTCTCTCTCTAATATCAGACAAAGCAAATAGGGGATCAACTTGTACCCCTGTTTTATCAAAACAACGTTGGCAGTGGAGGCAAAATGTCACGGGGGGATAAATATTATGTCTTGAAATGGCAGCATGCATGGGGCTATTGTTTTCACAGCACTGCAAAAACTCAGATCTAGGCAAATGTGTTTGTCTTTATAAAGTCAGAAATATCTGAAACACTTATTCTAATCCACTTTCACTCAACAAGTTGCGATAAATATTTAAGGATTAATGAGGCAAAAATAAGGCATTGAATTTCTTGTAATGATAAGAAAATATCTGCCAATGAAACAAAGAAAGTTTGACTTAGTGAGGGTCTTAAATTCAGGTTTAATATCTGCTCTGGAGAGAAAATTTCATTTTAAGACAACCTTCAAGTTAAAATTGTCTTGTCTTAATGGCAGATTGTTTGACTTACTACAAGCATCTCAAGCCTTGTTTTTAGTTTTTATATCTTCAAACAAGGTCTTAATCCAGACATATAAGGAAATGTGGCTTAGAATCAGTCTAGTGAGATTTTTTTTTTGACTTGAAACTGGGCACATACTCCCATCTAGATCTGAGTTTTTGCAGTAGGGCGTTTTGTCTATACAGACAACCACAAAAGATGACCATTCCATCCTTAGCTGCCACAGGTGTGGAGAGATGAAAATATAGAGGTTATATGAAAATACAAGTTTAGAGGTTGAAGCTGTATGACAGTATTTCTGAGCCTCAGAGGATCCTCAGGCTTCAGATTTAGCTGGGACATGCTGAAGCTTGGGAAAGGCTCGTGCACAGAGTCTCTCTCTCTCTCTGTTCTGGCCAGGCTCCCGTTCTCTCCGCCTGTTTCATGTCTTTATTGGGCTCTTTTGGACTTCACTTTCACTATCTTGAGAAGAGTCCATTAGAGGACAGTTTAGATTTTACTGCAGTGCCATTAAAGTGAGTCAGAGAAGGTCTGCAATAACAGATCAATACTGTTTGATTTATTACATTCAGTCATAATGGCTGTCTTCAGAGACCAGTTTCTACATCTTTGACTGATTTTCCCTCAAGCAAGACAAAATTGAAAGTTTATCAAAATCTTCCAGACACAGATTTAAGCTTGACATTTATCTGAATATCTTGTTTTCCTTCTGATGATTGGACAACTTTTAAATGAATCTATAAAAACTTAAACTAAAGCAGTGAGCATCAATATAACAGAGCACAGATGTGTGAGTACATGTCTCTACGTGTTCGTGCACACTTGCATCCAATTATCCACATCTCTGTCTCCCTCTCGTCTGTTCTGCTGTGTTGAATCCAGCAGCTGCTAAACTGAAACTGCTCTTCATGCCAGAACTTGACGCCTTCACTGACGGAGCTGTTGGAGGGGATTCAACACCCCCACTCCCCCCACAACACCCATTCACCCCCATCACACCCTCATCTGCAGCACCCCTCACCACCACCATAACCAGCAGCACCAGCAGTAATAAAACCATATGCTGTTAAAGACCGCCTGTCAGTTCATGCACTAAAACTCCTCCCTGCAGTTTACAGAGCTGAAGCACGTCTACGTGCCGAGAGAGCGCTCGCAGGTCTGACGCTGCTCTGAGCTGTTGACCCGTGAGCAGGGCCGGAACGAGGATTTTAGAAATGGTGGGGTCCAAAACCATTGAGAGAATATAGTCATCGTCATCATCATCATCATCATCATCATCAACAGTTTGAGGAAGACAAAAGCACAGATGGGACTCAGAAAACAAACTTGAGTGGCCCATGTCCTGGTGTGTTTGACTGTTTACATCATTTTTTGGGTGTCTATTAAGCAAGAATTTGATTTAGGTTGAGTAAAAAAATGAAACAGGAGGCTATGAGCTCTGCACTAACTGGCTGGAAGATGGGGTACAGGCAGCAGACAAACAGTCATGGCGACTGCCTGTGACGTGCAGAAAACAGACATGTAGGTCGAGGCTGTATAGCTATGACATCATAAATCCAAGGGAGTAAAAACAGAGTGTTTAAAAGGGTGAATTTTCTGCAAAGAGGGGTGTGAACTGAGAGCCTCGCTAAAGGTGTCATAATCTTGTGCTGTCCAAGACCTCTCTATCATCATTAAAAACCGGTGATGCCGGGAACATGTTACTTATACCCCTTTCCCACTGGCCCATAAAAACAGTTTAAACATGGTAACAGCCAGCTCTTGTTGGCAGTGGGAAAGGGTCTAATCGGCATTTAGACCCGGATCGACTGACCCTGCAAAAGACAAAGGTTTTTATCGGCTCACCTCCGATCGGCCCCAGTGGGAACATCACGCCCGGATGAACCTGCTAATTTACGGATGACGTTGGCGTAATGTGCCTAAGGCATAGTATCGCGCCGTCTCCTCTGTCTGTAACTTCTGCGACTCTTTGCCATCTTAGCAACAAATTCCATCTGCTTCATATCATCAGCGCTCGAATGTCGTTCAGTCTGCAGCGAGTTTGTACATTTTAAAGAGGGACTAAAGTACGAAGTACAGAAAACAGTTGACCACCGTGTCCATGGCTTCCATGCTCCTTTCCATTGCTTACATGGCCGTGTTTCGTCATGCTGACGATGTCATGAACAGCTTGACGCACCAGAGCAAAAAAAACAGCCACGCAGCTTGTCTGCTGGCGATTAGACCCGGGTCTGCAGGCAGTGGGAAAGGAGTCACTTGCCGATTGTTAGCATGTTAACCCGCATTGAAAAAACCCGCATTTATCTGATAATTTTAGTGGGAAAGCAGTATAAGTAATGCGTTACTGTAATATGATCTCTTTTTTCAATAGCGAGTTATCTAACGCGTTACTATTTCCAAACCAGTAATCAGATTAAAGTTACTTATCCTAGTCACTGTGCGTTAATATTTTTGTCATTTTCTGTTGTAAAAAGATAGATTTGCTTTCTTCTTGTGTCTTGGGGAGTGACATCATGTGTATGACAAGTCACGTTTGCAGCATGAGGAAAACTCATTTAATACAAGTGAGCTGTCCCACGCTGTAAAAAACAATGGAGGGAGGAGAGAGATGCACGTTTTCTAGCTGGAAATACAGTCACTGTTTTGAGTTTGTATCAGCTAAAGATGACAGTATTAAGATTTGTGTGCTGGAGACAAAGTGTTATCTAGTGTCAAAAACACTATGTCAAATTTGAAGAAACACTTTGCAACAAAGCACAGCCAAACTAACAGAGAAAGTCCCACCACCCAAACAACAAAAGCTGGACTTCAGTGCAAAACCAGTAAGTGGGGGACAGTTGAAGGAGTTGGTTGGGCAGAATGTTGTAGAGGAAATGCTGCCCTTAAACACGGTTGACTGGCAAAATGTTTTATATATATGTTAATATATTATATATTGAATGTAATTAATGAAGTAATGTGTAATCTGGCTTAGTTACTTCAAAATCAAGTAATCAGTGAAGTAACTAAGTTACTTTTTAAAGGAGTAATCTGTAATCAGGTTACTTTTTCCAGGTAACTGTGGCAGCACTGTTAAAAACAAAGAATGTTGGACATGGGACCTTTAAATCATGAAGCTCTTCTTTTTTACACTAATGTTTATCACAGAATACCACAAAATTTAGTGCTATTTACTGTCTTGTGTGAACAAGTGACCCAGACACTCACAGATCAATGAAGAGTCACCCTGCACAACACAAAAAAGCACAGAACTAACCAAAGACTGTAGAGTTTCAGAAGGGTCAGCAACTTCACCACCTACTGGTGAATGGTAAATGGACTTGAGCTTATATAATGTTTTTCTCGTCTCTTTGACTCAAAGCAGCAAATCTCCCAGGTCACATCAACCCATTCTCTCTCGCATTCACTCACTGATGGCAGGAGTGTCTATTTCAGTTCTCCATCAGTATCAACCAACACATTCATGCCCTTACATGCCCATTAACACGCCACTGATGCAGAAGTGGGAGCAACTTAGGGTTAAGTGTCTTGCCCAAGGACACATCGACATGTTACAGCTCAAACCTGCAACCTTCCAATTACCAACTGTAGGGGCCAAATGTGAATTGGCTTATTCATATAGGACCAGCCTTATTGATAGTTCATACTTAAGGTTATTTACATGTTGACATATTTATAGTTTATGTACAGTTCAATATATTTCACATTTTGATATATTTCATGGTTAATAATTTAGAAAAAAAGGACTGCCATGATTATTTCTTATTTACATACATTTAGAATTCATTAGTTTAAAAAAAATAATGAGACACAGACAGACAATATATGCTAAAAACATTTTTATTTAGAATTGCACCAAATCAGTCATGTGGCCTACTTCGGTCAGGAATGCAGCGCAAGCTTGCGTCGGTCAGGCAGATGAAGCCAGCTCAGTATAGAAACGTCACAGTTTTTGACCGTGTGACTTAACTACTACGTACAACTTTTCTTTATTATTATTGCAAACTACAAGTTCTTGTCCTGTTGTTCGCGTTCAAGACTCACCATTACTCTGGCTTCAAGGGTGTTTCATTTTTAGAAGATGCTTTTGAGAATACACCTACACCAACCAAGCACATCAGACTGCGCCACCGATGCCCCACACAACACGGTTTTGTGAGTTGTGTGACAAATTAAAGTAGAAAGAAGACACAATTTTATGCATTGCTACTCTCCAAAAATTCAGTTTTGAATAACAAATTGATTGTGTTTGGTTTAGAAAGATTTAGAAATCAGTGCTACATTTCATTGCATTGTTATTTATCTCTAGTATAAGGATATATAACATGTCAGCTAAACATAAGTGTTTAACAGTGGGATATCTGCTAAATTTAATTTCTTTGGACTAAGAGTTAGAACTATACTCACTTCTAGATATGATGATGATCTCCTGATCTGAACATCCAGAGTCTGAACAACATTTTTCCTTTATCAAAATCAGAATCAGACTTGGTATTTATTGCCAAGTACATTTGCACATACTGGAATTTGACTTTGTAAATTAGTGCAAAAGCAATCAATATATAATTAGAATAAAAATAAAAATAAAGGGTCAGGAGGAATAAAATAAAGTAGAAACATGTGCTTTTGGTCAATGAAAAACATTAAAAATTCATAAAAGTTTTGTTTTTTTTGTTGTATTGCCAGAGATGATTGGTACCAGTGAAAATACAACAAAAAATATCAACTTCAATTTGAAAAAGTCTGGAATCACCCATCACTCCAGAGAGATGTCCATTACTGATGCTGTGAAAATAGAGAAAATGAAACTGCAGAACACACTAAAAATTAAAACAATACACCTGATAATTTAATAGAGGCGAAAACAAGTTTAAGACGCGAGCTTTAATGTGATTATTTCTGTTTTGGATCATGGCTGTTTTAAAAGGGACCACAGTCAGTTTCTCTTCAGCGGGGCTGGTGAGCAGATGTGGTTTATAAGATCTGATTTGATTCAACACAGCACCTCCCAGAGCAGCTCAACCTCTCTGTGCTCTGCACCTTAAACACAAGACAATATTTGGATTTCCTCCATGAATGTTGAGTTTCTGTGACAGGATGTTTGGCTATGTTAAATAAATCCATATTAAGTTTCATGCATCTGATAACACTTAAAAAGTTTGTTCAGATAAACCCCAAACTCCCAAACTGCCTCAGACTTTGTCAATCTCATCATCAGTGAAGGGAGTCGTGTTTACCGGGGCACAAAAACAAATGTCACAAGTGTTTTAGCCGCCGCAGCGCTAACACGCAGCAGAAGCATGTCTGCCGTGAGGACTGGGAATGTGGTCGACACGTTTACTGTCGAGCTGTGGGACAACACCGCCACTCTTACCACAGGTGGGGTCAGAAAGGTCAGTGTTTCATGTCTATGTATAGGGTTTCAGAGGCTGATGGGTCTTTGTTCTAGGCCAGTTCTGATAGATGAGTTGGCACAAATGGCTGCCGTGATGAGGGATATGATGGAGAGCAGGCGGGTGTTCAGTCTGCAGCGGGGCAACTCATGTGCAAGACTTGTCCTTAATGAAGCAATCACACAAATAAAGGCTGTAAACTTTTATAATTTTGTCTATCAATGTAATGGCCTCTTGTAAAATGGAGCCTTGATCACAGCAGGAAGAATGAGGATGTGGTTACATGAGCGATCATGGGGCTTTTGAAAGTGGGGAAGCATGCGAATGATTTTCTCTTTTATAGAATTGCCTGTTTTCCTGCTTCTATTGTGCTGCTAATGCTTTGTGAGACAAACTAGAAATTTGCATTAGAGAAGGTCTATCAAATAACCTCTGTATGTGAATATCCTTAAATGTTATTTTTTTTTAACATTTATTTGGACGAGACAGTGCATATTGATGAACTATAATGTCTTGAAAGTCCATACATAAGTATGCTGGCTTTAGCACAATGCTAATTAGTCTAAAACATAAAAGAAAAACCTGAAACCAATGATACAGACATGCAAACAGTACAACATCGCTAACAATAGAAGATACAGTTACAATAAAACAATACAGACTGGGTTAAGTCTTCCCTACAATGTATAAAACAAAAATAATACAATCTAGAACACAAAAAGTGTCAATACATACTTTTTAAAGTGCCTGTGTGAAGGTGCATGAGTTAAAGTGCCGCTTAAAGTGCCAGAGGAGATCCTGGGACTGAAGATTATAAGACCCTGTGCTCCTCTGACTGATGAAGGTCAGAAGGCCTGCAAGTACAGACCTAAAATTGCCTTGTAAATGAGAAGAAGCCAGTGCTTCAATCTCTGTGTAGACAATGAGTGAGGGATTTAAAATTAGTGATAACCCTCAGAGCTCAGCGATACACAGAATCCAGAGCATGTTAGCACTGGGACAGAATATATACACAAGGTGAAGAATAGAAAGAGAAAGCAAGGAAGGTGGGCGGCAAAGCTTCTGATCAAAAGGAAAAGTGCAAGAAAATTTGTGGAGATATTTTGGAACAAATTGAAGGAAACTCACATTTTAGAAGGAATGCTTACAAAGTGTTTTGACATGTTCAAATGTTCATGCCATACTGACTCTTAACCAATGGAGACCATTTCAGCTCTCAATCTTATACTGAAACTTTGATTATTTTGAACAATTAGTCAAATTTTTATTTTAAATTTCCCCAGATGTGACAGCAGTGATGAATATGTGTTAAAACCAAATGAATCTAAAGTAACAATTATTAAAGAACTGTTATTTTAATTTTGGCGATCTTCCTCTATGATGTTACTGAAGATTTCTGTCGGTCTTTGTTTTCAGCTCTTTTAAAATTGAGGTATTTCCCTGATTCGAAACATTTTTTTGTTCATTTTTTTCATTGTTTATTTGTTTTATTAATGTAAGCACTTCGATACAAACAAGCAAAAAGCAAAAATAATAAATGAAATGAAGCAGAAAGAAGAATAATCTTATGTGATCTGCCCCTTTTTACAAGACACAAATTAACAATATACATTAAAAAAAAAAAAAAATCAAATAGCTGAAGGGCCAAAGAAGCTGTTACTTCCCTCTATAAGATGCATGAATTCAATTTACACTTTATCTGTTGAAAAAGACTGAGAACATATAAACAGAAATGGTTCAATATCAAATTCTATTATACTCTTTATGAATATGATGTCCATGCCTTTACAATCAGTTGATACTTTACTTGCACATTTATTATTTTTTTGACAATATTCAGTATTTCTTAATTCTTTATTTTACCAGAAAAAATACTATTAACATTATACCTAACTGAGTTGCTCTCAGCCTCATTTTCTGTTGATTTGGGGATATTTTTTGCAAGATAAGGACCCACTTCTACAAATAATTTATTAAATTAATTTAACATTGTGTTTTTTTCACATATGTCTTTATTAACTTTTAAGAAAATAGTTTGGAAAATCAGTCTTTACTATATCTTTCTTTGTTATGCTGTTTTTATTCCCCATGTAGCCTTAATATTTTTACCAATTTTATGTAATAATTCATTCGAGTATTTTTTTTTTTTTTTTGTTTAAAAGATATTAACTTATTTTTATATTTCTTAGACCTATCCTCTTATTCCTTTGTCAGGAAATCTGTGAGTGGTACACAATTGCAGACCCAGGTTCATAACCACTAGAATCATGAACAATATGGGGAAGCGTAAACCAGTAAGATACAAGCCAACAACAAAAATGATTTTTTTTGGTACCACTGTAATGATTAAATCAAACCACCATAGAGCTGAACACAAACTGAACACTGGAGGAGGTCTGAACAAAAATCCCCTGTTGGTGAATTTAAGTGGCTGGGTTTGAACTTACAGCTTATTCACTTATTCAAAGCTACTGGAGAATCTCAAACAATTCACACACAAGAATTCAAAAGTGCTTCAGCTGGAAACATCAACCCAAGAAACACAGAGAAGCTCTCAAATGGCAAAGCAACGAGTCAGCAGTGAGCACAGCAACTCAGAAGTATAAATAACTTCAGCACACCTGAGCCACGTCAGGCCAACACACACACACACACACACACCTGGAGCTGCACTGAGATGATTCCCTTCACCTCCTCAGAGTTACCAGTGTGATTTATCTCACACATATAGGCTTATGCTTAGAGCTCGACGACTGTTCAAGTGTAACCACATCTTCGACTACGTTAAACTGGGTCAACAGTATGTTTTACAGGAGAATGTTAACAGGCTTTTGTGATGAAAAATGTGCACAACATGATGTTTAATAAGAATAGTTGAGGCTAACATTGAGAATATATTTTTAAAGAACAAAAAAATTACATATCAGGTTCCTAATCCGTTTAAAATGTCATTATTTTGCAGCTGAAAACCCACAACACCTACCAGTAAATTAAAATGTGGCTATTCCCTAAGAAAAACACCATCTGAATGGTTTGTTTAAGCCAATAAATGCAAATACTGTAAAATGAGACAGCCAAACACCAAATGCGTCATAAAATCTGCTAAAGTAGGATAATGAAAAAAAAAAAATTAACAGAAAAAATTCCAAACAATAATACTGAACTGAAACTGAGAAATAGACAGATGAAGAGGATTAAAATAAACCAATAGAAAAGAAGAAATAATAATTATTTTTCTAAATATAATCAGCCAAAAGTCAGACTAAATATCAGAGGACTTCCAGTGTTGTCTGTGCTAAAATATTGTAGTTTTTTTGTCCTGACATTTCAACTGTACGCCACATACACATGATTGGCTGACACAACAGTAAAAACACAGATGTCCTCTGGTGTTAAAAACAATGATCGCTGATCTCAGGGTAGTACTCATATTGTGCTAATGAGGCTTTGGAAATCCAGTTAAACTCAAGTTAAAAGTCTCTCATATAAACTTTCTTTTTGCCATATGAGCACAAAAACACACTTCAATGACCATCTCTCATCAGCTGGTGTGTTAGAGCACTTAAATTAACTACACAAACACATTATTTAAATATTTAATACCCCTCCATGTTAATATAAACCCAAATAAACACAGACTAATCTCCTCAGTGATCTCCAAACGCCACCGCAGATCTCTGCTCCTTCCTGTAAGGATCTGTGTGAGCAGGCCGCTCTGTGATCCACAGTTTATTGTGTTTGTCCAGCACTTTGAGTCTGGTGCTGAGTCTGATTTTATGGTGGCTGTGCAGATGAAAGGTTTCCCTCCACTGAGTCTGGATCAACAGTAGTTCACCATCACAGCCGGGGTCACATGGGACGCTCAAAATTCAGGGTGTAAACACACATTAATCAACATGTGGAAAAATCCTTAAGGGCAGAAAATCTGTCAGCCGCTCCATCATTCAGACGGAGAGTGTGGAGTCAAAATTAATTTATCATATTTACATTCACATTAGAGTGACAGTGGTTTGGTTGGAGAGTTGGTCGTCTTTCAACCTGAAGGTCAAGGGGTTTGATCCCCTTCTACATTCATGAGTCCTTTGGTAGGACACTTAACCCCAAATTGCTCCCACTGCTGCATCAGTGGTATGCTAATGTGTATTAAAGTTTGCAAATGTGTTTATATTTTACACAACTAATGGCGATAGAGGCTTGATCAGAATAAGAGTATGCACAACACAACATTTAGAAGATCGTAAACCATCATGGCTCATACAGAAAGAAGATTCATTTCTGACAAGATGGCTGGTTTAGGCTGATTGTTGCTCTGATCTGTGTTCATGAAAAGGTCTGTTCAAGACGTGTCTCCAGGTGACCTGGATGGACCGTTCAAAATATTTCACTTGTCCATCTCGGAGAGCCCATAGAAAGTGTACAGGAGTGGACAGAACCTGTCAGAAGCATATCAGGCAGGTGATTGGGCAATTGATCCATCAATCACATTTATTAAATGTATCTGTTTCAGTCAGTGGCCGAGTTCAAACTACATATGAAAATGATCATCATTAGCACCTGTTTGGTTGAAATGGTTAATCATACACCTGAATACAAATCAACAAAACACCAGTTTTTGTGCAAGTGTTACATAGGATGTGATAATACTTTGAAGGCCATGGATTGCAGGCAACATTATAAAAGATGCACTCATGCTAGGGCCTGTTACCATCCGGTGCTCGAATGCTGTACCCCCATGTGTTTGATAGCAGTAGAGAAGAAAACACAGCTGGCACAACAAAAAGAAACAGGGAGACACAAATTGAAAATCACCATTTCAGTCATTTTTATAGCTCTCCATCACTCTGCTATTACTTAAAATTATTACTTGGAGGAGTGGTTGTTTGAGGTAGCATCTCACCTGAGCACCTGTATGCAGAAAAAGGACAATGACAGGCGTCTGTTTATCTCCTTTTAATTTATCAAAAGGAGGGATACCTTTTGATTAAATGTAATTTTATATTGATTTTCTGCAGCTGATGCTGTCAGTGTTATTCTTCACTCATTATTTTTTTAATTGATGTGTTTTCACACACCAACAGTGACCCTCACCTACATGCAGATCAGCTGATGTGATCACTGAATACTGAATGAAGCACTTTTCAAAATGAGAGATGTAATATTTGTGTGAATTGTTAAATCATAAAAAATCAGCTAAAGAATATTGACAACCAACTTGGTCGGACTTGTGTAAAGAGAAGAAACAAGCAGTGATGAATGACAAGGAAATGGAATATAGTCTGAGCAAACACTCATATTGTGATATGGGTTAAGATCTGCTTAATCACAAACTCAAACACAACTTGAGCAAAAAGAGAATAAAAAAAGGCAAAGAGGATGTCAAAAAAACTACAAATACCAAAAGAAGGACTGAATAGCATATTTCAGAGGACCTCTTTGTAAAAAAAATGATGTTATTTTGCTCAGGATTTTGTTTAAAACTTTAAACATTACAGACAGTTTTCATTTGCATGGGATTTAAATCACAAACATCCTCTTCAGCTGTCACATATCATTGAAGGTCCACGGCTGAGGAGCTGTTACTGTGTGGAGAGGTCTCGTTGCATGCACCCACCCGTTGTTCTCGTGCATTAGGAAGCAACAGAAAGTCCAATCTCTGCAGACAGCACGCTCCAAAATAAAGTGAAGAGCTCTTAACAAGATGAAGGGATAGAGAGTCCATTAGGATTACTGTATCAAAGAAGAAAGTTAGTTACTGTTCTGTCTGTAAAGCTCTTTTTAATTTTTGATTTAGTAAACTACTTTTACTTCATAGTTTCATTATTATTTTACTGTCAATAACCTTGCTGTGTTGTCTGGATGTGTTTATGGCCTGAAGCGGGGGGTCTGTAAACAGGATAAACAGGAGGTTTATAGGCTTTAAAGACTGAGGGGGGCTTTGGAGTGGGGGACGGGTGTGAGATGTGTGAGTGTGTGATGTGTTTTTAGGGTGTCCCTGTTATCAGTTAACACATTTCTGAGCCTTAGCAGCTGGCCTCTTAAGGGGCACACACTCACACACAAACACACAAATCTTTTGTTGATTGATTTGGCGAGATGGGGCTTCCTGCCGTGCCTTTAAAAATGTTTTCAAAAAACCTTCAAGTCCATTCATTGGCTCCCTACATTCAGTACATGAACAGTTACAATCATGGGAATATTGTGTCAAGATTAAAAACAGCTTTGAGATGGAAGTAAAGCTTAAACAGTATTTAATCAAAGATAATAATGTTGGCATGTCTTTTACATGCAAATTCTGCATGTATAACAGATCATTTATAACCCATTAAAGCGGTATTTTTCAGATATGCCAGTATAATCCTACAGATCCATGGTCCAGCCATTGCATGTTTACTGCAAGATCTGCACTCCTCATCACAGCACTGCTGTCTATGCAGTCTCCTATCTGTTAGCTTTGACGTTGACTTGACTTGATGTTAGCCGGTACATATCCTATTTCAACCTTTCATATTATTTAGAAAATGTGTTTTATCCTTCTTTTTTTTAATTAATACAGCATATACTCCAGTCTTGTGGTTCTCAACTGGTCTGGCCTTGGGACCCACCATTACCCTTCAATGTCAAGCCGAGACCCAAATATAGGAACATTTTCAAATTCTCAAACATATTTAATAGACAGATGCTGCACTTTGAACTTGAGATAGTACAGCATATCACAGAATGTCAAAACAACAACAAAAAAAGTTTAATGGTAAACTGAAATGACCTACATGTGCTGAACATACAACCTATTGAATCTTGAAGCAGATGGACTACAACAGTGAAAAACCACATTGGGTGTGACTCCTGTCAGCTAAGAACTGGAAACTAATGCTACAGTGATGGTGCACTCCAGGTGATCTCAAAACTCAGATTCTACAAGATGCAAATTAGATACATCACTTGGAGCGCCCCCTTGGTAAGAATTTCCCACTGAGGAGTTGGACGATCCTCAGCTACCTCGACTTCACCAGCTTGTAACCGGAGCGCCTCTAACTGGGATGTGAATTCAGAGGTAAATGAAACGCGCCATTAGCACAAGCTCACTAATATTGTCTAGTAGTCATTCAGAAATAGGTGGCCTGGTCTGATGAATCTTGATTTATGCTGTGAGATTCTGATGGTAGGGTCAGATTTTTGCATTAATGTTACGAAAGCATGGATTCATCCTGCCTTTTATCAGCAGATTGGGTTGTGGATGGTGGTCTAATGGTGTTAGAGACATTTTCTTGGCACACTTTGGGCCTCACAGCCTACCTGAGTATTACTGCGGACCATGTCCTCCCCTTTATGACCACAGTGTGCCCATCTTCTGATGACTGCTTCCAGCAGGATAAAGGGCCATGTCACAGAGCTCAAATCATCTCAAAATGGTTTCACAAGTAATAAAGTGAGTTTACTGTACTCCATTGGCCTCCACACTCACCAGATCTCAATCCAACAGTGCACCTTTGGGAACTGGTTGAACAGGAGATTGACTTCATGGATGTGCAGTCTACAAATCTGCAGCAACTGTGTGATGCTTTCACATTAATATGGACCAAAATCTCTGAGGAAGTTGCCAGAACCTTGTTGAATCACTGCTTCATAGAAGACGGTCCAACCTTTAACCAGCAAGGAGTTCTTAATGAAGTGAAGGATGAGTGTTCATGCTCATGTTGTGGTGCTGGAGCTGTTTTGTGAATGATATTGGATGAATTTAGACATGTTAAGTGGATATTCAACAATGCAAGACTTCCCAGAAAAATGGGAATGAGACATTGACCTGACAATGACTTCACTGTACTGCAGTGGCCTCCAGAGTCACGAGTTCTCAACCCAATACTGCACCTTTAGGATGTGGTGGAACAGGAGATTCATATCATGCTCATTAATCTGCCTCAGCTGTGTGAAGCTATCATGTCAATAAGGACCTAAATCTCTGAGGAATGTCTCCAGCACCTTGTTGAATCTATGCCATGGAGACTTAAGGTAACTCTGACAGCAAAAGGAGTCCAACCTGGTACTTTGTAAGGTGTACCTAATAAAGCGACCGGTTAGGGTATTAACTCTGGTGTTAGAAAGAGCACAGCAGAAGCCACCTCTTTCACCTCTGAAATGAGTTAAATACAAATAAAACTAAACATCACAGTTCTGAGACGGCGGCAGTCTCGCAGGCGTCTGACAGAAACAATGCTCAGAGACCATGAGGTCCTGGCAGAACAAAACCTGTTCTTTGAGTCCGCCTCTTGACCATTTTAGCTCGGCGTCCTCCTTTCACATGTACAGCACATACAGTCAGGAAGCTGTGCACGCCGGCAGAGAGCGATGATAAAGGCATTTCCATACGAATGAGCGTCTGGTCTTTAGGTAGAGACGTCCTGAATGTGTTTGAAGTCTTCAGCTCTCCTTGGCTGTCAGTTACAGGAGAAAGGCCTCTCACTGACTAATCCAGTTTACTTTGTGGCCGTCTGTGGAGGAGAGAATCTGGCATGACACCAAACGCCACTCAATGGATGCTTTTCCAAACAAAGGCAGCAAAAAATGTCCGCCTCCTCCTCCTCCTTTTCTGCTCCTCGTTTCCTTCTCGACAAGCACATTGAACTGTTCTGGTCTTTCATATATTTGTGGAGAGATGGTTTGTGTCTGACCCCGTCACCATGGTTTCGGCTCCAGGACATGTGTTGACTGTATGCATTATGGGATGCTGAGAAAGGAGAGGGCGGAGTGGAGTGCTGGTGCCCTTTGGTACCACATTGAGGAGTGAGACTTTGTGTGTTTTAATGCTGGGTGGTGGTCTGCTAGTGTCTGTAGAGGGTGCAGAGAGCAGGAGGCCATATGAAGGAACAGACATCAAAACCTAAATCCTAATTGGACGGGACGTTTCAAGGATGCATGGTGACCGCTAGCTTGTGGTCAAAACCACTTTTATGTGTGTTTGTACACAGGAATGCTTCTCTTTATAGACCTGTATGATGAAGAGTTCTCAGGGGAAAAATCATCCTTAAATGGAGGCAAGAAATACCCCAGGCAATACTGAAATTCAAAGTATTTATTTTCCCACTCGGGGTTAGCATTTTGTACAATGAAGGTTATCACTCATGGGAGCTGAAATCAGAGTTTACTGCTGAGGAGAGTAAACAGGGTTTGATCAAATGTGGGAAACTCCAACCCAAAATGGCTGCATCAGCAACAAAACGACATTAGAACAACACAATCATCAGAGTAAATTATAATTTTGTTTATCTATTTTCCTTTGTTGTACAAAATGTGGTGTCTGAAGGCAGTAAATACAGTTTTAATGAGGAATAATCACACAAATGAGCAAATAAAAACAGACAGAGATGGACGAACAGGTGGTGCAAATGGTATTGTGGTGAAGCTGCACGTTTTATGCAGATAATATGGTCCTCTAAACTAGCAGTTGAGTCTCAAGTAGGATCTCAGGCCCCTTTCTTTGTCATTCTTCTCTATCTCTCTCTTTATTCTTCTCCTTCTGCTTCCCCACCAAAGTGACAAACAGTCCATCCTGTCCGACTACCCAGTCGGCCAGTCATATGGTGGCTACTCAATACATTTAGGCTTGTAGACACTGTCAACACAACCTGCAGAAGTTCAAACTGAGCATAAAAATGGAGAAGAAAGGTACTTTAAGTGACTTTGAATGTGGCATGACTGTTGATGCCTTAAGGACTGGTCTACACATCTCAGAAACTGCTGATCTACAGGGGTTTTTATGCACAACCATCTCTAGGGTTCAGAGAATGTGTCTGATAAAAACATATCCAGTGAGCTACAAACACTGTATTTCACTAGTTCATCTGGGCAACAGCCTATAGAAAGTGTTTGGGAATGGGCAGAACCTTTCAAAGCATATCCGGCAGGTGATAGGACGATCATTCTGTCAATCACAGTTATTACAGGCCAGTCAGATAATGTAGTTGGTGGACACTACTGCTGCAGTGTAAAGGCCAAATGTGACTCACTTTGTAGAGCAAACTCTCAACGAAACGTTGATAGTGGAGCCACAATTTCCTTTGCATTGAGAAATGCTTTCAGTGATGTTAGATGTTTTTCATTTAACAAAAAAATGTGGTCAAGAAAACTGAAAGACTCTGATTGGGCTGTCATGCTTTGGGCCAAGCACAATTGTTGTAGACTGAAGCTTGGCAAGATGGATCTGCCTGATTGCAGACGTTGAATCAGGATCCCGCTGCTACGCAAGGTTGAGAGCTCAGAGAAGAAAAGCTAGAGTGTGTCAAGCTGATGTCATCACATTGATGACATCATCAGCACGCCAGGTAAACCAAGGAGCATGGAAGCCATGGACACGGTCGTCAACTGTTTTCCGTACTTTGTACTTTTGTCCCTCTTTCAAAATATACAAGCTCAGTGCAGACTGAACGACATTCGAGTGGTGATGATACGAAGGTGGATGGAATTTGCTGCTGAGATGCCGTCTTTTTGTTGCCCCAAGTTACGGGCGCGATATTATGACGTAGGCACGTTACGCCAACATCATCCCATAAATTAGCGCATTCAACTGGTTCACTGGAGCCGACTGGAGGCGAGCTGATAAAGACCTGTGTCCCTTGCAGGGTCAGTTGATGCAGGTCTGAATGCCAATTAGAGCCTTTCCCACTGCCGACAGGAGCCGATTGTTAGTGTTTTTGAACAGGTTTTTCGGCCAGTGGGAAAGGGGTATAACAAGCACTTTTACAACAAGGAAATGTAGAAGACCACATCCAACAGGTTAACACTGGATGCTTGTGGCTGACATGCATTCACATATACACTCAAATAATGAACTTCTATTAAAGGTTTAGGAAGAACTACAAAAAATTTCCCCATATGGTTCATTTAATTACTGATTTAGGAAACCAACAGACTGCAAGCATTCAGAGTGAAGGATGGTTTCTCCACAGAGGAGACAAACTGAGCTTTAACTTTGAGAAGCACAGACAGAGACAGTACTGGAGCTGCTAATTTCATTTTTCTGAAATATTCTACTACCTGCTGAATCAAGGTAATTATGGCTCTCTATTTTTCAATGATCCTCTTTGTTTTGGCCAATATGTGTGCACGGCTCACTGACAAAATAGGCGAGCCTCCGATACTTTCTGACTGCCAGACTTATGCTGGCAGTCTGAAGGCTCTGACCTGATAACATGCTTGCTAAAATGAAAATATGCATGCACTACTGCTGTCACAGAAGTATACAGCATCCAGTGTGAAACAGCCCTGAACACAAAACATGTCATACCATAAAGCAGATGGGCTACAGCAGCAGAAAACAACACTGAGTGCCACCCCTGTCAGCTAAGAAAAGACAATGAGGCTACAAATTGCATCTGCTCCTAAGGTTGGACAATAGAAGATTGGTAAAACGCTGCCTGGTGTAATGAGTCTAATTTTTGGCTGCATTCAGATGGTGGGGTCAAAGTTTTGCAAAGCAGCATGAAAGCATGGATACATCCTGCCTTGTATCAACCGTTCAGGCTGTTGGTGTTGGCATCATGGTATGGGGGATATTTTTTGGCACATTTTCAGCCTCACAGTGTGCCTGAGTATTCTAGTTGACCATGTCCTTTCCTTTATGCCTACAGTGTGCCCATCCTCTGATGACTACTTCCTGTAGGATAACACTCTATGTCAAAGACCTCAAATCCTCTCAAAATGGTTTCACAAATAATAAAGTGAGTTCACTGTACTCCAGTGACTTCCAGAGTCACCAGATCTCAATCCAACAGAGCACCTCTGGGAACTGGTTGACCAGAAGATTGGCTAAATGGATGTGTAGCCTACAAATCTGTAGCAACTGTGTGATGCTTTCACATTAATATGGACCAAAATCTCTGAGGAAAGTTTGCATAACCTTGTTGAATCACTGCTTCTTCGAAGAAGGTCCAACCTTTAACCAGCAAGGAGTTCTTAATGAAGTGGAGGCTGAGTGTTCATGCTCATGTTGTGGTGCTGGAGTTGTTTTGTGAATGATGTTGGATGAATTTGGGCATGTAAAGTGGAAATTCAACAATCCAAGACTTTCCAGAAACATGGGAACACTTTAATGGGAAGCAGCTTCATTTTCCAGGATTGCTAAAGAAGTGTTATAAAACAAATGTTGGCTATTAAAATGAAATAATTTCTTGGTTTGCTAAGAATTCATGTCGTACCAGAATTGCCTGCTGTTCTGTGCAGATGCATGATTGCGCACAGAAACATCAGGGAGTTTCTCGCTTATTTGTCACTGACTGTTTGTGCAGACTTTTTCTGGATGTGACAGTTTTCATGACATCAGCTCTCAGATTCTTGGTGGAAGAGTCGTAGAAATAGCTTCCACTGCTCTCTCCTCCTGCCTCAATAGTCCCATGGTGATGGGGTTTGAGGGTCAGTATCAAATTGACAAATCTAATTTTGTTGAGTTTGTCTGAAGCCAAGTCGCCTTGGAGTGAAAGAGAAGATAAATTGAAAACATCAGAGGTACATGGCAGAGTTTTAAAGAACATTTTCCTCTGTTGAGCCTCTTGGCTTTGGCGAATTACAGTTGATTTGGCTCACACACATCTCACAGCTCAGGCTTTGATAGTAACAACTCTGCAAACAGCAGCATTTTGTTGAATATGCCCCTTTGTTCAGTCTGTAGTTTGTTCTGCTCTGAGGCGATTCACCGTGTAAAACCTGCACAGTCAAATGAGAAAGGACGCCGTCTTTGTGATGTAAATTACTTATGGGGCTGTGTAGGCTTAATGGGATGTATGTCTGGCACATCAGGAATAAATCTGTTGGCTTTGGCACACACTAACATAACTTTTATTTAAACACAGACACTGAACACGTCCATGCTTTGGCTTCTCAGCACCCCAAGATAAACTCACAAACAAGCAGAGCAGTGCCATGGATCGAAGCCAGACCTGAAGTAAAGGAAAGTCTGGATCATACTGGGACGGAGCAGAGGTCATGACCCCAACAGATTGGTCGGCCAGTACCAGCAGGGGTCCTCCTCACTGCTTCCAGTTTGGCCTGAAGTCAGAGTCTGGCAGGTGGATGCAGGCAGCACTCTCTCTTTAAACTGTGGAGGCTACAATAGTTGACAGAGTGTTTGGACTTCTGAAGCCAACAGAATCCGGAGCAGAACAGAGACGGTCTGTGTCCAGAGAGGTGTGTGTGGTTCACTCTATCCAAGAAGGACTTGGGTGTTCAGGCTGCAGAGGGTGTATTGGCTCATTAAAGCAGGGTCTGAACACTGTTTCCATGGTTAAATATGAACAAAAGCCAACACTGCATGTTGTTAAAGCTGAGGTCATTATCCATATGCATAATTTGAGCTACATCATAGCAGCCTAATAGTACATAGTTACCCCTCTGCACTGAGCCAGATCCATACTGCTGCCAGCTTACTTCATCTCAATTGAAAGAGTTAATTATCAATGCTTACACTGATCGTTATTATAAATGTCACTAAAATGTGCAGCCAGAGCATTATAATGTAAAATAAACTCTGTAACTGTGTCCGAGAAAATCATGAGAAACTGCTTGAACTGACATGAAAAGCACATCTCAAGGGCCAAACATGAAACTGACTGTAGTTCGTGACTTAAGTGGGATACACACATATAGATTATCGGGCTGTTTTTGTCATGACTTTCTCCCTTACTGACCAAGGACGGCAAATGCCAGATTATCTTATGTTTTATATTATTAGCCTACAAGATTATCCTGTGGTCTGAGGTGTGTTGACAGTGAATTTGTCTCTATAATTGGCTCCAAAACGGGTCAGGGCTCACAATCGTAAAAGTTTAACTTGTTCAGTATCTACGACGAAAATCTTCATGTGTGTGGGGAAAGCCGATGACTCCCGAGTCATGACTCCATGAATTGTGACGTGAAATGGAATGTAGCCAATCACGAAGCGAGCAGACTGAGGAACAAGGAAGCAGGCATAAATAAAAACATCAAACAACTAGTTTAGGATTTTTCTGTCAAAAATCGTCCCAAGACCACCATCATTCCCTCTTCTCATATGTCCTTTTCCATGTTGCGTGTTGTGTTTTCCAGTTGTTGCTATGTTTCTTCTTCATTTTTGCTAGATCGTGATTGATCGAGCAAGCTTTCTGGCTTGGAGGACTAGATTCTAGATCGGTGTTGGGACAGAATGGTTATGTATGTGGTGTGCTGTTGAGATTATGTGAGCACACCACACAGTATGATTAAAAACTGTTAAATGCCTCTTTTTTAACCTTTATGTGTGGGGTCTTTAACATAAAAAATCTCTTCAGATTTAGAAAGTCCTTATGTGCGTACCCCGCTTTGGGGTGCCTTTATACCTGGATAATTTGGGAGAGTTGGTCCAACACAGGCGGGTGTTTCCTCTTTAGCTCTGTTCATTAGATCAGGGGTTGGCAATCATGCCAAAGGGCACACAAGAGCATTATTACAAGAGATTTACCTGCAGGACAACTTTACCAAAGTTTAGTGGTCTTAAGCCCATTGCCTCGGCTTTACCAACCATCTTTGGATCAACTCCTTCAACTACATCTGTCCAACACTGAGCTTATTGTCTAGCAGGCCTCCCTACATGCACATTTAAACCTTTACAGATGATCCAGAATGCAGCAGCATGTTTGGTCTTAAACAACCCAGAACAGCGCATGTCACTCCTCTGTTGATGTCTTGGCAAAATGATCACAAGCAAATTCTCCGAAGTATCAGATTTCCTGCTCTGTGTGATGTTGGCAGCTACATTTGTGGCGCAGCATTTGATACGAGCATACTGGTTGCATCGCGATATAAGTTACAACTAACTTTTGCATTAAAAATGTGGTTTATACACCTGGTTTTGCAGAAAATATTTGTCATAATTGTTCTTTTCTGATGACTTAATTGAATAGCTTACTTAACTATCACATTCTCTGGATCCCTGGGCAAGTGGTGTTTTAAAATGTGTCCAGTGATTTTGGATTTCTGTGCAGATTCGCAATTTTCCTCTAGATTTATTTTTGGGAAGCTTCTGAGAATTGAAATTGTGCTAATAAGTGAATATTGTCCCTAAACTCTTCTCTGCATGTTTAGTATTATTACCTCTGCCAAGGATGGTAATTTTTTTGCCAACATATGTTTGTCTGTTTGTGTTTGTTTGTTTGTTTGTTAGCAAGAATATGCAAAAACTACAATACGTAATTTACTGAAATTTTCACGAGATGATGTAATTGCCCAACTTAGAAATGCTTAGGTTTTGGTGGTGATACGTATATTTCTCTGGATGCAAAAAACCCCCCAAAATTTCAAAAAATCCCTGAAGTGAACATTGGGCAGAATTTTAAAAAATCATATCTCTGCCATTGTTTAACAAATTCACTTCCAGTTTTACAGGATAATATGGGTCCATGTCTCTATCATCAAGGTAAATTTCATCTGCATCTGATCCAGATCACAAAACACATTTAACTTTATAATAGGAAATCCAGTTGACGACATCCAATCATTCATATAAAATCAAAATGTTGAGTGATGTTCCCTTCCATGTATGTGCTGAGTTTGGTCTGGATCCTGGCACTATTCTGGATCTGGTAATCCACAATTATATCTTTTACAGAGGTTGTGGAAAAGCCACTGCTGGAACTGAGCTGCTTGGTGGAGGTCTGCGCTCTCTGAGTGTTTTTCTAGTTACCACTTTAATTCAGGATATGGTGTGAAAAGTCTGAAAGCAAAGAGAGACATTTCTCCTGTTTCAGTTAAATGTCAGACTGCTGGATTAGACTGATCATTACTCGAGAACTTTCAGGCATTTTTGGTGCTCTTGTCTTATTGTTTCCTGTTACATGACAAGCTTTGACTTCTCACTTTCCATCACTTCAGTCATTTTCCTTGTCTGCACCTTCTCATCTTTTTTCATGTTTTTCTTCCACCTCACAGTACTTCACCTCTTCTTATGTTACCAGTCATTTCTTCTATCACTCCACAACCCACAGCAGGCTTGTTTTCACAGCAATTCAGCCTGATTTCCCCGTCAGCAGGGAAACCATGGAGACAGTTGATAGGATCTACCACAGCAGCCTTACTGCCAACATATTCTGATGAGAGACTGACCTAAGCAGGACGGACAGACTGGTTATCTGCAGACAGAAATAGAAGTCCTGTGCCTGTACTCCCACACAAACCAAACACACAAACACACACACTTCCTGTGATCTTTGTCTAAGATGGGCATCATGTGCACACAAGTCAGTTATTATATTATATTCAAGATGTAGCTGCATGCTGCACAGCCTCCACAATGCAAAAACTCAGATCTAAGTCAGAGTGTCCAATTTCAAGTCAAAAAAATCTTATTAGACTGTTTCTAAGCCACAATTTCCCAACATGTCTGGATTAAAATATTACTTGAAGACATAAAAAATAAATAAAGCCTGAGGTGCTTGTTATAAGCCAAATAATCTGCCAATAAGAAGAGACAAATTTAACTTGAAGGTTGTCTTAAAATGAAATTTTCTCACCAGAGCAGATATTAAACCTGAATTTAAGACCCTCAGTGAGTCAGACTTTCCTTGTTTCATTGGCAGATATTTTCTCATCATTACAAGCAACTCAATGCCTTATTTTTGCCTTTTATTTCTTAATACAAGATATTTACCTCGACTTGTTGAATGAATGTGGATTACAGTAAGTGTTTTAGACATTTCTGACTTGAAAATAGACAATACACTTGCCTAGATCGGAGTTGTTTTGCAGTGCATAACTTTATGGGTTGTACATTTAAAAAAAACAAAAAAACAACGTGTTTATTGAGTTTTGCAATATGTTACAAAGTAAAAACACTGATTACATGAGAAAAGGAAAGAAATTAATGCATTCAAAATAAACTGAAAATGTTGACAGAAAAAAATGACATTGGAGAAACACAGTTTGGGTTTTGTGAACACCCTTAGACATTTGGAATCTTTGCATGTCCTCAAGTTCAATTATTATATTTGGTTACATTGAAAAATAGCAAATATCCAGGTTTTATAAAGTTAGTCCTGGTACGAAAAGGGTACACTAAAGTACATAAAAAACCCTTAATAATCTAAAGCAGGATTAAAGAGCAAGATATTTATACTTAAAGAGTATGTTCAATACTTTTTCATGCTGCACAAGTACACTTTTACAGATATTATTTTTCTCCATCCTCATCTAGGAAACTAGACAAGTCCCTATCCCTGAGATATTCAACTAAAAGGTTCCCAAATACAATGGAATAGATCTTGTTTTTCCATTAAACCATCCTTACTTGGTTTTCTCACTGTTTTTCCAAGTATGGGTTGTGCACTTGAATGGAGGCTTCTCACAAAATTTCACATACATTTGATGATTGACTTCCTGAACCCCCCACAATACAGGAATGATTAAATTTGTAAATGATATTTATGGTTTGGGAAGAATTTTTTTTTTTTTTTTTAAATATGTCAAACCCATTTAGACATATTTTGTGGAGATGAAGATCCAAGGAATTAGTAGTGCTATGTAATCTTAGCAAACTACAATGTGGTTGTGGTTTCACTTTACCTTTCCACCTTTTGAAGCTATTTATGGTATATCTTTGGTTGAGGGTCAGTATCAATTTGTGGCTCAGAACTGGAAAAAAAATAGAATTCAAAAAAATATATATAAATCATTATTGACTAAGAAAAAAAATACTGTTGACATTTGCGTAGTGGGTGACATTACATAAGACCTAGTTAGATTAAACAATCTCCATTTAAGTCCTTGAAAAGAGCTAGATAACAAAAAAACTGAGCTTAATTTTTTTCCCCAATCTTTAATTGAATTCTGCCACTTTTTCCTTCCATCTCAAGCCAGCAGGACTTAAATCTGTCGTATGCTTGGCTCTTAAAGTACAAACAGTATGGAGCACATTATTGTCAAAATGAGTGGCCATAATTCAGCTGATGTTTTGAGTGGGGATCATGTATATTTAGACTGTAGAGGCATGAAAGGAAACACAGCTTAGGGGTCTTGAACTTCAAAACAAGCCCTCTGAAATAAATATGAAGACCAAAGGAGGTCACTGTGTAATGCTTTGGTGTAAACATCCACCCTTTTATGCTCAAATCCATCATATTATCTAATGTGGGGGATATTTTATGCTGGAAGTCAACGCTAGTTTCCCTAAGAGTTGAAAAAATGTAACAACTTAAACATTTTTGTCCTCTCAGTTCTTCGCTGAAGGCCCATTAAAAGTTGTCAGGAGTCTTATCCGTCTGTACAGCCAATTTATGACCCATCTGCTGAAACAGGACTTTCCCTCTCCTCCTTTTTCGGCGGATAACATGACAAGAACTCTACCCAACCAGTGAAGTCTGTGTGAGATGGTTCCCAGATGGATCAGAGTTATAAATCTTCACACTAAATGGGACGTGACAGATCATAGTCCGCATGTCGTTCTCCTCGTAAACAGTGGCACAGCTTGGTCAGAGGTTCCTTCTTTATCTTCTGAATAAAGAACCCAATTGAGACCCAATGGGCGTTTAATATGAGGGACATTACAGGAGTATTTCAGCAGATGTGGATGATAGGGGTTTTATAAACTGAAATATTTTTATTGTGTTTATCATATCATGTCATATATTATGTATCGAGTATATATGGTCCCTGTCAGCTCTTGTGTAACTGATGTCATTTCTTTGCACTAATAACGCAACCTAAAAACTCATTTCAGCCTTGCTTCTGTGTAGAACTTCATAATTTTAATGACTTTTATAAGTATGGATTCATTTGTGTCACTTTTTACCTTTCTTTTTTATTAAATTAAAGGTTAAAACTTTAATTTTCTAACGTTTTCTTAAATTTTTAGTATTTGCTTATATATCTCAACATGTTGATAGAGTTTTTATCCTTTTACACTTAATAATTTTAGATTTTTTTAAAATTATTTTAATTTATTTATTTATTTATTTATCCTAAATGTATTTTTAGCTTTCAATTTATCTCTGTCTGATGTCTCTTGTTTCTTTTTTTTATATTTTATCAGTCATCCTGATTTTATTATTAATTTTACTCTAGTGTGTTTGTCTGTCTGTCTGTTTGTTTGCTTGTTTGTCTGCTTTTGTTGGCAAGATTACACAAAAACTACTGGATGGATTTTGCTGAAATTTTCAGGAGATGTTGGTAATGGCCCAACTCAAAAATGATTAGGTTTTGGTGGTGATCCAGATAACCGCCATCAGTGAATGATCTTTTTTTTTTTTTCCCTCAAAACTGTCTAACTAATAATGTTATCAACATAATTCTGAGTGCTAGGTGTGTGTTTTCAGGGTTAAGGAATCACATTATGATGGTAACTTTATCATGGAATTATTGTTTATAGATTTAACAGCAATATGAGAGCTACCTTGGTGTACGTTTGTGCTCTCCGAGATCTTTCTACTTTTTTAAATGTAAGACAGATATTTCAAATTGTGTATCACATTGATAAAAACTGGCACACCAGATGGACCGTTCAGTATATTCATTAGTCCATCTGAGGGCCAATACAAAGTGTTTGGGGAGGGCAGAACCCTTCAGAAGCATATTTGGCAGGTGACTGGGCGATTGTGAGGATGTTGATAGTCAATTTGGTTTACAAACAAGCAAACGATCAAATTGGTCAAACAGTAAATTATACATCATCGGCCTGACCTTTGTTCGTCTGTATTATTAGTTTTTCATCTGAAATAGACTTCAGATCACACAAGCTCTGTGAGATGATGTCTCTGTAGAATCTCAGATATGACATTTACACGGCAAACAGCAGGTTTTTGTTCTCAGTCTGGCCAAAACATCTCATTTATGCATTTGGAGGACATTAAAAAATAGTTGCTGTCCTCATGTCTGTGGTCAAAGATTCAAAAACAGTCTTGGTTGTTACAGTATCAACTCATGCAGGATTAAAAGTAGAAGAACACACTCAAATGCTCTCATGCAATAAAAATAAATGTTAAACATAACCATACATCACTCCTATATTATTAAAACAGACCATTCAGTGCCAGTCTGCACAAACTGGCAAAATCAGACTGGTCTTTTCTGAGCCACGATGGAGCACAGAGAAGACGCCTCAAGTGTTTCACGTCTCTGCCACCCATAAGGATCTTGTCTTTCAAAATCGATGAGAGTGTAGTCTAGAGTTACTCCTCAGTCTTCACGTCTGGACTGTTTATATCGATCATATTCTCGTTTGAGCTGCTTTTAATGACCTGATCCTCTTGTGTACGATTAAATGATGGATGGACGTGTGGATGTAAATGGACAGGGCTCACACAAACTCACACTCTTAAACACACACACATAAATTCCAGCCTCTCACCTCTTAGTGGAACTAACACCCATCTTGAAAGACACCGATGGACTGGTCGCAGTAAAGGTTTCAGTGTGTGTTTGAAGTGTGTGTGTGTGGGGGTGGTTCAGCCGGGTCATTGTCCACTCACACACACAAATACACACTCATTTAGAATCACACTCTCTCTCTGTCCTTCTCTCTGACCTCTGGTGCCAGGCCCGGGACCGAGGACCCTGCTGAATAGAAGAGCAGATGGTGTAGAGGGGGCTTCAATGGAAACTGAGAGAGAAAGGAAAATGGTTCAAGGAAGAAAGGAAAAGATCATGAACACGGTCCAGAAAGAGGAGCCAAAATGGACCAGCAGGTGTGTGTTTGTGAGTGTGTGTGGGCTAATTTGTTAAAGTAGAATAGAGCAGAATAGAATAGAGTAGAGTAGAAAACAATAGAGTAGAATGGGTCACATCAGGATAGAAACTAGAACTACCCCCAAGTGGTTTCACACCTCTGCAAAGAGTTTTTTTTTTTTTAAAGAGACAGTCACGTGTAGGAAAGACTTTTGACCTATTTTCAGAAATATCTCATCAGTTTTTCCACCACGCACAGAAAACATTTAACGACAGTTTAAAAAAATCTCCCAAAGAAATCACCGTCCTGCACGGTGAGAGCCGACATTCTACTACAACTGATAAACCGTTGGCACGTTATCACACAGTGTAAAATGTATTTAGTTAAAGGGATACACCAACATTTCTTTTGTTTTCATGTCTTGCCTCACTCCCAAGTCCATGACAAGCAGACAGACACCATTCTTTCAACTGTACGTGCAGTAACACGAAAAGAGAGGCAGCGGTCACCTACTGCCCACATACATAAAAAAAAATACTATATAGTTCTATATACACATACATACATCCAGAGATTCATCCATAAATCTGTCTTCATCACATTTGTCCCCGTATTTGTCTTTGTTGGATATATATATTAAAGGTTAGCCCATTGAGACGTGGCATCTCACTTTCAAGAGGGACCTCATGTCTATATGGTTGTAAAGATAGTTGCTATGGATGTATAATCAATACAACCATTGATAGAGAGATCAATCTAATATTAACATTAACAATAAAAATGTCACTCCATGAGGTGCATATCCTAAACAGAAAACCATGTCTTCATGAAGTGTCCTGAACTCCTATACAAATTCTAAGAGACACTTCAATGGCAGACACCCTTAAATACTCAACCTGATTTTCAATCTATTTAAGTGTGTCACTAAAATCCCTGCAGAGAATATTGTGTCAAACATCTGCTGCTGTGGTTAGCATTACTGATCAGATTTAGGGAACAAGACTTTCAGATCTGAACACTTTTTTAATTTATCGATTATCTGCAGCTGTTCCTCAAATCAAATAAACATACCTCTGGTTAGAGTTAGAGGTTAGAGTTTCAGAAGCTGGTGTGCTCACTAAATATGAGCTGTGCCACTTTTGGTAGAAATGTGAAGCCTTAGTTGTGATGCTTTCTGCAGAAAAAATTAATTTTGTAAAAGAGAGATGTGTAAAACATAAATTAAAAGAGAACACAGTGATTTGTAAATCCTCTTTGAATTAGTATAGGGGTGGTTTAATGAAGACTGTATGCTGTGGAGAACAGGTGGTGTTTGAGACGTTGACGTCACCATCTCTGGACATTTTGAGATGAAGCGCTCTTTCTCCATAGGTCTGGAGTTTGGTTTTGGGTGTGAAAAGTAGGCCGGTTTCTGAAGACTGAAGGTTTGTATGTGAGGAGGTGGATTTTGTAGTTGAACTATAACTTTCACTTGTAAATGTGGCGGCAAACTGTGCTAAGTGACAGTGGTTTTATGAAATGTTCTTTAACCCATGTGGCAATATCCTTCCAAAATGGTGTTGGTTTTTAATGCTGCCCAAGGTATCAAAGCTTACGGGCATTCAACATTGGTTCTTGGCCTTTATGCGTAGGTGCGGAGATTTCTCAAAATTCTCTGGATCTTTTTATGATATTATTGACTATAGATCATGACATTTTTTGAGCTTCTTGCAATCGTACGTTGTGAAATGTTCTTAAATTGTTGGCCTATTTGCTCAAGCAGCTGTTCACAAAGTTGTCCTTGCCCCATCCTTGCTTGTGAATGACAGCTTTTCAGGGATGTTCCTTTTGTACCCAGTCATGACACTCAGCTGTTTCTAACAACCTGTTCACCTGCTAAATGTTAGAATCGGGTGTTTTTGAGCATTCCTCAACTTTCCCAGTCTTTTGCTGCCCCTGTCCCAGCTTTTTTGGGACACATTGCTGGCATCAAATTCAAAATGAGCAAATATTTGCAACCAAACAAAGAGGTTTATCAGTCTGAATATTAAATATATTGTCTTTGAAGTGTATTCAATTGAATATTGATTGAAAAGGATTTGCAAATCATTGAAATTTGTTTCTATTTACACAATGTCTCAACTTCATTGGAACTGGGGTTCATATTTTCACACTAGTATTTCTTGCCAAAATCAGACATCAGGACATTCCCTCGTCCCATCTTTGTTCCTGAGCACAGCAGCTTCTGTAAACAGATCTCCAAACCAAGTTTCCATTAGATTTAAACCCCAGCGTACAGACCCCTGCCTCTGATGATAAAATGAGCCTGAAATAGTGACCGGCCCTGACCTCAGATCTGCATGTTGGTACAAAGTTTCCATGACTTTGGCCGTGCTCAGTGGGAATCTGGTTTCCCACATAAATAAGTAAATTTAATAAAGACAGCTGGCTGATCAAATTCAGTGAGAAAAGAATTTACTCAGAAAACATGTTTAATTTAAAAATGTTTGCTGATGTGGATAAGTCTGTTTAATCCCAAATACAAATTGTGCAAATCAGAGATCTTTTCTTTTTCTGTCAGAAATGTACTATTCACATCAAACCAGGAGAGTTTGCTTACAGAAAAAGCTCCCAAGCCATTATGATGTTTGGACAAAATACAAGCAGCCTCTGCACATGTTTGTCTTCTGAGGGCAATATCTCAGTGTCTCTGTGAGGACTTTTCTTCAAACTGTGCACGTATTTTAACCATAATCCAAGGGAAATTTTTGATTTTGAAGGTCATACATCAAAAGTCAAGGGCAAAGATGCTTGTGGTTGCCCCCTACATATGAATGCAAATATCTACAAAGATCATGTCTCCTTATTTTCATCCTTTTGCTTGTGAATGCAATCTAGCAGCATCTTTTTATCTTAAGTTACCCTAATTAAAATGTACTAAATAAGGATAACTCTGTCTACCTTAGACCTCCATCTTACACACAGACATATTTCTCTGACATATTAAATAAATAAATTCAGTTCTGTAAGTTACTTTTAATGCTATTGTGATGTTAGGCTTGGGACGATGCACACTAACCTATATACAGATGGATCAGCCTGATTTGTTATCTTAAAGGTGCAGTGTGTAGAACTTGGCAGCAATTCGCCGAACAGAAACGGTAAATATAGGATATAATGTTTCTATTTGTATGTAAAGTCTGTCAAAATAGCAGCACAATCATCCCCATAAAACGTTTGTTTTATTTTTATTTAGTTAGAAAAAGCTTAAAAAAATGTACATTACCGGGGGCCGCGTTCATGTAGGCCGACATAATGATCCGCCATGTTGTCTACAGGTGGATTTTAGGGACAAAAAGAACGAAACGTGAATCTGTCCGCCGGTTTTGATCTGACTAGCTTTAATGCGCTAATGTTTTGTTTGTGTTACTACAAGTTTACAAAACCTACAATCCACAGCTAACAACTAACCTATAATCTATAAAAATAATGGTTACAAACCTTGTTGCTTTAGTAAATGCTGCCGTGTTCACGATCCCTTTTGGTCTTCACAGGCTCAGCGATGTGATGTTTTGGTTACGGTTGGGCTCATTCTAGAATCTGAATGATAGATGTCGCTCAAATGCCAAATTCTACACACTGCACCTTTAAACCATGTAGATCCATATTCCTAAGCTCTAATCTACAATGATCGTGATGGCCCACTCAGCCTCCTTTAGAGCAGGAAGAGGTGGGAGCTATGAGTGAGACGACAGCAGGAAGTGACTGCTCAGTCAGAGGTTAGCATAGATGCTAGCAGCTTCAGTAGCATTTTTGTCAGATCTGGACCAAAATTCTATTCTTTTGATGATTCAGATCCAGTTATGATGACGATTCAGTTGCGCTTGTTTGCAACAGCTACCAAAGTTTCTGAAGTGCACCCCTCAAAGACCAGCCAGATGTAAAAAGTATGTTTTATTCATACTGGGTACTGATGATTCACCATCCATGTAGTCACCTAAAGCAGTGATTCCAAACCGAGGATACGCGTACGCGAGCACATTGTAGGGGGCATGTGAAAACATTTAATAATTTATCTCCAACTTGAAAGTACTGAGATAAGCCTGTCAATAAAGTGGTAAGAGTGGACTACTACTAGTTCCCCTGGGGAGACAATAACCTGTAGCACAGGTGTCTTTTACAGACAGTTCCTGAGTGCCTTTACGCGAAAGTGCCACAAGGTTCTGCTATATTTACATCTAGAGACCTTTACATTAATTCCACTAATTCAACACTGCAGTACTGCTTGGATCTGGGCGACATGCCTCGTGCCCCCACATACACACAAAGGCAGAGACGCCCACTTGCAGCATTCCCGTCTCCTGCTGAGTCTGCGTTCCCCCCTCTGGAGAAGGAACAAATAGGGGGTCATCTTGTTCCCCGTATTTTGCATCCAGTACGTTCACAGTGGAGGTGAAACGTCTCAGAGGGGTACAAACTACGCCTTGAAATGGCAATATGACTTGGGCTGATGTCTCAAAGAGGCCTTAGAGGAAAAAGCATGAAGAAAAAAATGAGGTGAGGACAGGGGAGGGGGGCACCTGGTTTGTTTTCACATCTTCTGGTGTTCAGCACTCACTGTGCAGGATGGGTCTGCTGCTGACAGATGGAGTTGACACAGTAAAGGCTGAGGTTACGGGGTGAGGGTAGCAAGGGGACGGGTGAAGGACTGATGGGGAATTGATTGCTGAGGTTAAAACTTTGATTTGGGTGTGTTTATGGTGGTGTTTTTTTGAAAAAAATGTTTAGTCTCTCAATCAAATCAATGAAAACACACAAACCTTCATGTCTAATTGATGGAGAGGTGCAATAATGAGTCCTAAATGACTGAAATAAAGTAGCAGACTAGCATTTTCAGTTTCCTTGTCTCAAAATCTGCTTCATTGATGTTAGCAGAACATCAGGCCAATGCAGGTCCAGTTTACTCCATTCAGCCTCCTAAAACAAACACACCGGAAAACCCTCAACATGTTTCAACATCTTCTTGTTAACATGTCAGCTCTGAAGCCTTCCTCTCCATCTGAAAACATTCAGGAGCATCATTGAAACCACAAAACTGTTTACTGTTTGGATCAGAAAGCAAAGGGTGTCTGGTTTGTGTGTGTGTTGAAACACTTGCCTACGTGCCGCTGCATGCATGCACAGTGTGTGTGTGACAGGAGGAGAATCTGGTAGACATTAACACCACACAGCTTTGACTACAATCAGGAGGCACTTAACCACGTAAGACAATCACCACCGGGTTCACGGGGTCACCACATCAACCATGCAGCAGCAAACAAAAGAAGAGCATGTTGGAGGTTAAGAAGGGAGATGTAGTTCTGGGGACACCTCTCTGACAGATCCTTGATGGATGGAGAAAAGAAAATGGCTGCCTGGATTACACGGTTCAGCTGAAATTGTGTTTGCATCGTGGGTGTCAAACTACCTCGAACTTTTTTAGCATTCGTGAGTGTCGCCTCTTTGCCTCTTTTTATTGGCTGCGAGGGGTGGAGTAAAAGTGAAACCTTGTTGTATTATAAATCTTTTAGAAAACAACATTCATAATCATATTAGACTGCAGCTTGAACTGTTTACTCATCAAGAAAAGATTAATATGTCCAATTACATTGTGGTTCAACAAACATCCTGTTACAGAGGAATTGTTTACAGTGCAGTGAATTTGTTTCTTGGACAGTCAAATCATCTATTTAGTCTCACTCCTGAAGTATTATCAATAGTTAAGTTTCTTACAAAGAGCAAAGTTAGATATATAACTACACTTTCTGTTGCCTTTGGACTAGTGTTGTTTTCTGAGGCAAATAACTTTAAACTTTCTTAATCATTTTATTGATCAATTAGTGCAGTCGCAACTAAACAAGCCACATTTCTCTCAGCAATGAGGTGCACAGGACAGCAACTCTATAACTGTCCAAAAACACACGTTCAAGGAGAAGTTCAAGACACAGGTGGACACAAGGATGCAAATTTGTTGTGGAAAGTGTATTGCCACATGATAGTGACAACACTGTGTAATCCTTGAAAACTTCAGGTCCCCTTTGGGAAAAATATGGTCTCTTTAAAGCCACATTGTTACATTTTTTTTTTTTAAACTTTGCCAAGAATTTTTAGTTTAACAAATCATGTCATAATCATCAATCAAAACAAAAACATACATGTAGAATTATGTTTTTAAAGGAACCCAAGGAGTCAAACATTTCTGGTTCTATGGGTAATATTTTGCAAGGTTGATAAAAATACATTTTCGATAGTTGAGGTTGGCTTACAAAGTTAAGCTATTTTTACAGAAAAGAGGGAAACTTAACATTACTATCAGCACCCTCTGCCATTTTGAAGTCCCTGTAAACTTCAGACTTGCTACTGTCATCTGCCTCTTTTGGAAAGTCAAAAAAGAAGGCCTTGCTTTTAGGCAAGACTCACCTTAAGGCTTCAAAAAACAGTAAACTGTAAGAAAACAGGTGAAGTTATTGGATTAAAGCAATTCTGTAAAAGCAACTTAACTTTCTACTTAATCATGACTGCAAAACAGCAGTGTACATGTCCAGGTTATAGGAACCTCTAGATAACTGGTGATCTTTTAGTATTGTTAGCTGGACCTGAGCTTATATAGTGCTTTTCTTGTAATCTATCTTATAAAATCCCTTTTGATTTGGGGATTTTTCATGCATTTTTTCAAATAGAGATTAGGGCTGTCACCTTATGTAATATATATCAATATCTGTTCAAACATGGGGGTTAAAATCCATGCTTGAACTGTAAATATACATTTAAATAAAAAATATATTACACCCCTAAGGTAAAGAGACAGGTAAAGCTACTCTGTGGAAGCACTTTGGGCTCCACACTGCAATAGGCAAAACAAAAAAAAGGACTGGACTGCATGTCAATAATATGCATAGCAGCTGGCTTACTCTTCCTCCACAACAAATACACAGGCCTTCCACATAGCTGAGGCAGGAGCAAACCTCTAGTGTAAAACCTTGTGTGTGTGGGGCGGGGGTGCCAGATACAGACTGAATTCAAGCCAATGATGATTGTGTTGCTGGCATTTGCCATCAGCGTCCCTTTCAAAGCAAATTTAAACCACAGGTTACACAGCCATACTGATTCATATCATATTCACACACAAAGAGTGAGGGTTTCTTTGTGACATGGGTTAAAGTGTCTTGCCCAAAGATACATCTGCATGTGACTGCAGGAGCCGAGAATCTAACCTGACTGTCGAGTTGAAAGATGACTGTCTCGACCACCAAGAAGGACAGAGAAATGCAAGCACAGACTTTAACAGAGCATGCAAAGGGAGGAGATACGGGAAAAAAAGGAAGATTCAGTCAACAAAAATGAAGTATGTCCACAGTTTTGTTCAGCCCTGTAAAAACTAAGATAAAATACCATATGGTTTAATGTCAAAAGATTATATTAATTATTATTTCTGACAAATGAAAAGCACACAGACACACAACACAAAATAAAAGAAAATGGCTCCAAAAACAACACAGCATAGCATCTTGTTAAGTGTCTCTGGACTGAAAGTGGTTCCAGTGTTGGTCTCAGTGGTAATATCATGGTTCACAGATCAGCCCGAGCTCAGATCTCTCATCTACTCCATCACTGTCACAGTCTGCTCTGTATCTGTGAAAACGCTGCCTTTGATTAATGTAACACTCCCTGACATGGTAACCTGATAAGCACTTCAGACCTACAGGGGACTCACATTCACTGGACTCACTTTTCCATAAATCATAGTACAGAAAACAAAACACTTAAGAAGATACTCAGCATTTAAAACAGGAAGAAGTCATTAAGAAATGACCTGGTGTGACCTGATTTCATTTGCAAAGATTTCCTGTTGGTCTCATTTTATTGAATCATCCTGTAAATATGGTTCACAGAGATGAAGTTAGTTTAGTTTCTGATCCAGCAGGTGACTGAGCCTCTTTAGAAGCAGAAATATACTAAGTTAAGATGTTTTTGCATTTGTCACATGTCTGAAATGATAATATACATTATCAACTGCAGAATTTAAATAAAAAAAATTAACTATGATTGCTTTGTCATGAGTATGATGCATTTTAGAATAAGAATAAAAACAGAAACGGTTGATAAAGTGCAAAAGATGTCAGTGTAGGAGTGTGAAAAAGCATTTCTTTAAATCACCATCACTGAAAACACAATACTATTAATAAAATGATGAGTTGAATAACTGACAAAGAACAAGTGCTCATGTTAATTGTTGTGGAAGTTTGACTTGAGTTTGAAATAATGGGGCACGACTGATTCCTGGGGAGGGGGGACGAATTTGGGGCATGGGCCTCCTGGAATTCTGATGGGCCACCTCATTTGCCCATCCAGAATAAGGAGGTGTTTAAAGTAGAATTTAGAAATTAATTTGTTAGAACTTGAAATTTTGACTTGTGTTTTGAAATAAATCATTTATGAGTTGCTGCTTAGATATTTCTATCTTTTGAGAAAAGAATTGGGCAATATAAAAAACATATGTATTGTGTTGCAGGATATTTACAAAACATAAAATAAGGATTTTTTTCCTGCTGAATTAATTAGTGAGTCATTTAGCCATGACCACTAATGCTTTGTGAAAATAGTGCAGCATTCAGTACTGAGATGAGCTTGGCTACGTTCAAACTACATAATGTACCTTTGACTGCAAAGTTACAGGCTGCACTGCAATTGTTAGAGGTACATTCAGTTTTGTTTTGTGACATATTTGATGAAATCAAGGAAAAACATGTATGTAATATCTGTGTTATTTGCATTTTGTCTTCGATTTAAAATTGGAATTTTTTTTTTGAATTTTGAATTCTTTTAATTATGATTATCACTGGCATTGTTTAGACATACCCATAAATATGTGCTGTACATACAAATGTATGGTATCATACGGAAAAATAAATAAAAAAAGCATGATGTTGGCTCTTTAACATGAGTCTTAATTGGACTTAACCAGTTTTTGGAGCCAGCCTCAAGTGGACACTTGAGGAACTGCACATTTTGCTCTTGGTTATTGGCTTTATTTTTCAAGTACAGACGAGGTGACTTGTGTGATGTAGTTTTGTACAGGCCCAAAATAGCACACTAAAACATACATCCTCCACTCTAGCCTGTGTCCATCTGCCCTGTTAACCATTTTTTCCATGCATCATAAACTTTGACTCCTTGCTAACAACAAACCCCATAAAAAGAAATCACCACTGAGGAAACCTGTCAAAGAATATTTCCGAAGGTGTCCACAGCTTTGGCCTCCTGTGAGCTGTAGAAACTTTTTTTTAGCCCAGCTGAGCAGGTTACTGAACCAAACAGACGGACCTGGAGCCCAGGTGGAACTGAACACATCAGTCAACAGCAGGCGGAGTCCAGACTGAGTTATAGACGGAGGGAGAGCTCGGCGGGGCGCCAGAACTCGACTTACTGTTTATTTACCCTCCTGTTTAACGAGCTTTATGATTCATAAGTGCTGCTAACGGCCTTTATGGGACCAAATATTTATGTAAGTGAGACCTCTGGTCAGTGACGGGGAAACACACAAACACACATGGACGCATAGATGTGATCTGTTTTTCACTGTGGCCCATTTCTCATTATGAGCACGTGGCCCCAAAACACCTCAAAGCAGAGAACTGAGATTAGCTTCTGATAAATGACTGAAACACAAGTGCGTGGTGTGTGTTCATGTGCTCATGAAAGTGAGGAGAGGGTTTAAACTTTGAACAGGACTGACTGATGGAAAAATGTACAACAAAAGAATTTACTACTTACGGTGAGGCAAAGATTTAAGGACAAACCTTTAGAGAAGGAGAAGTCAGGGTTGTACTCAGGCCTCAGTCATGGAGGTATGGATGGGGTCAGATGGACCACGTGTCATACTGTGAACTGTAATTTGACCCATTACCAGTAACGGCCTACTAATTGTTGCAAAATTAGTTTAATGAATCAAAACAGACATTTGTGATGTTTTTTAAAGTTTTGTTGAATTATTTATACAGTTAATTCAAATTTTTGAGTTTGACCCCAAAGCAGAGGAGGAGGCAGGAAGATTTCCAGAACAAAAGTTTATTGAAACTAAAGCACTAACCTCCACCAAGGTAGTTCACATATTGCTGTTGAATCTATAAGCAATAGTTCTATGATAAAGTTACCATCGTAATATGATTCCTTGACCCTGAAAACCCACATGTAGCACTTGGAATCATATTGATATCATTATTAGTTAGACAGTTATTGAGCAAAACAATTGCTTGCTAATGGCTGTTATCTGGATCACCACCAAAATCTAATCATTTCTAAGTTAGGCCATTACCAATATGTCCTGAAAATTTCAGCAAAATCCGTCCAGTAGTTTCTGCGTAATCTTGCTAACAAACAAACAAACAAACAAATGCCAGGTAACTAGGCAGGCTGTGGATGCAGGGTTCAGGCTTGGTGAGACAATATCTTCAAAGCTGAAGCAGCAGTAAGCGACCCTTGGAGACTTGAGTTCAGGAGATGAAACAGGTAAGTAGAAATCCAACAAGGTCCAAAATTTCTCAGTTTCACTGGGAACACAAGATGTGAAGCTCTACCATACAAGACAGACTATCCTGCAGCGTAGCTGACTTCAGACCAGGCTTTTAAAGAGCGCTTGATTAGCTGAGTGACCACAGGCGTGTCTAATCAGCTGCTGCAGCAGAGTCAGCCTCACCCTGCTTCACACACCCTGCAGAAAAAAAACAGGGAGAGAGCAGCTGCCAACAAAAAACTACACTTAATCATCACACATATCGTTCATTTGATTATTTTAATATTGGTGCACCTTGTGCACCACAGCACAGCATGGTATAGAGGGGATTTTGTGTAGTTGTGGAGGGTTTCTGTTGGACTAAAACAAGGAGCACATCTAAGTTTAACACACTGGGGATGGTGATGACATGCAGTCATCTTTAAGGATAGTTGAATATTCCTGAAATATGTAGTGTTACATTTTCCACGGTTTTAATCCGTCAAAACGTGCAATGTGCTGCATTGGTTAATATATATATATATATATTTATTTATTTATTTATATATATATACATATCTGTCTCTCTCTCTCTCTCTCTCTCTCTCTCTCCCTCTCTCTCTCTCTCTCTCTCTCTCTATATATATATATATATATATATATATGTATGTATTATTATTTAATTGTATTTATTTATATGTAACTAATATGGAATATATAATCAAATTGCACTAAATGAATAAGGTTAAATCTTCTCAATTATATAAAAAAATACTCACGAAAGTTCTGTTACTTGTCATTAGCATCAAAACTTTTGAATACTTTATTCCTGGTATCAATACTCCATATACTTAAAAGGATAAATACTAATCAATCCATATGCAGTGGGTAGTTTTACTTTTCCAAAAAACACATTCTAACCCTCCGAAAAATTCTGCGTTGTAAGTCACAGGATACAGTCTTTATCATGTGGCGTACTTTTTATTGACCAAAAGTACATAGCCTGATATACTGACAAGAAATAAGCCTCCAAATATATCTGTAAACAGAATGAGAATACTCATGAAAAACAAACAAACAACTTAGGTTGTTGTATGATTGTTCTTAATCAATTTCAAACACAAAGTATGCCATAAAAAGTGCCTTACCACACAATGACAATTACTATTCACCATCAGGTGCTGACCTGAATGTTATTCAGGAGAATTAGCGATTAAACCATGAAAAACAAAAAAAAACATTTCTTAAACTACATCTGGTGACATACCTGGCAAATAAATGTGTTCACAAGTTTTATTTTTGAATAACGCACAATTTAATCAAAATAAATAATCTCACTTTCATCGTTTGTGGTACATTATAACCATGGCTGCAACACCGCCCAATTCCCTGTGTGGCTACCTTATTGTACCTGCCTAATGTTCTGGGTCGATCTTGTAAACAGTGCTTTTATATTAACATTCATGTGGTTATGTTCTTAATGTTAATAGTGTAAATTATTTGTGTTTTGTTCATGATCTCACTTTACTTATTTTTCCTTCATTAAAGGAGAATTGTTAAGTCTTTAAGATTCTGAACATTGTAATTTTTTGCTAATTTAAACTCTATTATATTCTTATCTATTTTAATGTCTATATCTGATATTCCTGCTGCAATACTGTGTATAAGAGCAACTGAAACAGCCAAATTTCCCCTTAAGGATTAATATAGTATTTCTGGTTCTGATAAAGATTACTTATGTATATCTGAATTGGGGTTTTATGGGATACATATATAACCACCCCATAAAGCCCTTCTTTATAGTATGTGCTTTAACCATCACAGGGAAAATGGGGTCATCATCACTGTCATTTTAGGGGTCAAAGGCTGAAAGGTTTGGTATCCTCATGGTTAAAAGAGCACTCGCATTATGTTGTAGCAGAAATAATCATGTTTGCATCAACATCCATCATTTTGAAGTATCTTAATATTTTCTGTTGTTTGCGGCCCACTTGTTAAATTCTCCTAATTCAATTCTACTCTGAGTGTTTGACATTCTTTACAAATGGATCAGGGACTCTTATCTAAGCTTGAAGAAAAGTTTTACAGCCTGATTATGTCCCTGATAAGTGAAAACGAGCGGAGCTTTTATTTTACGCCCTCATCATGGTGAGATGAAAGAGGAAGTGAAGAGGAAGTGATGAAGGGGGGGTCTCTGCTAAGTGGATTGACCCTGGCCACCATGATTAAGACCATAAACACGGCTCTGGTCAGAGGTTATTAAAGGATCATGAAGGCCTGAGAATGGTTATACAGGAGCGGTCTGGAAAAGATTAACCATCACTTACGTGCAAATCAACACCAGCGCACATTCCTCCACACTTGTTCACATGGCAAACAGACCTGGAGTCAGTTTAGACGACCTCTAAATAACTTTCTATCACTGCCTTGTTGTTTAAATTCCAGGAAATATCAGCGCTGAACATGGTAAAGCTCTATCTGTGTGGTACATAACAGCTGTTTCAAAATTTAATCAGCAAAGAGAAAGCACTTGATGATTGTAGATTGAAATCTCCAGTTTGTGTTTAAAACTACCTTTATAGTTGCTCCTGCTGATGAGTTGACTCTGTTCTCCTCCGCCTCTACACTGATCCTGTCAATCATACATAGACTGCAGCACACATCTGTGTCACGTTAAGTCTGGACGACCTGCACAAGTGTAGAAATTATCAAAGAAGACTGCTATCTTGCATCCACCTCTGCATAGCTAACAGCAAGTACATCTCCAGCCTGTGTGAGTTTTACCTGTTTCCTCTGCATGATGAAGTACTTCTATGAATGAGACAAAAGGTCTGCAGCATCAGAACTTTTTCCTCTCTCTCTGTCTACAGCGTCAGTAGCTGCCTAAAAAGTCTTGGTCCCCGAGGCTGCCACAAACAGACCCAACAGTGTGATGAGCTACCATTGTTGTATCAGCAGCTCAAGCTGTTGGGTCAGGCTGGCAAACCTAGTGAAGAACAAAGACTGTGGAATGAACGCAGAGTTGTTGAAAACATGGTGCACAGGCAGCACTAAACTGACCAATTACCATCATTTTGAGATGGGAGCCTGAATTCTTGCTTCTACTGAGTGGCCTGGTTTAGTTCAGTACAGTTTGTTACGGTTTGGAGCTAACCCTGATCTTGTTTGCGTTTCCATTACCTGCTGCAGCTTTACTCGAGGGCAGGGATGTAATACTGAAAATGAGAGTCGTACTGGCTACGTTAATGCATGAGGTCACGGCCATATGAAGCAGTGAAGCGGTCTGAAGAAGAGCAGGATTGTAAACAAAGAGCAACAATGGAGGACTTCCAGCACTCCAGTACTCTTTGAAGCATTCTTAACAGCAACAGTAATGAACAAATCCTTCTAAATCCACAGCTAATTTGATCATAGGGAGGTCTTTATTTTGTTTTAGCAGCTGTTGCATGGCAATGACAATTTTTGTGACCGATCAACAGACTGCAGTGGTTTAAGCTCCATCCTTTAGGGTTGGTTTGGTAGCAAAAAGTTAGACAGGGTGCATTGGTTAATTGGGTCCTCTTTCTCCTCATTTGACAGTGGAAACACCTGTAGTTGCGTACCATGTAGCTTTAAAGGCGTTGGAGCTTCAAGAGATCATCTCAGACAGTGTGAGCATAGCGGTGGATCAGGAATGCTAAGTGTGAAACTAGCAGTATGCTGAACATTAATGATTGGGAACATACTCTCGCAGTAAATCAAAATCAGAATCAGAATCAGCTTTATTGGCCAGGTATGTTAGACATACAGGGAATGTGACGCTGGTTTACTTCACTCTCTAAGTACAAACTAGATACACACAGAGTGTTTACACAAATACAAACAAACAGAAGCAGAAAAAGAAAAGCAGGAATTAAACTTTTTAAATAAAAAATGAAATTAAGGTAAGGAGTAGAATATGTAAAATATGGGCAATATGCACAAGACAACAAACAAGAAACAAAGTGCACAGGTGCATGAACAGTTGGAAGATAATAATCAAAATAGAACAAATAACTGACTGACAGCAAAATATGAGCTCTTTCAGATGAATTGATTTGGAGATATGGGCTCAAAGATGCTGATTAGCTGTTTAACACATGACCTGTACCATGATCTGAACAGAGGTATTGGTAAGTAAAAACACTGAAGCAGGCAACACCACAAACCAGCCTGGCTCTAGCTCCTTCTGCTCAGTCCACACAGATGACATTGTCCCTGCATGTTCTAACAAAATCTTGTTGCATCACAAATCTTTTGACTGAACAGACTTTTAACAAATGTGGAATCTTGAACAGTATAAACAGCAGATTACCCAACTTCCTTCATGTTTGATTAATCAGGGAAAGGCCTCAGTGATCAGATGGTGTTTAGGGATTATTAAATTTAAACACCAGCTGCATTGGGGATGGATGTGGTACACCGTAATGACAATAAATGGTTATTTTTCATATTAATGCGTCTAAATTGATTTATTAAAGCCTCTAATACGTCCAAATCACTTTTCTGGGATCATCTTAAATCAACCTGATCTTTAGGGTATTGTGGATTTTGGCAGATATTTTAGATTCAGTCTCAGTTTATGTCTTTAAATGACAACCTGTTTATGTTCATTCACATTTTGGTCATTTTTTACTCTCTAATGTTTACAGTCTAGTTTTATTTGACAAAGATTCAATGGATATTAATGGTGTGAGGCATGTTGTGTAAATTTGTGACATACAGAGGTTTGTGATGTGTCTTTACTTTCTAAAGGATACATAAGAGTGGATGGATTATGTGCCTTGTATATGGGAGCAAATTAATAAATTAAACCAGTCAGAGAGTCAGCTTTTGGTCTTTCTGAGTCAAAGTTATATTCAAATAGATATTCAGATTTAAGTTTTACTTTACCGAAGCATTCCCACATCAGATATGATTTAATAGATGCACTGGACACTGTTGCATCAAAAGATTGAATCCATAACCTTGTTGATAATAAAAATTCCTGGGAAAAACAACAGGTTAAGGTTGGTCTAAATGTACAAGTATTCCATTTTCAACCTGCCAAATGATGACAGGTTGTGAAAATGTTTTACTTTACATCTTTTACTTTAATCTGTTGATTTTTTTAAAATTTCAAATTTAGCTCCCCATTGCATGAAAACCTTTAACTGTGTGTGTTTTTTCTGTAATGTTTGGTGGATTTTGTAAACGCGAAAGTGCACAGAGGAGCGTTTGAAAATTACAAAAAGTGTCACACCACTCTCTCCTCTAGAAGAAACTCAATTTGAATTTATCAGCAAATGTACTGATAATAAAATGTGAAGAGATTGTGTTATTTCTGCATCTTGTGTGTGGGTCAGGCTTGATGTAGTGTGTGGTTAAATCTTGCTGATGTGCCCTTGTCTTTCTAATGCTTCCTTCAAATAGGAACACGCTGCTCTACAGACTTTAGACTTAAGACCAGATTTTAGGTGGTTCAAGGTGCTGTCATTTCTGCAGCAGAAACATGCCAGCTTTGCACCAGACCACTTACTTTTTAGACAAACACAGGAGTTCATTCTGCTTTGTTATTTAAGGTCAGAACAAAAATGGCAACTGCGTCCAGTGGAAAATAGGAAAGACATCTGCACTTCCTGCCAAACACTTTGCACAAGGATTGCAACAGAGCTCAGAAACAGGTTTGTTGTTTGTCAAACATTTAATTCACAACTGTATCTTATTTTTAACTTATTTTATAAGCCTAATTGCAAGATAAATATAATTTTATCATTCTCATCTTGATTGGCTTTATATTCTTTGACTAAAGATAAAAATTCTGACATACCTTGAATGAAAAAAATAACTGATGATGTATTTTCACTAAAGGACAGTATTTGATTCATACTCTGGAAAAAAAGGTCTTCTTTGACACAATCAATACTTTTTTTTGTCTGGTTAAAAAAAATGAGACAATGCATTTCAAACAAAACTATTGATCTGTATTATATCACCTAAAAAACAATCATATCGCTGCTGAAACAACTAAAATATAATGGTATTTGAAAGAAAGACAGTCAAGTCTTCACATTTTAGACCAGTATGATTGTTTTTTTAAATAAAACATACATCTGACCAGAGTTTTATCATAAGAAATACATTTTTATTAGTTACTATTGTCATAAAGAAAAGGTGAATATCAATTTTAGTCATGTTTTTGTCAGAGTCAACACTTTAAACATTAGCATAAAGGTGACATGTTTTTTTTTTTGTTAAGCAGAAACAGATAATAGCAAAAGTTAAACTAATTATGGTTTTAATCTAAAATAAGACAGGGTGGCAGCCGTAACATCATTTTGAGAACTACAAATTAAGAATCCAGACCCACAGCCCACACAGAAAACACCCCCAGGCCTACAGTTCACACTAAAACAGCATTTACACTCAAAACAGCTCAATGCCCAAATGGCCTGGCCGGAGGGAAACCCTGCACTCAAACAAAAAGCAGATCTAAACGTCTCAATCACTGTTTCAATCTGTTTGAGTTTGGACTCAGCGTTGGGAGTCTCGTCATGCCCCCATGTCTGAGGATTAAGGGGCTTGTTGGCATACAGGCTCCGGACTCCTATAGTCATCTATACTCTCCTTCTTTACTCCTCAATAAAGGCCAGCCTGCAGCTGAGGTCCCCCATCATGAGCCTCATCTTACTTGCCCTCCAAGTCCATGATTAGCACTTTGCTGCCAGTGTGACCTGCTGGTAACTTTATAGACACACCTGCAGCGAAAAAATCATGTGAAATACAAAAATGAGGAACATTTTGATACATATTAAAAAAAAAACTCAGCAAATGATTAAATCTTTACTTATTTATGTTTTATTTTTTTCCCTCACAGCGAGAAGATTGCTGGTTTGACTCCCCCATGTCAACCAGGATCTTTCTGTGTGGAGTTGCATTTTCTCCCCGGGCATGCATGGGCTCTCTCCGAGCACTCCGTCTTCCTTGCACAGATCAAAAAATATGCTCACCAGGTTAATTGGTGATTCTTAATTGCCAAGATATATGCCAAGATTTATGAGAGTGGGTGTGAACTGTTGTGTCTCTATATGGCCCTGTGATTGGTGGGCACCTGGTTCAAGTGTACCTTGTCCCTTGCCCAATGACAGCAACGATAGGCTCCAGCCCCCACAATGGCGAAAGGGACAAGTTGTATTGAAGGTGGATGGATAGATATTTTATTTCGATGACTGTCTGAGATGTTCAGTCCTTTTCTCATGTGGATCCAGTCCAGTTCTTATTTGTTAAATGTAAACAGTAGACAAAATTATGATATGATGTCACAGTGGTAGGTATTCTTGGGGATGGGGGGGGGGGGGGGGGGGGGGCCTGCAGGGTTTGTGTGATGGGATTCAAGTGTAAATCTTTGACTTTGCAGTATGCAGGACTGTGAACACAAGAACGGAAGACATAACTTTCAAGCAGCAACTATGCATTTGACCTATCATAAGTCCCTTTGACATGTAGATATGTCAGGTTGGTGCATGACAGCATTGTGCCAAGTTCTTCAAAACTCTAGTGAGAGAGACGAAGAGAGAACATCTTTTATATCTACCTTGCTTTATGAGGTTGTGAGTACATATTTTATCTTTATCTATCATAAATTTGAACCTATTGTTATTCTTGTCTATTGTTATTTTGTTTGGCATCCGTTGTGGACAGCAGAGTAGGAATTTCATTGTGCAGGGAAACATGTTTCTCAATGTGCAAATGACAATAAACTCTCTGAATCTTGAATCTTGAAATCCACAGAATGAGCACAACATGATATTTAAAGTGAGGTTTTTGAACAAAGACAGAAAGAAGGAGAGAGAAAAGAGATGCGCTAATGCTAATGCTAATGCTGCGCTAATCAGTCAAAAGTCCCTCTAAAATGACACCAAAAAAATGCAGAAAATCAAAATTTGTTTAAAAGACAATGATGAAGGATAGAAATATCTGTTAGTGTGCAGTCATGATTGACCTTACATGGGACTAAAATACTTTTTAGACACGCCTAAGACTCATCATATAAAGGCCTTAAGACTCAAACTTAGGTTGAGGCTCATGGCTTATGTTCTCTAAGTCCAGCACAAACACAAATGAATGCACATGTTGATTGACTGCCAGGCCGTCCACACATCAACATGCCCACGCCAGGAGAATTCACGGACAGAGGCTCATACGCAAACACGCCGAGTCAACAAGGACCACTTCAGCACCCAGAACAACCAAACTGGAACCCTGGGTCCTGCAGAATAGCATTAACCCCCTGACTCCCAGCCACAAAAACATTGGCTTCTATAGAAACCACTCTATAGGATGTTAGTTTTGTGAAGTTTTCAGGAAAATAGCAAACAGGAGTCCTCTTTTGCCCTCCCTTTCACTCCACATTTTCACTCCACACAAACGGACAGCCGTCATTCAAAACACATGTCGTTCCAGTGGGCGAGCCACAAAGACTGAGAGGCGGCCATTGAAGAAAAAAAGTGCAAAGAGGAGGGAGGAGAGTTTTCATGTGTCTGAGTCCATGGTCAAGCTTTGAGCACCGGACTGTGAATGAGCCTTTGGTGATGAATGAATGTCATTAAGAACGTCTCCAGCTACCCTGAGGTCCAGAGGCCAGAAAAGGCCACCTCTATTCACGGCTTTACCTCCCATGTTACTGAATCACCAACTTTTCTGTTAAGCACCTTAAAAACAGCATCTTCAACAGAGTATGTCCATCTGAGACACATGTCCAAGCTTTGACGGAGACTTGAATGTTCTTTCCATGTGTCCATCTGGAGCAAAGAAGTACTACAACAATGGGGGGTTGCCAGCAGAACAGTGAAAAACCCATATTTCAATGAATTTGGAACACTGTGTAAAACCTAGATAAAAATAGAATACAATTATTTGCGAATCCTTGTATTTTATTCAACGGAATAATGTTGAAAGACATATTTAATGCTGTGACTGAGAAACATCATTGTTATTTACAAATATTCACTCATTTTGAATTTAATGCTTACAGTAAGTTCCAAATAAGCTGGGACAGTGGCATGTTTACCACTGTGTTACATCACTTTTCCTTTTAGCAACACTCAGTAAGCATTTGGGAACAGAGGACACTAATTGTTGAAGCTATGTGGTTGGAATTCTGTCCCAGTCTTGCATGATGTACGACTTCAGTTGCTCAACAGTCTGGGGTCTCCTTTGTCATAATTTTTTTCCTCATAGTGTGGCATACAATTTTAATGGGATACAGCTCTGGACTAAGATAAGCAAGGACGTCCCTGGAAAATATGTCACTTGGATGGCAGCATATGTTGCTCCAAAACCTGTGTGTACAGTTCAGAATTAACAGTGCTGTCACAGATGTGCAGGTTACCCATGCCATGGGCACCAACCCCTCCATACCATCACAGATGTTGGCTTTTTAACTTTGGTCTAATAACAGTGTGGATGGTCCTTTTCCTCTTTAGCCTGGGCTACACGACGTCCATGATTTCCAAACTAGTCTGAATGTGAACTCAGACCACAGCAGACTTTTCCACTTTGCGTCAGTCCATCTCAGATGAGCTCTGGCCCAGAGAAGCCTGCAGTGTTTCTGGGTGTTGATGTATGGTTTTAACTTGCGCCTGTTGATGTAGCAACAGACTTTATTAATTAATAATAATTTCTGAAGCCCACGTTATAATAACCTTCACAGATTAATGTAAGTTTTTAATGCAGTGGCGACTGAGGGATCAAAGGTCATGGGCATTCAGAGTTGTTTTTTGGTCTTGCTGCTTACATGCAGATATGTCTCTGGATTCTTTGAATCTTTTAATTATATTATAGACTTTTGATGACGAAATTGCTTAATACCTTGCAACTATATGTTGAGATACTATGTTCTTAAACTGTTGGACTACTTTCTCACATAGTTGTTCAAAAGTGGTGAATTGTGCTTTAGGCAAGTAAAGGAATGGGAGAGTGTGCTTCGCGTAATGTCTGGGAAATTTCATCAATGTGCTGATGGTCAGTATGCAAAGACATGGTTCTCAGTCAAAACATTATATGTGGACACGACAGGATTTTCAGGTCCTACGCAATATTCATCACACCTCTAGAGTTTGATGAGTAGAAAGCAGGTAAAGTTGGGAACCCCATGGATGATAAGGTCTTATGCACTGCACATGTTCCCTGTGTAAAAGGGAGCAGACCTGAATTTCATCCTTTGCCTTTAATGCACAGATGTCTTTTTCTGATATTTCACTCCTTTAAAGGATGACGTTAAAGATTACTGTGAGCTTTGTGCTGCAGTAAAAACCCATAAAGAGCTCTTCAACACATCTGCTGCGGTGTTTAAGGACAGTGTGCCCCTCACACCTTTGGATCTGGAATGCAAAGAGGCAAAGAGCATCTCAGTAAAAAAGTTAAGAGGCATTTGCTGTGTTCCAAAGCAGACGTTTCACTGGGAGTACTTCTCCTTCTAGTCTTTCCTTCACCTTGTCAGTGTGGAGAACTGGATTTACACTGAATCCAGTGTTCTGACATTCTTTGCTTCAGGCACATTACTGCACATTTATACAGCAGGAACACTTCGCATTCCCAAAGCTAAAAAGACTAAACATCGCTCTGTTTCCCAGTCAAATGGAGGCTGACATACACCTTTTAGTCCTGTGGTTGTTCTAACATGACCAGCAAAACCATCATATGTGTTGTCTCTTTGCAGATTGAACTAACAACATAGCATGATAAGTTATGAGCTGTAGAGATGTTTGTTAGGAGACTATTTTTACTTTAAACACTACCAGGCTAGCTTTTAACCAATATTTGTTGCCTCAGTACATCTAACACAGCTCATTATGGCTTTGTATTTACCAAACACACATTATTAATTTTGTTTTAACCCCCTGCAAGAAGAGAAAAAGCAAGTCTCTGTTTTTAAAAATGCTAAAATACATAAAGCTTTTCTGAACCAGCTGTATTTCTTGTTTTGAATTGGCCAATCACTTGTTACAATGGCCTACAATTCTTTAGTAAATTGGACTTTCAAGTCTTTCTGACCACTCAAAGTGGTTTTATACCTCAGGTCATACCTTCACTTTCACACCACTTCACTGTCACATTCACTCAGTCATTGCTGAAGTTGTCTATTTATGTTTTCCATCAATATCAGTAACATACCCATACTCATTCATAGCTATTCACACAGCAATAACGTAACAGCAGGAGCAACTAGGGGTTAGGTGTCTTGCCCAAGGACACATCAACATGCAGCAGCAGGAGCTGGGCTTGAACCGTTGGCTTTCCAAATATCCAGACTAAGCCACAACAGCCCACCCATGTACATCATTGCTGTTACAGTGAGTTTGCCTCTAAGACAGTCACATGGACTTTCTTTTATGTCCAGCGGGGCTGCACAACAGTGTAAGTTTTTTAAGACTTCAGAAACTTTGACTTTTGGTCTTCAGACATCTTTGAAGTCATTTCAGATTTGGAACGTGCACTGCATTATATAGTTTGGCTTCTGAAACATGGGTGATACATGTTTCACATCCTCTGTTGCAGCATTTAGGGCTGTATCACCCTGTAAAATTCTTACCTATACATGTTTGACAAGGCGTAAGTGACAATATATATCACCAATATAGTTTTCTTTTTTTTTTTTTTTTTTTTAGCACAGGCCTAGTTCTTATATTTTTACTGGAGCAAAAATCTTGGCTCTGTCAGACATAAAGGAAGTTTCCTGAATTTGTCAAAATTGGATGAATATTTGAGTGTTTTTTATTATTATTTCTAACTAGTTGAAAATATTGCATCCCTCAGCCATATTGATATTTTTGAAGGGTTTGTCAGCTTTGAGTAGAGAAAAGAAAATAACTATCAAAGTCAGGCTTGCCCAAGTACAGCTCTACAAGCATAATGTTTCCTTTTTTCTGAAACCTCATAAATAAAAGTCAAACTCTGCCCATGTGTATCTCTGAGGAACGAGCAGTCACCATTAGATAGGACTCATCTTCTCTCAATCTGCTTTGCATAATTCAGTGCTGCAGCTGATTTTTTCGCTAGTTAGGCAGATTTATGGACGGTCTGAACAAACCGTCATCCCAACTCATCACCTCATCTTCTAAACAATCCCTTCTTCAAACAGCTCTTTTCTCGTTTTCTCAGGGCTGTCTCACACAATCAAGGCTTCATCCTACAACCTTTCTGTCAATTCTTTAATGGTTTATTTCTCTGTAATTTCAATATATTGTCCCAGCTATTATTTTATAAATGTAAACACAAATTAGAATCGCTCATGTCAGCATCTCTGTCTTTATCCTCTCGGGACGTCTGTCAGACTTTGATCATAAAAACACCTGCAAGGGTCTCCGTTTAAGGGCCAGTTTTGGTTATTTGAAAGCCTTGGGCAACAAAATTGCGCAAGGCCCGTTTAGATTTATCTTTAAACAATCACAGAGTGTGAATAACATATTTTAAAGCTTGTCAGGGTTTTTTGAAGCACAGCAACTCAATGAACTCGGTCATAATTTGTACCAAAATAGAGTAAGAAAGCTCTGTCTAAAATGTGCAAACATGTTGGAAGTGTTTGGATAAGAGGGTGAAATAAAGAGTGAGACCTGCAGACCTTTTCTCTCCACTTGTCCAAACACTGCTTACATATTTGTGTGATTTAGACACAATCAGGATTATGCCAGCAATTTCTTGGAATTTGTTGATTAAGGGTCCCATATTTCACCCTTTTTAAGATAAGTTTTCTCTGGTCCTACATGTCCAAGACCATATTTTTCATGTCCTAAAAATGCACTCAGGTACTGGATATTTGCACGCTCTGTTCAGCCTTGATAAGAACAAATCTTCACCCTCTCTGTCAAACCACTTCCCCCCTCAAGAAGTGGATGTGGCTTTAACTTTCTGATACGTTGCTCTAATGTTTACTGCGGCCATATTCTATCCACTGGAGCTTCATGTGGGTTGAAAAAGCTCCTGATTCAGGAAGTGGCTCTGATCTGGAAGGTGGTATATCCTCTAATGACATCATTAGGGGAATTTCTTTAAATAAACTGAGTGCAAATAATTCAAAATGTGGTGCAGGCAACAGAGTGAGAAAGTATTTTTCAAGTCTAGGGGGTTTGTAGACTCAAAAAATCCTTCAAGAGTGTATATAATGACCTTTATTTTGTAGTAACTGTAATAATTTGGCATGGCTCAGTCTGTAAGGGCTTGAGCTGGGGACTAGGTGTGACCTGTTCAAGTCCTGATGGGAGCATAGTTTGAAGTTGGTTTAGTAGCTAGGGTGATGCAAGCTGACTTCCTGGGGCACTGTCGCTGGTTAGGGCAGTTGGTACCTCAGCTGAAAGGGGTTAGTGTCCCTTGCCTCTGGAGCCTTGAAGAGAAGGGTTTGCACCCTTGCACTCTTAAACTCATAAACACCTACAAATGAAGCAGGGTTCAAAGCCGGCCCTACCCAATGAGGCACCTTAGGTGAGATTTTATATGGCGCCCCCCTCCATCAGTGATTTACATACGCCTACAAAGCAAATTAAATAGCCTTGTTTCTACCATTGTCTTTAATTCATAACATAATGTGCCACCCAATTTACATGCTTAACAAATTACAAATGAATACAAAAAAAAAAAAAAAATCAGAAATACGATTTAAATATCCTTAACACAAAATAAAAATCCTGTAAATAAGTGAATAAATAATAATATCTTGTTTGGTATTATCATTTGTAGTAATATTAATTGGGCATTGCTTTACATTTGATTCAATGTGAGCTTTTCCTTTATAATAGATAATAATAACAAGTTTTGATATAATTATATTGAAGGTGAATATTTTCCAGATTTTGTGGCGCCCCCTGGAGGCCACGGTGCCCTTAGCATTTGCCTATATTGCCTAATGGGCCAGCCGGCTCTGGTAGGGTTACATTGCTGGTGGTGCAGAAGAGAATGACGAGTTGCTGACCTGACATGCTCCCAAAACCTGACCTGGACACTAATACAAGAGCACATTGTGGACTTCACTTGAAATGCATTAAAACATCACCTAAAAATACAGTTAAAACCCCTTTTCCCTTGAAGGGACCCCCTAAAACAAGCCAGGTACTGTGCAGCTGTGACACGTATACTTCAGATAACTTGATAATTTTGGTGTATGTCTCTCCTGCTGCAGCAATGGTCTCCTCTGACTGAGGATAAAAACCATGTCTCTTTTCTATAGAAAACTATGGCTCCCTAAATTTCCTCAAATCCACTTTGAAACTAAACATTTCCTGTGTTGAGCTCATCTTAATCCGGCCCTCTTGCCTAGTTTTCTCTCTGCCTTTGTCTCCCTCACTTTGACCCCTCATCTCCTCTTAATCCTCATCACTGATAAGTGTTACAGAGAGCCTCAGATTGGTGTACACAGAGATAAAGTTAACAGTACTCCATCTCCTGACCCCCTGCAGGCTTTTAACCAGGATGGCCGGCTTTAGATGAGAGTTGTGATCCACTTAAAGAGGGCAGGAGGTCAGACTCAGTGACACACTCAGGCATTTAGAGAAAGTGTTACTATGAGTTTGGCATGTGTTTAACATGGATTTACTGAATGGATGACTGGATTATGTCCGGACAGCTGAGGTGCTGAGGTACCAGGGGCAGCTGTGAATCATGTGCACAGTAAAAATGTTGGTATTTTAACAACGACTCGGGGCAGGTATGTTTTACTTCTTGAGACTCTGCATCAGTCTTAAATCTACAACGATTGTTGTAGGCATGGCCCAATCAGCATCCTTTAGAGCAGGAAGAGGTGGGAGTGAGAGTTTGCTCTATGAAGTGGTTCACATTTTGTACTTTACTCTCCGGCAGTCGTACCTGCCCACTAGATTAATTGATAGGCCCATAATGAATGTGACTGACAGAGCCATCGTCCAATCACCTGCCAGATTTTCTTTTCCTTTTTTTCAAGGTTCTGCCCATTCCCACCATGGATGATTAAAATTTATTGAGTGGTCCATCTGATGTGTCCAGTCATCACCCTGTGGTCATCAGAACAAACCACACAAGCTGGTGGACATTCAAGATGGCTGCCACCTTCAATAAAAGGATTTGCAGGTGATCATCACAGAAAACTAAACCAAATACAACCCCCCCTCAGTTTTTGTGACATCTATAGCCTATGTATTAATATTTGTTGCTCAGTTTTGTTGTAAAAAATTGTAAATAAAAAATGTTATCAACAGCCGCAAAGATACATTTGAAACAGAAGTACTTACAGGATTTTTTTTATGTTTGAAGGCTAAAGTTGTCATGCATGCCACAAAGTATCTAAATGGCTGAATAATACCATACCAGACATATTGACTGACAAACTTTATCAAAAAACTTCCAGAAAGTTTTGTGCAAATGGTCAAGAATTTTCATAAAAGATTTCACATCATTTCCAAAAAATCTTTTAAGACCATTTGCTGATTTCTAAAAAAAAAAAAAAAAAAAAAAAAAATCCAATCAGTGAATTGAACTTTTATTCATAAAGAACATTTCACACTAATTTAATTTCAGTTCAAAGTGCTTTACATGGATTGACAAAAGATTAAAATGTAATACTGATAGCAATTATGTTTTTTTTAATTACCTAGCACATGAATGCTCAGCAGAGCTCCATTCACCAAGCAGAATTCAACTGCAATAGCAATCATAAAAGGTAGGATGTCGAGATGGATCTAAAGTCCACTGGTACATTAGTTAGTAGCAGATATTCTACTAACTACTATGTTATGCTTTCTTCCCCTTGAAAACACAAGATGGTCAGCAGTGCCATCAGCTCAGATCTGGAAGAAACCAGTGGGATTCAAGTTCACCCATCTGTCTTGGAGGTTTGACCAGAAGTGGTGTAAATGGAGGAATTGCAGACAAAACAAAACAAAACAAAACAAAACAAAACAAAACAAAAACAACAACAACTACAAAAAAAAACGACTTCCAAAGAGAAAATGAGGCCAAGTCAGTCAGCTATGCACAGAAACATATGAACTGTGGTGATGAAAAATGACAGCAGGTGCTCTGGACTGATGAGTCACAAGAAGGTAGTTTGAGTCTGAGGGCAACAGTGAAGTTTGGTGGAGGTTCCTTGACAGCTTGAGGTTGTAATGGAGATTGTGATTTGATCAGTATTAATAGAGTCCTCAGTATAAGCAGATACTGATACGTCCTGCATTCCCATCAAGGATGCAACTGATTGGCCTCAAATATGATCTGCAGCAGGATGATGACTCAAAACATTCAAACAATATCATTGAGAACCCATCCTCAGTATACAGAAGTCCAAAAAGTCCTAAAAGTGATGGTGTGGCCCTCAGAGAGCCTTAAACTAACCATCATTGAGTTGGTCTAAGACTAAATGAAGAGACAGAAGGAACTGAAACAGCCTACACCCACAAAAAACCTGAGGCTGGTTCTCCAAGATATTTGGAAAAAAACTGCCTGAGTTCCTTTAAAACTGAGGAAGGATCCTTGAAGAACTGATACTGTGTTGAAGGTAAAGTGTGGTCACAGCAAATCTTGATTTGATATGGATTTGTCTTCTGTTTGTTCATTGATAATCAAAAACTTTTAACACTTCTGTTTAATACAGTTGGACAAATTTTAACTCCAGCATCAAATACACCAAGAAATAAAGAAGATATTAATCCCTCTTTAACTGTATGTTGAGATGTACTGATTTAGCATTAGTCCACCATCTGTCATGTAAACTATACACGGTTAAAATCATGTAAACCCTGTGGTTTTGACCCTCCTCACTGTTTTGTAGAAGAACCCTCTCCTCGTTTAATGTCCGTCTTAAATTGTCACCTCCCATTAGTCCATGTGTAGGTTAGAAAACAGCACAGCATGGTCCTCTGATGGACATTATGAGAGAGAGAAGGTCAACTGTTGTAAAGTTTCACCACCGAAAGACATAAAACAGACCATTAAAGAGCATAAAATGTTATGTCCCCATGTGGACACATGATGTCAGTGAAGGTATCTGTCTTCAGAGAGATAAACAGGGGAGGACAAGAAGAATTATGGGATGGCACAAAGTCAGAGACTCATTCCAAGAATCCCACTCTAGATTTCTTTCAAAGAATATCCTCAATTTGTCTAAAAGGGAGCATTTGAGAACATGATTGATGGATGATCTCTTGACTTTGGGTCATCAATTTTAAACATGGCAGTGAATTTTCAAGCTGTTGGTTCAGCTCCTTAACTGTGTGCAGCAGCTGGATCTGCCTGATTCAATTTCTGTAAACAGGCAGATCCATCTCTCCAAGCTTCAATCTACAATGACAGTGAGCAACACGGGCCAATCAGAGTCCTTTAGAGCAGGAAGAGGAATGAGCTACGAGTGAGACGACAGCAGGAAGTGACTGCACGTACAGAGATTAGCATAGATGCTAACAGCTTCAGGGGTGATTTTATCAGATTGTGACTGCTTTTCTGTGTTAAATGAAAAACAAATACCAACATTAAGAACCTCTCTTTATTAAGGATATTTTGGCTCCACTTCTGACATGTTTGACCAGAGTTTGTTGTAAGAAGTGGCTAACATTCTGTTGCACAGTAGCTCCCACCTTTTACATTATCTGATAAATGTTGATTGAAGGAATGATCGTCCAATCACCTGTCAGATGTGGTTCTGTAAGGTTCTACCCTCCTCAAACACTTTCTATGGACTCTCTCCTAGATGGATTAATGAAACATTTTGAACAGTCCTTCTGATCTGTCAGGTAAACAGTTTGTGCCCTCTAAGCCAGTTCTGCATCAGCACATCCTACCTGAGTGGTTGCAGAGCACATTGATCCCTCTATAACCACAGTGGGCCCACCTTCTAATTGCTACCTCTAGCTATATAACATGTTATGTCACAAAGCTCAAATCATCTCCAGAATTCATTTTTTATACTGTACAAGTGCTAAAGTGATGCAAACAAGAAAACAACGGCAAAAATCTTGATTTGGTAATAACATAAAACATTTGGTTTTCTTTGTTTTGGATGAAAAAAGGACAGATTTGCAAGAAAAACAAACATTTCTCTCTACAAAATAAATATTTGAAGATGTCGCAGAGACAGATCCTGGCTCAGATAAATTGGGACGAGAATGCAGGAGGAAATTTGAAAAGTTGTGGGGGAAAGGTTGGTGAGTTTAAAGGGGTCTCCTCTAATCTTTGGGGACGAGATGACAAAAAGGGGAGGGGGTTGGGGATGCAGGGATGAGTTAGGGAGCTTCCGAACCACAGCAGCGTTTTTATTGGTCACCCATAAACCTCTGATCCCGGGGCTCACAGGTTACCCATAAACCCCCATTAAAAGGCGTCCGGGAATGCTGTGAGCGGAGGGCCAGAGCTGTAGGTGGGTAAAAGGACACCGTGGGGTCTGACAGGTTTACGAGACCCCCACCCGTCTTTCACAAAGACAGGCTTTTAGCTGTCTCAGCGGACAGAGAGGATGCTCTTCCTGTTGATGCAGACAGGGAATTCCAGGCCTTAGTGAACCAGAACAAGTGGGATCAACGCTCCTCGTCGATCCAGGGAGGAGGAGGTGTTTGAGGTGGGGGTGTCGAAGTGATGGAGGGGAAGGGGCTCTGCCTGTTTATCTCCACACATGGCTGCACGACTGTGTCGGCTGGGCGAGAGCAGTTGAGATGTCCTTACAAATTAAGCCTAGTCCGATTTTCCCATAGCGTGCTGTTTGTTTGTGTAAATAAACGCAGACAGAAGGATTTATGTTTCTCCTTACAAAACCAAATCGATCTTTTTGTGAATCAGAATCAAATACAATCAGCCTGATGGGTTTAGAGCATAAATATTATGAAATCCAGCCCCTCTTAGAAATGATTTATTAAAGAGAGATGCCACATTTGTCCTTTGTGTGTTAACACTGCTGCCTGTTACCTTTCAGTGCTCATATTTTGGCTGTTTAAGTCTTCTGTTCATGAACCGGGGCCGGTCAGTATGGACCAACGAGCACCACTGCTCAGGATTTACCCACAAGTGCACAATAGCTGAACAGAGAAAGTAAAGTGAAGGGTCAAGAAGAGGGACAAGGGTCATTTTTTGTGATAACATGATTCATAGAAATCTCATAAGCAACGGCCATAGTCGCCTTCATCTTTGGCCTTGTCTCTCCATAGTCCTACCACTTCATGCCCAAGTCAGAGAGTGTTCAAAAGCATCAGATAAACATTCAGCTCCATGACCTTGACCTTTGACCCATGTTCTTCAAAACCTAATCAGTACATCCTAAAGTCAGAGTGTGCAAAGTTTCAAGAAAATACCTTTAAGCTCTTTTGAGATGTTGCTTTTACAAGCACAGAAAAACCAATGGCTCCATTGTCATGAACTTTGACCCATGTTCTTTGAAATCTAATCAGTTCATCCTTGAACTCAAGTTGATATCAGCTCAAATATTCAACAAATCCTTGTCATCATGGTTTTCGAGACATCCCATATTTATTTAAATAGCCTTTATTTAGCCGGGTTAGTCCTGTTGAAGGCAGAATGGTGGCGCAGCAAGTAGTGCACGTGCCTCACAGCAAGAGGGCTGCTGGTTTGATCCGCGGGTCGATCAGGGCCTTTCTGTGTGGAGTTTGTGTGTTCTCCATGTGCATGTTTGGGTTCTCTCTGGGCACTCCAGCTTCCTCCCACAGACCAGAAACATGCTCATTAGGTCAGTTGGTGACTCCCTTAGGTATGAGTGAGAGTGTGAATGGTTTTCCATCTCTCTATGTGGCCCTGCAATTGGCTGTCTACCAGTTCAAGGTGTACCCTGCCTCTTGTCCGATGTCAGCTGGGATAGGCTCCAACCCCCCCGCAACCCTGAAAGGGATAAGCTGTTAAAAAAAGAAAAAAGAAAAGTCCAGTACCACAAAAGTTTGGATTTTTTTTGTTTTGAATGACCAATTTTTTCAGACAAATCACTAATAAATAACAGTAAGTCTATAAATAAATATTTCTTAATGCTTAATAACCACCTGCTTAAGAATGACAAAACCCTCATTACTTTAATAATCAGTTGCATTAAAAACGGCAGCAGTTTAATAATCTTTTGTTTTATTTTTTAGCCAAGACAGTGAGAGCACTTTCAAAATTGCATAAATTTGTTGACAGATTTTGGAAAAGTGCAGTGCAGGACTTTCTGCAAATTTTGATAATGAAATATAAAAAAATTACCCAATAGTAGGACTTTTTGTATTGTTTGGTTATCAAATTGGTGTTAAGTGGGGATTCAATATTTGATAAATTGATCAGTTTACTTATAGAACAGCAGGATCGAAACAGCATTAGTTTTCTGTTCGTCAACATTATTTTTTTAAATAAAGTTTATTACAGGAAACAGTATTCAAAAATAAAATGAAATACAGAAGGAGCATATAGGACGGATAAATGAACAGGTAAATATAACACAAGGGGTTTGATAGAAGCAAATTAATGCCATTAATAATAAGTGTACAAAGAAAAAGGAAAACAAATGCATTAAAGTTAAAGCATAACGCTAAGGTTTTAGCAGCTTTTTGGTAATGAGAGACAGATGGAGTTGGAGATATAGTCCTGTTTAATTTTTAAAGGCACAAAATAAGGGGTTTATTTTTACAACCTTACATTTATGAATATAGAACTAAAATGAGGTTACAAATTCATCCTTTTGTTCTCTCTCAAGCTTACAAATCCAAACAAAACATTCTGTGGATGAAAAGGAAATCGGTCATATTTCTTGTCCAAAACAAAGGAGCAGATGGACGCCATGGACTCTGAGTGTGTTTACATGTCCAAAATAAATGATTTGCAGCCACCATCTGCTAAATAATAACATTTCCTTGTAACATGTCACATGTCCCTCAATAAACCAATTAGAGACTGGAATGACTCAACTCAAGTTTAGTGTGATGAAAACAGGGGAAGCAGATTCAACTTGTTTAGTTACCAGTTAGTTGATGCCTTTAAGAAAATTTAAACATAAAAATACAAATAATACAGGACCTTTAAAGAAGTATGTGCTAACAGTTCACTGTATAAATGGTGTAAACATTTTTTACTCTATCTTGAATGGATTAACTCAAATATATAAAGTCAATTAACTTTAAAACTTCCATACAAATCAATACACTTTGATTTTAAAAATAAAAATGCTCCTAAATAAAATAAGACAAGCCTACGTACAAATCTGCTCCAACCTGTCCACATTTAAATCACTTCACAAGACTCTCTTGCGTGTGTGTATCTGTATTTTAATGTAACTGAATGTATTTTCTGATTTTGTGTCCTTAAATACTGTTTTTTTTTAAATATTTTACTGATGTACAGTGTCTTTAAGTTTCTGTTAAGCACTTTATAATATTATTGTTGTTGTTGTTGTTGTTGTTGTTATTAGAAAAATTATAACATTTAAATTGGATTGAATTAAGTGATAACTTGCCAAATTGAAAGAACATTTAAATTATATCAGCATGTGGTCAATAAGCTTGTTGCTCTCCGACAAAAAATTGCTATTTTTCCAGAAAAACAGAAAAATGCCCCCAAAATGCCTGTCCTTTACTATCAAATAAAGAAATTCTTGATCACCATGACTGGGAATTTCTTTTTAAAACTTTAATTGGTTTAAAATGTAAAGATCTGATTCACTGACAGCAACACCAACATTACTGTCAGTCTAACTTCAAACAATCTTTTCTTTAGCATCAGGTCTGTTTTTTGAATTTCTCATTTAATTATCATAAACTAAAGTAATATCTACATTATTGTCTGACCCTGTGATTAATTAAAAATAAACTTAATGATTTATCTCAAAAACTCTTTCCACAGAACGGCCTTGACATAAATGCCGGGTTCATGAAGTTTCATACTTGAGCCCAAACTCTGTAAGATCAACGTGCTCTTAATGGATCTGTTATCTCGATGATCCATGTGATAACTGAAGCAGGCAGCCGGCCATGACAAATGTTTCTTCTGGAGCCGAAACTCAAGGTCACTCCGCAGACTAATCCACATGGTGCTAATTTATCAATCTCCCATTCAGGCTGAAGTCAAACACTCAAACCAAGAGAGAAACACTTTTAAAAAAGATCCAGCATTTAAAGTAATATTAATCAATGATGAAAATGTGTTCTTGTATAACGTGTTGCAATTTTATTGATGCTTTTAAAAACTGTTTCCGAAAGCATTGTAGTTTGCAGCCAAAATCTTGTTTTCCTACGAAATTTAGATGTCAAAGGATGATCCCAGAGGTCTCGAAATACAGTGATTATAAAATGTAACATGGGCTATGATGGTCAGTGGTCTGTCTTTTCTAACAGGTGGTGGGGGGATGATAACAGTATGATTAAACCAATCAAAAAGTCAATCAATCTTTATTACCTCCACCATGGAGGTTTGTTTTGCCGGCGTTGGTTAGTAGTTTGTTTGTTTGTCTGTTTGTCTGGTTGTCTGTGTTCAAGATAACTTGAAAAGTTATAGACGGATTTGGATGAAATTTTCAGGAAATGTGTGGAATGAGATAAGGAAGAAATGATTAGATTTTGGGACTGATCTGAATCACCATCCAGATACAGGAGTTTTTTAAAGGATTCTTTAACATTGCCAGATAGGACCATTTTTCGCCAAAGTGGACTGAAGCTGCTTGGCGGGGGTCTGCGCTCTCTGAGTGCTTTTCTAGTTTGTATAGTGCCAAATCATAACAAATTTGATCTCAAGACACTTAACAAAAGAGTAGGTCAGTGCCATACTAATTATCTTTTTACAATTTTTTTCTGAATTTTATTTTATTTTAATTACCTCCGCTAAGGAGGTTATGTTTTTGCTGGCGTTGGTTAGTTTGTTTGTCTGTTTGTCTGTGTTCAAGATACCTTGAAAAGTTATGGACGGATTTTTAATTAATTAATTTTTTCTATTCCAAATCGAACAGGAATCCAACATGGGTACAGCACTTTGCCACAATCAGCAAAAACAGAACAACCATCTACTGAAGCCATGTTGGGGTACTAAAATAAGAATGCATGATAGTGACACATCTAAGGATGCCCGGACTATGAATTTGTCCTTATTATATCATCTCTATTGACAAACCACATGTTGATGTTTCCTTGGTCGGGACACCTAACCTCAGATAGCTAAGACTGCTGAGTCAGATCAGTTTCACCTTCACTATTCTTGTTCAGCAACAAAAGCAAATATCAGGTGTCACACCCTGTCTTGATTTCGATTAGAGGGAGAGCCCAATCCACAGTGCCTTCAAGACATTTACATTAATTCAGTGAGGTTAAAATGTCTGTGCTGATTCACACTGTAATACGGCTTGGATGCCGCACAGACACGAAGGCAGAAACATTCACTCGCAGCACTCCTGTCTCCAGCTGAGTCCTCATACCTCCTTCTCTCCACTATCACACCTCTGTTACGACCTCTGGAGACAGAGCAAAGAGAGGGTCAACTTGTTCCCCTCATTTCAACTCCTGGATGTTCACAGTGGAGGCGAAACATCACAGAAGGTTAAATATGCCTTGGGACCGCAGTTTGAATTGGGCTACAGATGAGCGCAGTGCTGTTTCAAAAGTTGAACTTCTGCTTGCTGATTGCTGTAATTTCATGACATAAAAAAATAATAAAAAAGTCAAGTATATGTTGACACTGTCTAAACTCCACTAAAAAGTTGACAATATCTGGCCAAAGAAGTAAACATGTAAAGGTGTAAGGGTTTCCACTGACATCTTTTGTTTAGTTAGTTTAGAGAACCATTTTTCTTTCATTAATTTAAAAAGTAAGACCAAAGATCCTCAAGTTGCTAAGTTTAAAAAGCGTCCGAGTTTTCTGATGACAGGCTTTGATTGTCTTTAGATTACTGGGAAGGAGCCTGATATTATTCTTTGACCCGGGCCTCCAAATCCCTAAAACCATCCCTGCCTTCCAGTGAGGAAACTCAACACACAGATTGAAACGAACACTTTAGCCACGATCTCTGCAGAAGGACGCCCCTTCTCCACATTCCTGTTTCAGTGATATGAATCAGAAATCACTCCTCAAACCGTCTGAGTGGGGCAATAAGAAACAACTGAAGGATTTATGAATGGAAACACTTTTCACCGCCATCTTCTTTAAATCACAGACCCTTCTCTCAGGACTTCGAGGACTGTTTTTAGGCTTATTAAAACAGGAGGACTGAAAAAATGGAGGGAAAATGTCTCGCTTCAGTTGTTCATCTGAGGTGATGAGTGATGGTGGCTAAGCTCCGAGGGTGATCTGTGTGTCTGCCAGAAAAGTGCAGATGTGTGTTTGCTCATGGGCCCCTGTTTGAGTTCAGGGCGGGACAGATAAGAGCTCACTAATGACTTAAACCTGAAGGAGGCAATCTGATAAATACTATCCACAGAAATTGCCATCAATACAAGGAATCACATTTAATATTCAGAGGGTAATCATTTCATTTGATTTTAGATAACACTTATATTAACTGCATATGTATTAAACATTAGACAATACTTATATACTGCAAGAAATTTTATAAGGCCCCATGTAAAGATACAAGATTGGCCCCCTCCGTAACTAACTCTGCACAGCTGATCAAACCAACCAGGACAAAAAAAAATGACAACAGATCTTTTCAATGGACAAGTTATTCTGTTAAAAGACAAAAATAAGCTTCAAACAGTGAAGAAACCACCTCCAGCTGAAACTAAAGAACAAATGGTGAATTAAATTGTGTTCTATACAGAGCTTTTTCATTTTTAGAATTTAAAATGTTTATTTATTATACATTCAGTCATCATTAATCTCTGATCCCTCTTTAATGTGTGTAAATTTTACAATTTTCTTGATTTGTGACCTGTTTTTTTAAGACCCAGATATTTAACATTCTATATAACAAAAGCATAAATAAAATAAGTATCCCCTTATAAATGTTGGCTTCTTTTTCTTATCAATGTTATTATTTTGGATATCTACTGATTCAAAATTTGTCTAAATATTTTTTTTTCAAGTTGAAAGCAAGAACAGCCGGGTATTTTACCATATCATTTGATTAAATTCTCATTAACCTTTTATTATTAATTGTTTACATCTACATCTTTATATGTTACATGTCAAATCAAATGAAACATTATAAGAATGAACATTTAACACATGCCTGTAGCTTATTTTGGAACTTTGCAACTAAAGGATCTGTTTTACATATTTTTAACTCAATAAACTTCGGTTTTATGAGTTTTAGTTACATGGAGTAACATTTCTGTGGCATTTTATAAGAGGTTTGTGGAGCCAAGTACATATTTAGTGTCAGAGGCAGCCTTACTTCTCTCACTGTTACAGGTCACGTCTTTTAAGTCTTTTAAGTGAGGAGGAGGGATGTTTTATTACCTGTCATGTTGTGATATGAGATCATAAAGTGAAAATGGAGCTGTCAGCTGTTTATTGTCCTGTTAAATCCACATGCAAAAGTCAGCAGACTCCTCAGGAACCAGTGAAACTGCTGCAGAAACTTGGGGTGGTAAAAATAATCTTTTCAATGATACATCGTTATAGGAATGTAGATGAATCTGCATCAGGGCAGAGACAGAATATAACTGATTCATTTAGCAGAGGCTGTAGTTCTTATGGCAATATGTTTTTAACACTTGGAAAAAAAATAAACACAAAAATCTATCTATCTATCTATCTATCTATTTGTCTATCTATGTATCTATCTGTCTATCTATCTATCTGTCTATCTGTGTGTGTGTGTGGGTGTGTGTGTGTGTGTGTGTGTGTGTGTGTGCGTAAATACACATGTATGTATACGTTTTGTATATGTATGTATAAATATATGTATATGTGTATATAACGTGTATATATAGATATTAAAAAATAACATTATCCTTATTTACAGAGACTGTGGGATATGTAAAAGATATGTAATTACTAATGTGAATATGTTTGTTGGTTATTTATTTATTTTTTTAATTATTTTTCCATATGATACCATACATTTGTATGTACAGCACATATTTATGGGTATGTCTAAACAGTGCCAATGATAATAATAATTAAAAGAATTCAAAAGATATATACAGCAGAGGCTTCACTGAGACCACAGTAACAATGTCCAGCCACTGTGTTCTACTTTTAAGGGGATGAAGGTGGACACTATAATTGGTTTGATTTGTTTTATGCTCAACACCTTTGTATAATTAAGCTACATAATGCATCTTTAGTGCCCTGTACCCAGCTTTGGGCCAGGAATTTGCGTCATTAAAATAGTTAAGTAAAAATTGACACACCTCAAACTGTTGGGGACCATGCACTTTTTAGACAACATGCTTTACACCATCAAAATAAAGTCCTTTATGTGCGTGCCAGGCTTTCCTTTTTGAAGTAAGGCTGTTTGACACTGATGGAGGCTAAGCAAGTGAAAAATGCAACATACAGTATTTGTGACTTTATTCCTTAACCTCATCAAACTTTATAGATGGAAACGCTCGTCAATAACATCTTTAGGATGAGACAGTTTGATTTGAAACACCGTCAGTGAGACAGCGAACAGTATGCAATAACTTGAACACTAAACCAACAGATTACAAACCTACAGAATCAGATCAACAGCACACAGAGGAAGCCCCATACATGGTCAGTGATCTTGCACCAAACCTCATTTCCTCGAACCTCAAAACTTCGACCCCCTAAGTGTGGTCATCACAGCTTTTTACTGACCATGCTTTTAACCCTGCTGATACTAGAGGCCAACAGGGATTTTTGTAGTTCCTGTCAGGTCAGAGGTCAAGTTTGGCCTCCTTAATGGAAAGTTCTCCTGTGAGCCGCCTGCATGCGCGCCCGTGCTGATTGAAAAGTCAAATTAATTTCAACTTAAAGTTCGTTTGGGAGCAGAAAGTCGAATGAAGCTGCTCTGGGGGATGATGTAATGGGCGTAGTGGTATGAGAGGCGCTCAAGGGATGTGTAGGATGTACGAGTGAGTTATTGTTGTAATTAAGACAGGCCAGACAAGCTCTCAAAGATGGACATTTGGCAGGGTTAACAGTGTTTAGCTGCATAAAAAACTCATTTCTCTTTATATTTTCATCCCACTTACTTCCTATATTCTGCTTTAATATTTCACTACAGCTGCAGGTTCAACTTCTCCCAGTGTTACCCCACTTAAGCCTCTTATTCACAGCACAATAAACATCTTATACAAGCGATATTAAGTCTTTGTGGAAACTCAGAGGGGGTCTCCTCACAAAGATTAGCCAGCACGCATTCAGATCCAGCCTAGAGCGCAGGATTAACTTTCAATATGTCCACAGAATAGTTTTTATCAGCCAAATATATGACACTTTCATATACAAGTATGTGTCTGCGTTTCATTAAACAACACATCTCTCACATGTTAAAAAGACAGGGTTAATGCCCAGAGGAAGTCAGATAAGAGTACATTAATTTCTTATTTGATCAAGAATTCTGCCAGAGAATGATTTAATAAAAAGTCTTGGCCAGTTATTTTTTCCCCCGAGCTAGGAACTTCAGCGTGGACTTAAAGCTGGACATGATTTAAAAAAGCAAAGTGATGCCAAAAAACACTATTGTGAGGTCCCATAAGATATTTTATACAGAACTATGTGCATCCAAAACAGCTTCTTGGACTGAATTCTCTGTTTTTGTGGGGTAGAGATCAATAAAATAAGCGATAAAATAAGAGATTTTAAAGGTAATATACGGTTTCAAACTGGATGCTTATTAAGACAAATGAATCATGTTTTGTGTGAAATCTTTCTGCATCCTCAGTGAAATGTTTTTTATGCAAGCAGCAGCTGATGCCAGAGGTATTATGTATTCGGGTTGTCTTTTTTCAGGGTCATTCTTACGAAACCAGAACCTCAAGAGGGATTTTCTTTGAACCTTTTGAAGTCCACACTGAAGGATGAACTTTATACACTTACAGTATCTTTTGCAAGACTGGTTGTGTTTTCCCAGTCAGTGCAGCATCTGGTATGCCATGCTACAAAAAACTAAAGGTGATTGAGCTTTCTCCATTGGAGCTCCTCAACTTTGAAGTGACTAAAGGCATGCAGAAACAGCTACTTCTTTTAAATCACTTCAAGATCTCACTTTTACGGACTTTCATATGATGTGTTCTTGCTCTAACCTTGTTTCTGTTTCTTTGTCTTTTTAGTCCAATGTTTGTCTGAATTCTTTTAGATTTTTTTTATAATTTACTTTCAGCTCCTTTCTCTGTTGTTGGTTTTTTATATTTTCTTCTTCATATCAATGTTGTTACTTACTTTTAATTCCAATTTTACTTAATTTCCACCTCATTGTTTTACTTCCTGGCGAGTGATTCATATGCTCATCCTATATCGAACTTTTAATCTTTTTATTGTTAACTTTTAAGGCTGTTTTATTGTATTTCCCCCTAATTATGTTATACTTTTTTTTAACCTCATTTTAGAGCTTTTTTTTCCTTTTTATTGTTTTCTTGTGTTACTGCTTTTATTGCTCATCCTCTCTTTCTCTTTTTATTCTCTTGTCTTCTGCTTCTACTCTTCTTACCCCCTTTTTAATTTGGTCCTCATGGTCTCCTTCTATGTTGCTTGGTTCATGTATTGTCTGGGTTTTTATGAAATGAGAACTGATTCTTTTGGGGAGAAGTGTGGGGGTGACTTTGAACCTGGGGGCTTGGCATGGTGGTCTGGGTCTGGGCACTCTGTATTGGGTGTCGGGGCCTGAATCATTGTACTTTTTAGGTTCTAAGTTTCCTCACGTCATGAACTATTCTCCCTTCCAAGAGCATGTTGGTCTGAAAGACACCAGAAACGCTCATGCTGTCTTCTCTTAGGTTCTTATTGTGCTGGATTTGTTCTGCCATTTGTGTGTTTGGGAGGGTTCTTGGATTTAAGTTGAACTTTTTGTTGGTTTGTTCCTTTTGTGCTTAAAATCTTCTGTGTTTTTCTGTCAGCTAATTTTGATGAAATTATTTGATTGTGGTGGTGATTGAGCACTGTCTCCTGATCGGCTGGGACGACCGGTCTTACATAAACAAGATCAGATTGATGGCTGAACTGCTCCAGCTTCAGCAGAACAAACAGCTGTCATCAGATGTAACTGCTGAGGCCATGACTGATCTTCTGATGATGGACAGGAGAGAGATCATCAGAAATCAGTGCTGGGAGGAGACCAAGGCTCTCCTGCAGTTGGTGTGGGAGGTGAACATCAGCCTGCAGATGAGAGACATCGAGTTTGAGGTGAGGAGACTGCTGGACTCAGCAAAGGACCTGCCTCTTCTCTGCAGACAGACAAAGATGTTGAAGAAATTGAAGGACTGTGCCAGGATCCTGGGAGAGCAAAAACCGAAGGCATCTATCCCCAGAAGGTCAGGCCCCAGAGATGTGGTGATTAGTGTGATGCCCAAAGTGGTTCAGAGCTTATGGAAGCCCAACAAAAACACCACACGCACCATGACCTCCAAGCAGCTCAGTAACATGGCTGTTGGGCTCACACAGGTCGTTCTGGATGAGGTCTCTGCTGCTCTGTCCAAAAACTCTAAGTGGGTAACCTTCTCCCATTCCATGAGAGACAACATGGTCCTCTCAATGGATGGACAGCTGCGTCAGATATTTCCTCCTGAGATACTGAGGAAGAAGCTCAACAGCTTTGAGGTGGAGATCATGACCGTCATCACTGATGTTGTGGTGGAGCACATCTGTGGACTGTTCAAGCCCAAGAATCGCCCAAAAAAGTCCAAGAAACAACGTTGTGGCAGCACTGCCATCCAGGGGTCGGCAAGAACCAGCCCGCCTCCTTCACAAGAGCCAGGAGAGGGACCAGCTCCATCAACTACTGTCAACCTGCCAGCTAGAGGTAATGCATCTTTGGTTCTGGAGGGTAAGGTCATGACTGAAGCTCTCAGTCATGGCTCAGAACCTCCTGTGAATCTAGAACCAGCACCACCTGCAGCCATGCCAGAAGGTGATCAAAATCAGGTCTCAGACCTGGAAAAAGAGGTTGGGACTAAGGACCCAGATCCTGCAAAAATGACAGGTCCAACAGCCCTGCCAGCTAAAGCTTTAGTCCTGGAGGATATGGTTGTGACTGAGGCTCTCAGTCGTGATCCAGAACCTGCTCTTGATCCCAAACCATCACCTTCTGCAACTATGCCAGTGGGTGATCTACAACACGCTTCAGACCTTGAGGAGTAAGCTTATCTCTGAGGAGTCCACCCAAGCACTAGTTCCTGCTGTGAAACATATTCTAGCTCTTCCTTCTGCCCTGCCAGCTGAAGAAGCCAAGAACCTTCAGTTCTGTTGAGTGAGGCGACAACAAAATCTTCAATTATGCCAGTTGGAGGTGATCAATCTTCAGTCCTGCAGGGTAAGGTCATGGCTGAGGCTCTCAGTCCAATCAGTTTTTAGAAATTACTGTAAACTTCCCTCACAGAAAATGAAAGGTATGCTCTCAGATGTGGTCTTGTATAGGGTTTTTACCAATGAGTGGTTTAAATGTTTATTATAATTTATTGTGACATATAATGAAAAAATATGAGAAAAAGGCATACCATTGTGAAACAATATCAGAGTAAATAAAACATCACTGATAAAATAGATTGCAGCCTAACAAGCTGCAGAATTTAGGTGTTCAATAAACTTTAAAATGGATAATCAAATGCAGATTTGTTGCATAATGATATAAAACCATCCTTCTAAAGTGAGTTTCTATTGTATTCTATTGTAGACCTAAGTCATAAAGGTACATACTGTACATGGCTGCCCACAGACATGGTTGGGCCCCTGGGAGGCCCCATAATGTGAGGATTCCCCCTTCTCTGCCCCTGTTTGGACTGTTTTTGCCTCCATAAAGGCTTTCATTAATCCTCTGCCTCTCTGCTCCATGGGAGTGGGCGTGGCTTCCCCCTGCACTGATTCTGTGCAGCTACACACCTGATGGGAATCACCTCATCACCTGCACCTACAAAGCTGGCTTGTGGACTCATCTCCAGCGCCAGTGGATTTCCACAACTCTGGTGGTTTGATGGCAGTCTCTCTCGCTCTAAAACTTTTGTATTTGAGCTAAGTTTTTGATCTCCCATTGAGAGGTTTTTTTTTGCCTTTGTGCTTACTCTGTGTGTTTTTTGGATTGTTGCCTGATGACACACCTTTGCCTCTGCTCCTTCTCTCCCCAGTGCCTTGACAAGCCCTCACCACGCCAACCACCTTTACACTCACCTTCTTCACTGACGATCTCTCACGTATCCTGGATTCCCCCCTTTACCCCCTCACCTTGTCTCCCTGTACAATAAAAGCTCTTTGTTACACCTACAATCTGCCTCCGGCTCTCAGCTTTTGGGTCCAACATCGGTTTCATACCATCACACATAAATGGTTCCCAGATTGGATCTAGCACATCCTCAGTTTTTACTGGCCCTAAAGTAAAGTTCTTCCCAGCTGTGTCATGTAAACCAGGAGTTCATGAGTGTTCTTTATACCCAAGGTGGCCCCAAGAGGGTGCCAGTACCTGACACACCCATGTCTGTCTTTTCACTAAATGTGAATATTGTTTGGTTGATTACCTCCCTGAATTTTCTGATTCTGATTCCGTTGGGCCCCCAACAACATGAATATTTCAAAAATAAAGTTCATTTCATTTCAAAAGAGGAGGCTCAGATTTTTAAACTTGCAAAAATAAATAAATATGCGTATTTACTAGTTGTCAAAGTGATGACAAGTGTTTGGGTTTTAACATAAAGTAAGTATGACTTAAATTCAGGATGGACTTTCTCTTAACCCACTGGTTCTTAAACATTTGTTGCCCAAGACACAACTGAAATTAAGTCTCAAGGCACACATATTCATGACAAAACAAGATAGCTCCTACATACTGCCTTATATTTGTTTCTAAAGTAAATAGACTTTCACAGTAAGAGCAACTGGTAAATTACCACAGGCATGACCTGGTGTTATTTACAGTAGGAATAATTTGAGTGTGTGTTACTATTTATTTTAACACAATTAATATGGATGTACGGACACGCTGGATATCAGCAAGAATCCAAAATCATGCATCCCTTTACTGAATCATACATACCACTTCTGAGGCTTCTCTGATGGGAGATAGATAAATAAATACTTTATTAATTCCTCTGGGGAAATTCAGGTGTCCAGTAGCATCAGTAGTGGTGATAAACAGCCTGTACAACAGGCTGTTTATCACAGATGAGTCTCCCACTGCTGCTGCTTCTCTGCACCTCCAGAATGTTGTGGAGGGGATGGTTACTCTTGTCCAGGATGGCCTTCACTGTGCTGCACATTTCTCTCCACCACAGTCCAAAGTAAGTCCAAACTCCTGCCAAGCACAGAGCTAGCCTTCTTCACCAGCCTGTCCAGATTCAATAATATTGAATAGACTCTTTTAAAAAGGGAGGCATGAAAATCACTTTTATTGTGTGTTTTTTCCCCAGAATAGTTCAACATAATTTTGATTTCTGTCAAATTTTCAATGTAATTTATTACAGTAATCGAAGGGGGCTTGGGAGCACATAAAGGTTACATAAGTGTCTGCACAAACTTTTGTCATGATACTAAAACTGAGACAGACTCAAAAGCACAACTGGACAAGTCCAAAAACTCAAAAAAGCCTTTAATGCAGTCAGGAGATGGGTACACAAAGAGGCAATCAGAACAGGCAGAGGTAACAGAATAGGCAGGCAAAAAGGCGAGGTCAAAAATATACTTAAATGAGATCTAAACACAGAGGGACACACGAGGAGAGTGAAGACACAGGGTACAACAACAATCTGGCAGAGAATCAGAGAGGAAGTGGGTAAATACAAGTCAAGTTCAAGCTCAAGTCCATTTACTTTCTGTTTAAAAATAGCCCTAATAACATTGCAATATCTCATTGGTCAGGACAAGTCAACTCACAAATGAATACCACAAATAATCAAACAGAAAGCTGTTTTTATTCAGAAATATTTATCAGAAAAAGAGTAACATGCACTTGAAACAACATACATTTCATTTAGATAGTTGAATGCTGGGTGTGCGAGAATAAATGCTCCTAAAAGAAGCATTTATAATCAAAAACTAATGGTTGGACAAAATCCTAGGCACACCTGGATTTGCCTTAACCCTGTCATGCATGAATTATTAAATTACTATGATTTTTTGTTTTTGTTTTTTAATTTCAATTAGTAGAAAATCATGGTCAATTTTTTTTATATGTTACATTTTGAGGGAGTTATGCACCTGACCACTACAGTGGACACCATGCATAAATTATATAAACGGTAATTTTTATTGGTGTAATGAAATGAGGCACAGGAGAGGCAGACAGAAATGCAAAACACCAAACCAGAGATCAATAGGCAGGAGGTTTAATGGTAAAACAGGCAGGAGTCGATACACAGAAAGGCAGTCAGCGTGAGGCAACAGTATCAAAAGACGTGAGACAAAAGGCTGGGTTCAAAAACACGCAGGAGTCGATACACTAAAAGGAAATCAGATCAGGCAGCAGAATCCAAAAACGTGATGCGAAAAAGGCAATAGGTAGGTAATACATGGCTAGACAAAACTATGACATTCTGGCATGAAGACGGTGAGGTACAACAAACTGGCACAGAGACAGTGAGAGACAGGAGGTTAAATACAAGAGGTAATGAGGGTGATGGGAAACGGGTAGGGTGAAACAATCAGGAGGCAGGTGAGACAAGACAGGGGCAGGGCAGACAACAGATCTGGAATGAAGACAAGGATTAGTGATTTCAAAATAAAACAGGAAGAACAAGACATGTGAATGTGCACTCACTCATAAGAGAGATGATGAGAGCTGACACTGTGGTTTAATCTATGTTACAACAAAAACACACCCACATATAATCAAGGCTCATAATCCACCCTCTTTGCTCTGAGAAAATTTGTCCTTAAAATACCAAAATATAGACCAACACGCCCCAGACCGCCATGCACCACACGCTTTAGACAACATGATTCACACTGTCAAAATATGGCCTCTAGCCTGAGAAGCTGGAGCTACAGCAGGCCATGTCCTGGAAGTCTCCTCTGACAGTCACATTTTATACCTCTTACAAAAATACATGTCAGATTTTCAGAGTGATAGATTCCTGTTTGAGTTCTCTGCAGCCTGACGGATGAAGAATGTATAAAAGCAGCTTTTGATTCCTGTTTGATGAAGCACGTTCATCCACTGATTAATGATCAATCATCCGTCAGAATCAAACAAAGCTGACTACAATCTGAACATCAGCCAGGAGCAGCCACCCAGCGTGCCGAGTGTGTGCCTTTGACATGTTCACTCAGTGTGTATTCATGTGTGTGTTCCTTTGTGTATGTTTATTACACACTGGATCTCATCTGGAAGCCATTGAGCCACAAGAACCTGCTTCCCCTTACAGGCAACAATTCCATTTATGATGATTTATAGCCTCTGATGGATGTCAGATTGCGTTTCTTGTGCCTTTAACAGGATTTCCTGAACAAAAAAAGAAATGAATAGAGATTTGTTGTAAATTTAGATGGCAGAGATTGGATTAAAGCTGTGGAAATTGCAGCTAACTGAGCTAAAGCTGCTATTAAATCATTTAAAGCTCCCATAATCCCACAGATTTTCTATGCTGACTGAAGGAGAGCATTCAAACACCCTAAAACTGGTGTATATTTTATACATTTTTCAGCGCTGACCCTGAAGGCACCACATGGAAGAAGAAAAAAAGATGTTGTATGGATGTACAGTATGTCTCCAAAGAGCTTCTGTTGGAAAAACAATTTTAATCCAATTTTCAAAAAAGTAAGTTGACTACTTGAAACCATTTTTTAAAAAAATGACCAAAACTGAATGATTGACATTGTCAAACCAGTATAGCTTTCTTGACAGAGAGAACAAATTAAAAAATAAATAAATTAAAAAAATAAATAATTAATAAATAAAAATAAATATATACATATATACACACACACACACACACACACACACCCCTATATATACACACACACACACAGATATACATATATGTATATTATATATATATATATATATATATATATACATATGTAGACACAGTGACCTTCATTTATACCTCCAAAATGGTTCCAGGTTCTTGAAACACAATTGACATTTGGGGGAAGTTTCAAGAAAATTCCTGAGAGCGTGTTTTTCTCACAATCAAGAGTTGAACATGATGACAAATGACCTTGACCTCTCACCTAAAACCTCAAAAATGTTGTCAGAGTGGACCTTTTGCAAAGTAAAAATTACATATTTTTAGAGTTCTTGTGAGAAATTGAGTTTACAAATAAAATGGGGACATGAGACCCAAAGCCTCTGAGGTCCGTGTACTTTGCGACCATCCATTTTTCGTGTTGATATGGCTGAACCAAAAACAGGAAACCATCTGATTATCGATTTTCGTTTGGATGAAGGTAAACGAAAAATGGGAAATGAGTCGTCTCCCATTTTTCGTTTGGTAATCGGAAATCGAAAAACAGAAAAGGAACCTTTATCTGATTTTCTATTATGTTTTTTTCCTTTACACAAGTCAGGAAATAAAATATGACCATAATTCCTTTCGTCAGGCTTGCTTTGCCTTGACCAGAAAAATCTTCTTCTTCTGCTGCTGCTTCTTCTTCTACTTCTGAAACTACACTACGGCGCATTACTGCCCCCTGGTGATATTATGGGCTCGCTGCATCGCGCTCAGTCTATATTCTGTACACTGATGACTGTAGAAGCTCACATCCTGGAAGACATGAACTTAAAAAATCACAGCAGCTACTGCACTTCCTTCAGACGCTCAACCGGTTTGAGGTCTGCAGCAATCTGATGGCAATGTTTTATCATTCAGTGGCTGAATCTGTCCTGACATTTGCCTTCATCTCCTGGTTTGGCAGCCTCTCTTTAGGAGACAAAAAGAGGTTAGAACATGTTGTCAAGGTAGCAAGCAAAATTATTGGTGTAACATTGCCTGACCTGCCAACAACCTTCTGCAGGAGGGTAAACTCCAAGGCCCAGGACATCATACAGTGTCCTGTGCATCCTCTATGTGCCGAGATTGAACTCTTACCCTCCAGAAGGGGATTTAGATTGCCAAAGGCCAAATCTAACAGGATGAAAAAGTCATTCATATCACAAGCCATTACACAACTTAATTTAAATTTTAACAATGAACAGTCATGATGAATCTTATTTCTAAACATTGCAGTGATGGTTCTGTTCAGTTGTCCCTTTAGGTGTTTTATCCATCTCAATATTGTATCTGGATTTTTGTGATTGTGTTTTTATGGTTCATGTTTTTACCTCCCTGCAAAGCAAATTTCCCTTAGGGGACAATAAAGTGAAGTTGAGTCTGTCTGTCAATTCTGTCTGTGAGCCGTAATACTTATGCTGTCCAAGTGATGGAGTCATTTGTTCTGTTTCGTGGTGGGAGACGAGTAAGTCTGTGAGAAGATGACATGACGGTGGAGAAGGTTTGCAGATTTTTTCAGCGTAGCTTAAATGGGCGCGCTCTCTGCTGGGCTCTTGTCCCTCCAGAAAAATGCTGAGTTTTTTTAGTTATTGTTGAAGGCAAAAATCCTTGATTATGCCACATGTTTTCTTTAAAAAATGCAATGGAATATACGGGATATATATGCAATTTTATGTGATGAAATTGTGGGAACTTGCAAAAACTGCAGGGAATGGCAAAAAAGTGGTTTGATGAATGAGAAAAAAAGTGATTCCCCCAACACCCTGTACTCACTAGGCCACTACCTTATTGTAAAGAGTCATTTCTATTGATTTGTTATGATATTCAGCGAAGATATATGTGACTTTTTTTGCAACGAAAATGTGGGAATACTGAAATCATGAAAGCACTGCATATTTCGCGCAGAAATCTGCGATTAAAATGGTGAAAGTGCAGCGTTCTTGAAAAAATGCAGCCCCCGCATAAATATACAGACTTTTAGCCAAATATGCATTGATCGCATATTCATGATTTTCTGGTGGGAATGGTAATTTTGTGTAGTTTTTATTACATTTTATTTCTGCTCAGTATAATGACAATAAACAGAACTGAGCTGAAATTTCCAAGGATTATCTATCATTTGATATAAAATCCAATCAAATATTATTATTGAGTGATTTCTTTCTTAAATGGTAGGCAGGCCTATATGTTTTTCATGACTACCCTGATGCAAAGATGATGTTCTGTGTTGTTTTACTGTCTGTGACTTGATAAGAGAGTGAAGTGTTGCACAGTTCTGTTTTAATGCTATTTGTTTTCCAGTCTATCCAATTATACAGGTTACTGCTGGCAGTGTTTACATCACAGATGACACAAACACAGACATCTTCCCAGAGGTCCCAGGGAATTTTTCTATTATGAACCTCACCAACGGGGGGCACAGAGATCAGGGGCCAAGCATGACCCCTGTGTCCACTATATATGGAGCACCTGTCCCCTTCTCCTTTCCCTCACCCTCTACATCCTCAGTGGGTTCAAGACCACCAGTAGAAACCCTAAGACCAAATGTTTTTTCTAGACCATTGCAAAGGTAAAAAGTACTACTTGATAATGCAGTTGATGTTTTCAGCTGAAATGTCTTTCAACAGTATATAAACATCAATGTCATTCTACAACCCCCCACCCACAACAGAGCTTATTACTACTGATTATTATTTATTATATGGAATTGTTATATTATGGATTTGATTGTGCACTGCTGGATGATTTAATCTTCCCCCAGAGAGAAAAAAAAATGTATCTATCCATCCATCAATCTATCCATCTGAAAAATGAAAATCTCAACAGTTTGTTCAATCTCTCACTTTTTATAATATAACAGCAATTTTTCATTCTTTTGATATGTTTAGTACAGGGAAGTGAATTTCATTCTCTCTGACTCCTTAGGCTCCCAGTACTGGAAGCAGAATTCACAGAAGATCTTTGCAGTGTCTGAAAATGATTTTCAAGACTTCTAGAATGGCCGGCGGGCCAAAACAAGGTAATACAAGATATGATATGAAGCAAAATCTGATTTGGGTTGTGAATTACATTGTATGCTTTTTATACGCACCAACACAGAAATCTTGAATTATTTACTGTATTATCCTTTATTGTCTTTATTTGCTTCTTTTTTGTTCCCACATGTGTGTCAACAGGCTGAAGACAGTCATCTGCAGGAGGTGATTGGAAAAATAGATGAGCTAAATAATGCGGCTGAGAGCTTCCAAGGCATCTCAGATAGCATTAATCAGCTGTCTGAGTAGCCAGGTATAAAGTAAAGGAGTCTGATCTTCAGCCAGCAAAGGAGGCTTTTTCTTGCCTGGTCTGTAAAGGTATGTAGAAGATATGTAACAAAGGCAGGCCTGCATGTGATGTACAAGATATAACCTTCAGCTAACTTAGACGTTGTATCACTTTAAATGAATTGTTTTTGTTAATATTATTTCTCTGAATTAGGATTTCATGTGTTTAAACCCTTGCAGCTACTATGGATGAGCCCACATTCAGCAAGTGTTGCTGCTCACTGGTGGGGTGTGGAGCCTGTGTGGGGCAGTGGCTTCCAAATGCAGACCACTGCCTGAAGTGCATAAGCCCCGACTTTGGGACCAACATCTTCTATGTTAAGGGTCTAGATGCTGCCTTGGCCTTCATTAAATCAATAAATAGATTTTTTTCTTTTTCCTTTCTTGTGTTTACCTGTCCTGCTTGTTCAGTCTGGGCCTGTTATTGTTTGAATCTTTGAATTTTCTGATAGAGTTCTGATGTGTTAAATGTAAATCTTACATATGAACTTTATTTATCCTGCTGTAGTAGTTGATTGTTGTTGAATCCATCCATATTATTTTGAAATAAATGTACTGTTATTTCATACTCCAGATGTTATATAAAATAAATAATAATAAATATGTTGTTTTGATTCTTTTCTTAGTTCATGGATAAAACCTGTCTTGATCTTGCACTGAAAAAGAAAAAAATAAACCCAACCTTTTTTGAAGTAACTTTATTGGGAGAACAAATTCTCACAGTGAGAATGAATGTTTCATTAAAGTAACAAGTTGCATGTGTTTTTTTCCTTCTTTCATTCACTGCATACACGGACAAAGTAATGCAGAGCATCCAGAACGGGCCTTGGTTGTCATTGATGATGCCATCAAATAGAGCTGTGATGTCCCCAAAAGCCTCTGAAAACTGCCTTCCAGCCTGCTGTCTCCCTTCATCAGTCATAAAAGGATCTATTCCAAAACTTGAGACCCCAGTCAGGAATGAACCTTTCTCGGCATCACCAGTCTGCTGCTACAGAGGCACAAGGAAGAAGGTTCTCAGCAAGCTTGACTGGACCGCCACCTGATGCCAAAACATTGGGGATCCCTCTTCCTACAGTATGTTATAAAATGGGCACAAGGGACATGAGTTGCGTATTCACAAATTAAACAGCCTATTTGCAGTACAGATCATGATTTACAAAGACGGATCGCTAGTTTTGCCTCAAACCATCATGAATAAAGACAGATAAACCAATACAAGAAGCATAAAAATGTAATCACCTGGCACTCTAAGGGCATTCCATGACTCAACAAACCAGCTAATGCCAACACTGGCAACCTGGCATGCCAGAGCGGAGACACAGAACTTCACAACCCCATCCTGCATATTGAAGACCTCTTGATCTTGCAGATGTGTCAGGCAGGCCTTCATTTTGTAGTTGACTCTGTTACTCACCTACAAAGTCATGCATAGATGATAAATAACTTGGTTGGAGCTTAGTTAAATATTTAGAAAATCTAATTTCAGTTCAACAAATGTATTAGCTCACAGTAAGGGGAACAAAAACATTCAGGCTGTTATCATCATTCAAACCTCTACCCAAATCCTCTCAATGCAATGGTTCTGAAAGTAAAGGGAAAAAACAGCATTGCATGTCACAAATGACCAACGAGTGCATGTAAACAAAAAAACTAAAAATGTATGATAAAGAATATCATTGATACTTTAAACAATGTCATTCCGGCTAAGCAACAACGAAACTGAATTATCAGAGCATGTCAATTTCACTTTGTAGCATGCAGAAGAAGTACAAAAACAAAGAAAACCTACTGATGTTGATGGCGTCTGCAGAAATGCTGGCCTATCGGTGCTATATCTCTAGCCAAGCCAGAGAGTTTGTCCTGCATGAGCAGACTCAGGTGAAACTCTGTCCCACAGTCTGCTCAAAGCTGATCCAACAACCAGTACGCCATTGTTGCTACCCTTGAAGAATGGCCAAAAACAAAACAAAAAAAAAAGAGGTGTACATATGCTTACAAATTTGTGCTTAGGGAAAAAAAAATCTAAAGACAACAGGGTCTAAAGTCATGCTTACTTGTATTCTTACAATATAACATCCTGTCTCTGTTAGAACACTGTTTTGGAATTACGTGCAACAATTAACACCATACCTGTACACCTCTTCATATATTTTGGGGGTGTTTTTAACTTCCATGGTAAGAATGTGCAACCAATTTCCCACTATATCCATCAATGGCTACAACATGGGTAACCCCAAACATCACCAACTTCTCATTCTGAGCCATGTGCAGTTTCTGTCCAAAGTAGTCTGCCCTGTATGGGACTGGATTCAGGTTCCGGGCTCCCTTAAAGAAAGAAAAAAGGAAAGAAGCTTAATTAGAGCTGCTGTTCAAAGTTTTATACTTTAGACGCTTGCTGTAGCGCCACCATTGGTTTGTGTTTGCAGCTGAGACAATTTAGCATTGCACTTTGTGCAAAGTTTGGTAATTTCATGCATGGGAAGTACAATTTCCTCAGAAGAAGAAGAAAGAGCAGGAAAACAAGAGGGTCCTGGAAGCTTTCCAGTGGTTCTCTGGCAAATAGGCCTACTTGTTGGCGAGCTTCATGATGTTGAGGGTGAATGCTTGTAAAGCTGCTCCCACTGTCTTTTCAGAGACAGGTATCCTGCCACTTAAGACAGGTATCCTGTCATCATTTTTCTGCCGTATGTTGGCCCAACCTATCAATTCAGGTAACACATAAATCAGAAAGATGATGAAAATGACATACAAAAGCATACAGAACTGCATCAGGTTGTTTATTTGTTATAGATAGATAGATAGATAGATAGATAGATAGATAGATAGATAGATACTTTATTCATATCATGAAAAAATTTACAAATAAATGAACAATTAAAATAGTATCATTTGTTTATTAGAATGTGTAAATATTATGTTACTCTACAAAGTGACGGTACAAACAAAATGACATCATTGCAGCAATTTAAAGTAGCATAAAAATGTATTACAAAAATTAGACATTAGAATAGATATTAGATACGAAAATCTGCAATTTTAATTTAATTATTACACATATTATGCATCAATCTCGTGCAACACTACTTACCTCAGCAGTAGCTGAAGCTACTTCAACTTGGAGTTGGTTATCACTAACATAGTTAAAGAGGCCTTGCTCCAAGATCCACCTGCGAACATTCCCTCTGAAAGCCCTCTTATAGGGCCAAATTGCCTGCACAGTTGTGCCGCGATTTTACCGGAAGCGCGGCAAGCCAATAATATCACCAGGGGGCAGTAGTGTAGTTTCAGAAGCAGAAGAAGAAGCAGCAGCAGCAGAAGAAAAAGGTTTTTCTGGATCAAGGCAAAGCAAGCTTGACGAAAGGAATTACAGTCGTATTTTATTTCCCAACTTGTGTAGAAATAAACCCATAATAGATATCAGATAAAGGTTTTCAGTTTTTCTGATTCTGATTACAAAACAACTAATTTCCCCTTTTTCGTTTACATTCATCCAAACGTAAATCGGAAATCGGATGGTTTCCCCTTTTTCGTTCACCCATATCAACACGAAAAATGGATGGCCGCAAAGTACACAGACCCTCTGATATATGATCTACCAGTTATTTCATCTTTGGGTCTGAGAAGACATTTTTGGAAAGTCCACTAGTGTGTCCTAACACAGGCACACTCTCTCGTGATATGTTTGTCACAATCAAAGAATAAGCATGGAACCCATTGACCATGACTTTTGATACTAGAATCCTAATTAGATTATTTTGTATTTGTTTAAAGTTGACAAAAATCAGTGGAGGCAATCTCGAGGTATTTTGTTGACATAAAATGTGTCGGGCCAGAACACAAAGAAATATGTATTTTTCTTTGTTTTTGTTGATTTTGTCTAAACCAGAATAAACTTTTGACCTAAACAAGGAAGACAAAATTACTATTTCAACCTCAGATGAACCATAATCCAGAGAAGAGGCAGAGTTCATGTGTTTATTTCCTCAGGCTGAGATAATAACTCATAACTCAGAGGCATGTCATCCTCGCCCACAGCACAAAAATGCACTTCCTGCAGTAAGTGCACTTAAAATAGTCTCGATCTTTGATTCTCTGGCACGGGCAGAGAGCAGATGAGTGATCTGTGGTCCGATCCACATTAAGTCCAAACGGGCAGCAGATTAGAATCTGTGGCTTTAACTTTAGCCACAGCACAGACTGTAAACCAAATAATTCAGAGTGTTAAAACGCTCTGAAGTCTTAATTTGTCTACTTTCTCTGAGGAGAGCGAGAGCTGCACTCGGCCGGCAGTCGTCTGTTTTGTCTGATTTATGTTGTCGATCTGATCTTGTCTGACACTGAGCTCCATGTTGTGGTGAGCGCTGCTCCCCTCTGTTATTTTTGTGGTCGGCTGTTTATGGTTTTTGGCAATCAGCTCTCTCTAACTCAGCCATGGAGCACGCTCTCTCTGGTTTGTCACTGCATGGAGATTTTCTTACTCAAGCAGAGCAGGTGCAGATACTTCATGTAGTGTTTAATCAAAGGTTAAAGGTCAACACTGGACTGCTTGCAATGGCAAAACACCAAACCTTATCTGAATAATAAGCAAATTAGTCTGTAATGACAGAATGATTTTATGGTTATATAAACCATCCTGAGTGACTAACTGGCCCTGTTATTGCAGATGGCATCAGTGTTGTGGGTGTTACTCCTACTCCAGCTAAAGACTAATTTAGCTCTTTAAATCCATAAAACTAGACCCTTTGGATCAGGAATGGGCAACTCTGGTTTCTATGTGGGCCACATGAATGTAATTTTCTCTGCTTGAGAGACAAACAAAGAAAAATTTAAGGAAACTCTCAGTAAGAAAGTCAAACTAAAAGTTATTTTCTTAAGATTATAACTTCCTTCAGAGCCTGTTATGCAGACATTCATATTTTAAAGCTCAAAGCTGAACAGAAAAGTTCAATTAAAAACGAAAAATATGGACTTAAGGACTGATGCAGATACACCTCTTAATTAAACTTTTTTAACTGAATAAAAACTTCCATTGCATTGAACTTGTATATTTGGTTACTAGAGTTTGTTTGACTTACTTTTACCAAAAGCTTTATTTAAGCTTTATTAAAGACCCTTGCTGATATAAAAATACCTCTGCTAAGTAGCTGGTGTTTGTCTATATGTCAGTCTGTTCGTCTGTGAGCATAAAAACTCAAAAGGTTTTCAATGGACTCAACAAAATTTTCAGGGCATGTGGATTCATGGCAAAAGAAAGAAGTGATTGGATTTTGGTGGTGACCCTAATATGGATGCTCAACCAGTATTTTTTTTTAAGGATTTGCACAGGAAGGGAGTTTTCCAAGTTTTTACTAATAAACCAAGAAGTTCTCAACTTAATTGGCTGAAGCAAAGCAAGGCTGAGAGCTCTACATTTGTTCAAAGCCAATTTTAATTTTATTTAGCCATTTTATTTTGTGCGTGAGCGCTAACCTAGCAGTGCAGCTGGATCCACCTGATTCAATGCCTGTAATCAGGCAGATCCATCTTTCTAAGCTCCAATCCACTGTGCTTGTGGGCCAAAACAGCATCCTTTAAGGCAGGAAGAGGTGGGAGCTACGTGATGACAGCCTGAGGTGGCTTCCTGCACAAAGATTAGCATATGCGCTAACACATTTAGAAGCGGTTTTATTAGATCTGGACAACATTTATAAATAACAGTCAAAGCATTTCTTGATGGATAGGATATTTTCACTCCACTTCAAACATGTTTTGGTGAGAGTTTGCTTTACAAAGTGGCTCATGTTTTGTACTTTACACTGAGGCAGTAGTGCCAACCTACTTCATTATCTGATTCGCCTGTAACAAATATGATTGACAGAATGATCGTCCAGTCCAATCACCTGCTGAGCATGCTTTTTTTTTAAGTTCCTGGTGCAGCTGTGCCTAAAAAGACACGTCTCTGTGTGAAAAACCCCTTACTCAGTTTGCACTAGTGGTGTTTTGAATGCAGTGTCATCTTATCTTGTCACCAATAAATACAGTATTAATGGTGATATAGATAAGTAATTTGATATCAAAATCAATTAAACTAACAACCCCTATTCTTACTCAGGTAGTCAGATCCATATACAGTCTCAAAGGTATGAATTAAAACACTTAAACAAACAATTGTCAAATATTTTCTCCCAACTTATTTTCCTTGATCATCCAGGTAATTCAGATAAAAGTCACATACAAACATGTGAACCAAATTGTGTAATAATTAAGCACAAATAATGTATGAATAATGTTTGAGGATTTCTGAGCAGCAGACCTGCTGACAGCCAGCTGCTGAACATTTGGGCGGTAATGAAGAGGACAGACTGCAGAGAGGAGGCCTACTCCAGACACTCATTCATCATCAGCACAGAAAAACAGCATGACATCAAATCCAGGGGCTGAAGAGGAGGACTATTGGTGTTTGAAAGAAACAACAGAAGAAGAAACAAAGATCGTCCAAGTTAAATCTTCACTCACTGGGAGCTGGAGCACTAAATGTACATCGCATCCTGAACAAGAACGAGACGGAAACCAACTGGCTCCACAGACAGGTCCACTGGGTCCTCATCCAGAAAATAAAATATTTATCAACTCAATCAAATTAATTCTTCTGGACCGCTGTGACTCGCTGGATGTTTTATTTCATTCCTGCAGTCGTGCAGACTGTGCAGGGTGTGTTTGTGTTTGAATCATGAGGGTGTATTAGGTGTGTGTGGGTTGTATTGCATGTATCTGGTGATTTGATTCTTATTGCGAGCATGTATGTTTTGGTATGTGCCTGTGCGTGTGTTTGTGTGGCCTGTCTCCAGCAGAGTGAGGTAGGTAGTACAAACATTCAGCCTGGTTTATCTTGTATAGTTACACTGCTGGAAATTTAAGCAGGGCAACGAGAGAAGCCCAGCAGTTCGTTTCAGTGTCCAAAACAATTTTCTACATTCATCTCAGTGATATTTTGATGCTGTAGTTCAGATTAAGAAGGACAAAAAGTATACCAGTAGAGCTTTGTACTTTAAATGTTAACAACCTTGAAAATCTTGGACATAAATTTGAAAGAAACACAAGATACTTGTGCCTTAATGAAACAATAAGCTCTCAGTGAAGAGACCCCTGATCCTGCTAGTGCCTGCATACATTTCTGAGGATTTACCTAATCCTCTGCATGATCTTTCACCACCTTCAACTGACCAGGACTCCATACATGCAAGCTCCAGGTATAGTGGCAATGCCGATGTTACCTCTTAGTCTTAGTCTATTTGTTCCTTACATGAAGGTGACAACAGAATTGGTACATATGTGCACATTTTCAAATCAACACCTCAATGATTGGAAAGGAGCAGCAAGAAGAAAACGTTTCTTATATTTGTCTGCCCCCTACTTCAACAAATAAGAAAATAAAAGAAAAGATGGCCTTACATCAGATACAGTTGATTTTCATGTGATCTCTGGTGTCCCAGGGTCACCCCCCTCCAAGCCAGCTCTCACTGCCCACCATGCTGGTACTGACTAATACATAATCTTACCTGCCTCAGCACATGGCCATAAGAGCCTAAACAAAGACTAAAGGTCCACATAGACACCTATACATGTATCCTCAAAGGCCACTTAAAATTCCTTTAAGATCTTCCCTGTAACACAGCATTCACTGTCTTTCTGCATGGGTACGATTGTTTTGTCATGCTAATGATCTAAAAACTGATACAAGGGAAATGGAGGCTAATCCGTCACACCCTCATCGTCCTGTCCCATAGCTCTGCAGCTGTCAGTTGATGCTGCATCAGGGTCTCCTCCTCTCCAGCACCAATAAACTCACCAGACTAGCCTCCTCCTGTCACTGATTTCATAAGCACAGTGTTAAACACCTCTTTAAAAAATCCTGGATCTTCTGCTGAATTTGGATCAACACAAAAATCAAATCACTTCTTCCTTGTGCCCTGACCAACATTCCCTGAAAGTATCCTCAAAATCTGTTGAAAACTTTTGGGTTGATGGCAAAAATGTGGAAAACTGCCCTAATCTACAATGTTAACAAATCCTTAAAAAAAAAAAAAAATCCTGGATCTGCATCTGGATTCACCACCAAAACATAACTGCTTCCTTCTTGTACAATGAACAATATTCCCTTACATTTCATCCAAATCAGTTGAGAATTTTTCGATCTTGCTTACAGATGGATGGATGGATGGAAAAACACACAATCAAACAAACAAACAAACAAATGCTAACAAAACTTAATCCCCTTTGGTTGAGGTAATATTTTGTTTTTACATTAAAGGGGTTTTTTTTAGAGGAAAACAACACATCCATTAGGATTCTGTGCTAAAATTTGTCTAAAAATGACTGCTCTATGGACAACACCAAATGTTGAATTTTAAAGTCCAAATTTAACATCCCTACGATTTTATTGTTTTCTTTCTCATAAATGTACAACTTTTAAAGCTAAAAGTTCTGAGCTTTGTTTCAAGAAAATTCACCACTTCACAATTGAAAGAAAAAAAACTTTTTTTTTCTCTAAGATAAATGATAATTTATCTGTTATTAAATTACAGTTTTGATGGTGATCCTGCTGCCATACAGCAGTTCTGGGGCAAAGCCATCCCTCATGAAACACATTTCTCAAAAGCATTAATTCCTCTGGTCTTTACAATTTGAACAATTTCAAGATCCAACAAACAGCAGCCACAACACAGGCATATGTAAAGGACATGTCAAAATCCATTCATTATCCTGCTGATCCCTTTCAGGTCGAAGAGGTGGGGTACAACCTGAACGCCAGTCTATCACAGGGCCACACAGAGGGCTTTCACATCGGCACGGTTCTGGTTCTGGAACCAGTTCCATTCTAAATTCTCTGAACCTTGGAGCTTTCTAGCAAACCAGCCCATGTTCTAACCAGTTTAAGCAGAACAAAAGAAGGAGGGCATTACTCTGTGTTACTCAGGCAGAAGTAAACAACACACCAGCAAAATGGTGGATATTCTAAAACGTTTGTTGCTTTTCTTAAGATTTTTGTGTCCATCCATTTTCATTTTCAACTGCTCTTGAGCTTCAATTGAAATTCAGGTGTTGCCCAAATAGCCATAAAACATTTTATCTCCTCACTCCACCATTGCATGCTCTTCTTTTCCATTTTCCTCGACTCCCTTGACTTCCTGCTCATTTTATTAACACAGAATTCCACAAACCCACTGATTATGTCATGGTTCGCAAGCTGGAACCAACCTTTTTGGTTTCAGTCGTGAACCAGCTTTTCAGGCTTGAACAATTTTTTTCACAGTCTGAACACGTCAGCCGGTTCAAAATTAGGTTTAGGAACTGGAACCGGAGCACAGAGCCATGCCGGTGTGAAAACCCTCATAGAGAGAGGCCCACCATTCACACTCACACTCATACCTGAGGACAACCTGAAGCCACAAATTAACCCAATGAGCATGTTTTAGGTCAGGAGGGTACCCACTCATACACAGGGAGCACATGCAAACTCCACACAGAAAGGCCCTGACTGACATGGTGATTGAACCAGCAACTGTCTTGCTGTGAGGCACATGCACTACCTGCTGCACCACTGTGCCACCCCAAGTATCTATAGACTTAATTCTACTGCATGAAGCTTCATTGAATTCTCCTGATCAACATATTCAGAAAAAAAGGGAAGAGTTACAGAACAACCTTCAACCACTTCATTCAGATATTTTACTTTTAATCCTGTTGGTTCCCTTTAAAGAGAGGATTTTGTCCTTATAAAACTGAGCTTAAAAACTCTTGACCTGACCTTGTCCAGGCTTTGAGGTTGGGAGATCCAGCTGCTTCTTTAACAGCTTCTAAGAGCTCATTAAGCACCCCCCTCTGGATTGCTGTATTCTAATCACCCCATGTATTTATTTAGGGGCTGGAAAATTCTTTGTGGTTTGATCATTGTAATTTCATCTTTATTTCAGACTTACTCCAAGCCTTTGCTTCAGTAATTATTTTCTTTGAGGACCCGCAGATCACAGTTCAACTCTCCAATAATCACCGCTGCTCGATTTATTAGCAGCACCAAAGGGTTCCTAAAGTGCCAACTGTGCAGGAGCTCAGCTGGTTTCCATTTTTCTGTCATCATGGTTTTGTGTTTGAGCACCAAAGACTGCACAGCACGTTGAAATCAATACCTCATGAGCAAATACTCTGATAGTTAATGGTCGTGTTTCTTTCTTGAAGTGACGGATATGAGATGTTAAAGACCTTATAGGGACTTCTGGAGGACTTCAAGATGGTCTCCACTTCCACAAGGAGCTATAGATTAATGTGCTGCTGGGATATTTTGTATTAAGATAACATGTTTCTGCAGTGACCCACCAAGCTGATTCATGTTCCCTAATGAGGACCTGCTCAGCCAGATATCCATCTGAGGTGGTCCTTAGTCACAGTGATAGCAGAGAAATAAATGAGCCCCTCATCTTACCCTGATATTAATGCATTTTATTTATGGAGTTGATTTAAAGGGATAGTTCAGTGTTTTTCAAGTGTAGCTCTATGAGGTTCATTTCAATAGTACATAAGGCACACTTGTTTAACTACTTGTTCACACAAATAGCTAATCAGACAATCACATGGCAGCAACTCAGTGCCTTTAGGCATGTGGACAAAGGCAAGAGAACCCCCTGAAGCTCAAATGATAACCAGAACAGGGAAGAAAGGTGATTAAGAAGACTTTGAATGTGATACGGTTGTTACTGCTGACAAGCTGGTCTGAGTATTTTAGAAACTGCTGATCTACTGGGATTTTCACACACGACCATTTCTTGGGTTTAAAGAGAATGGCACGAAAAAGAGATAATATCCAGTGAGCCGCAGCTCTCTAAAAAATGGCTTGATGATGCCAGAGGTTAGAGGAGAATAGCCAGAGTGGTTTAAGATGAGAGAAAGATGACGGTGACTTAAATATCGCGATGTAATTGTTACAGAAGTATTCAAAAGATCTTTCTGAACACATTACATGTCAAATCTTGAAGCAGATGAGCCACAGCAGCAGAAGGCCACACCAGCTGCCCTCATAAGAGCAGGAAGCTAAGGCTACAATGCTTATGAAATAATCTACTTGGATTTACAAAAAAAAGAGAAAAAAGAGAAACTAGAAAGCACTCAGGGAGTGCAAAACCTCCACCAAGGTAGCACACATATTGCTGTTACATCTACAAGCAATAGTTCGATGATAAAGTTACCATCATAATATGATTCCTTGACCCTGAAAATCCACACCTAACACTCAGAATCATGTTGATATCATCATTAGTTAGACTGTTATTGAACAAAAACAATCATTTGCTGATGGTGGTTATCTGGATCACCACCAAAATCTAATCATTTTTAAGTTGGGTCATTACCAACATCTCCTGAAAATTTCAGCAAAATCCGTCCTGTAGTTTTTGCATAATCTTCCTCAAAAACCAACACACACTGAAAAAACATGATCTCCTTGGCAGAGGTAACTGTTGTTTTTTTGTCCTGAGCTTTAGAGAGCTCCATCACATGGAGGAGGCATGTTAAACACACTGATGGGTACATGAAATGTAAAAGAGTATAATGCTGTATGGGCTCTTTTTCAATAAAACTTGGTTCTGGTTTGCTGGACAGGTCATCAATTTACTCACAGATTCAGCCAATAACAGCTGTGAGATCAGTTGTGAGGCAGATCTTGTGTATCTTAGAAAAACTCTAGTTCCAATTAATTTGCTAAGTTGGGAAAAGTTTTGACCCACAAAGCTTCAACATTTGTTTTAGTTCCCAAATGCTTGTTGAGTGTTGTTAAAAGGAAAGGTAATGTCACATAGTGGTAAACATGTCCCTGTCTCAGCTTTTTTTGTAATTGTTGCAGATGTCAAATAAAAATGAGTGAATATTTGCAAACAACAATAAAGTTTATCGTTTTGAACATTTAATATCTTGTATTCTTAGTGTATTCAGTTGAATATACAGTAGGTTGAAAAGGATTTGCAGATCTTTATTTCCAGTTTTTATTCACACAACATCCCAGCTTTATTGGAAAAGGGGTTTGTATAACAACTCTAGGATCAAAAATAATCTAAAGCGTGAGTTATGGAGCTACTGTAGAACAAAATATACATCCAACAGTATGATCCTCCTCTGTATCTCCTCAGAAGTTGAGTGTTTGTGCCATCTGGATGGGAGCCACAGTGAACTCTGTGCACATAATCGTTGATTGTAAACATTGTTTGTGGAGACACAGAGAGGAAGCTGTTGGAAGTCAGAGACTAAAGCCAGTTAACCCCGCCAAGATGTGAAACAACAAGCTTAATGTGGCCGCAGAAATGCTTGATGACTCTGATTGTTTAAGTGGGAGAAAAACTCTGTATACAGTATTTAAGAGCACTTGGCTTTTGTTTTTACTAAATGGTTTCTGCACATTAAACTGATTTATCGGCGGTTGATGTAATCATAAATTTGCGGTGGTTTGGTTTGGCCATGGCTGCTCTCCTTTCACACTTCAATGAAACAACAAGTGTAGAGCTGCCACAGACCCTCAAGATGACTAACTCCACATAAAGAAGATTTGTTTTGAAAAGCGAAGGTCAAAGACGGGGTTGTAAAGGCTAAATTCCACCATGAGTTCATGGCTGCGTGGGCCAGACGTCATATTTGAAAATGAAGCTCAGGCATGAATCCACGTCACTTCATTGTCAAATGAGAAGAGAAAAACGCCCATTGAACACGTCTCAGCTGTGTAAAAGTTGGTCTACATAGAGGGAAAGGATGATTAATTAATGACAAGTGAGTGATTGCATGGATTTTCACCTCTCTTGGATACAATGAGGCCTACACCAGCAGGTCTGGGCGAACATTAAACAGAAGTGACCCTCTGCCTTTGAGGGCCCCACTCCCACCTCCACTCTCAGACACAAGCAGACCTCTCAGAGTCAAAGCCGCTCGGCTGGGAAAACATCGACTCACATATCAGCCGCTCTGAGAGGACGGTCATGCTATACATCTGAAGGGTAAAGTGTTAGTCCAAACATTTTCTTAGTGTTTTTGGTGAGTGTGATCAAGTTGTTGGTGCGAGAAATCTGAGCTGAGTCAGCATTATGACACCTACCCCCTGCCCAGAGCCGTGAATCAGCAGGGGAGATTTTGATTTGTATTCAATTTTAGATTAATCTGATGCTCTAAAGTGCCTCCCTTTGGCACGACACCGAAAATCAGTGTAACATGTTTTAGTATCTGGATTATCTTTTTTTGCCTTAACAAGTTGTGCAATACAGCAGTTTATCAAGTCTAGACATCCGCTAGTGAGAACTTTTTTGTCATTAAAGTAAATAGTTGCATCACAGTAAAGTGCACTCCTTCAAATTTTTCTTTGCTCACACAGAAAAAGAAAAACAAAAAGAAAACCTTGACTCATCTGCACAAGTCTTGCTTTGTTCCCTCCTTTCAGCATGTAGACCTCATAGTTGCCAGGTCAGCTTATTATAAGCGACTTTGGGCTTTTTTTTTTTTTTGAAAAGTTGCTTGTAAAAGTTGGCAGTTGCAGGTTGTCTGTTTTTGGTCTTGTTCCAAAAGTGCAGTTGCTCATTTGGGCTTGATGTGTCTCCAAACCCAGAAGGGATCCAATGCACACTCTATTACCAATATAAACTTAATTCAATAGTTACACAAACTATTTTGTCCCACTCTAAACCCAAATGTAAATTTTACTGTAAAAAGAGGGGCAAAAATGATGTTTCCACCAAAAAGAAATCCTTATAGCCAGAATAAAATTGACTTCTAATGTAGCTATTACTGTTTTCACCATGATAAAGCAGTAGAGGGTCAATATAAAACTAAAATAAAAGTCTGACTATGTCTGGTTTCACAAATCAAGGTTAGACAGACTGTTTAGTGATAACAGAGTTATCAATAACAGTGGCCCCTCCCTTTTCTTCTGTACAAAGAAAAGGATGTTCCACCTCCAAACAAAAGGATGTTAAATAAGTAAGTTAAGAGCCAAATAAGAAAGAATGTCAGTGAGATTGAAATGCAATGTAGATGAAAAATTTAAGCACAATTTGTTTTGCCTTCTCTTTAAAGAAAAAAAGTGATATATCACATTTGAAAAAAAAAACAATTGCTGGAGGTCACTTGTTTTGGGCTTGTTTTTATCAACCTGGTTGCTTATTTCAGTACAAAAATCTGGCAACACTGACTGGCCTGTGAAAAGCCAGAGGGTAAACACAACTGTGTAGGTGCATGCACAGCTAGCATTAAAGCCCATTATGATACATTTTTGATGAAGGTTGAAAAAAACATGAACATCTTGCTGTATTTTCAATGTGCAGCACAGTGGCTCAGCAGGTAGTGCACGTGCCTCACAGCAAAGAAGGATGCTGGTTCGATCCCCTTGTCTCTGAGGGAATTTCTGTATGTTCTCCGGTGCATGCAAGGATTCTCTCTGGGCACTCTGGCTTCCTCCCACATGACCAAAAACATGCTCATTAGGTTGATCAGTGACTCTAAATTGCCCTTGGGTATGAGTGTGAACCAGATGGTTGTCTGTCTCCCTATGTGACCCTATGATTGGCTGGTGACCAGCTCAGGCTGTACCCTGCCTCCCACCTAAGGTCAGCTGGGATAGGCTCCAGCCCCACAACCCCAAAGGGATAAGCAGTATAGATAATGGATGGATGGATGTATTTCAAATGAAATGGCCATGCCCATATGGGCTCTTTCTTAGGTCAGATTAGGTCAGGTTTTGGAGCACATGCCAGGTTGGCACTTTGCCATTCATCATCCTTGATGACTCGTCTGCACCACCAGCAACATTAACCCCTACTTCAGATGTTAGAGTTTAAATGCACAAGGATGCAAACCCTGCACCCAGAGGCTCTGGAGGCAAGGGACACCAACCCCTTTCAGCTGTGTTACCAACTGCTGTAACCAAACTTTATTAGGTACACCTGTTTAAATGCTTTTTTAGCACAAAAAACTCATTAGACAATAACATGGCAGCAACTTAATACATTTCGCTACCAAGAGCTGGCAAAGACAGCCCCCCAAAGTTAAAA